>CM055895.1:27062543-27330043 GCA_029582155.1 Panopea generosa
TTTGTTAGTGTTTTTATTTTTTTTTTTTATTTTTCACTAGGCATTTTTACAAACACTGACATAATCATGACGCAAGTGATCACATCCGTTACTTAAATACAGTAAAAAAACCAAGTAGTTCCAACTCTAGGTATATCTACGGATACCCACTTTTGTAATAGCATATTTATAGGCCATTGTAATGGTTGGGTTATGTATATGTGTGTGCATGTGTGTGCGAAGAATATAAATTTTTATAAAATATAAATACATTTATGTGTAAAAAAAATGTATTAGTATGTATGAATCTCATTTATTATGCAAAAAATTATTTGTCTTAGGAATGTTAAGATGCAAATTAAGTACATTCTAAAATAATCTATTCACTGTTATTGTTAGAAAAATTATATAGTGGTCACTTTAACACAGTAAAATATTGTGGAGAGACAGTGCTATTATCTCCCTTTATGCAAACTATATGCTTATTTATAATTAATTTTGAAGTCGTATTTTATTTTATATTATTTTTTTTTCATATAATTTCCTACACATATATCAGTGGATCTTCTTTTACATATATACAAACAAAAGTAAAACTTCATTATGTAAATATAATAACCATGTGCAAAGTATAGAAACAAAACCATTATATACGCGAGTATCGGCCACGTTATACTGATTATAAGCACTTGTATCCACATGTATATGACCACTACATAATTGAGTGTATATAGCTGTGTATTTGCTTCTGTATCCTTCAATTTTGTTCGACTATATATGATGATTGCTGAAATGAAGATATTTTGGCTCGTGGCCCTGTACACATATCATTTTTTATTTTAGGCTATTATATACTCCTGCAATGATAGACTGTTACTCAAGTCTATATTTTCTTGTTTTTTATTGTCACTCTCTTCTAATTCTCATCTCTTTACTTATACATTCATGGAGGCTGATGCCTTTCAACATTAACTTACATTGTATGTTTCTAAGGTTGCTATATATCAGGTCTATTTTTTACAGTTTTTTACATATCACCAATGAAAACAAATATATGTTCATTTAACGTAAAAGGGCTAAGTGATGTCAAAAAACGTAAACATATTTTTAGCTGGCTTAAAGATAGTCAATATGACATTTGCTTTTTACAGGAACTTCATTGCAGAAAAATAGAATATGATATATGGGAAAAACAGTGGGGAAATAAATTATTTTTAAGTGGTGATTGTTCGAATAGTAAAGGTGTTGGTATTTTATTAAATCATTCTTATGATATCATTGAACACAAAGAAATAATTGAAGGTCGTTTGCAAACTTTAAAAATAAATGTCGATGAAACTGAAATAATGCTTATAAATGTTTATGGACCAAATACAGATGACGTAACTTTTTTTAACACCCTAGAGCAAATTATAGCAACCAATAGTGAAAAATCAATAATTATAGGGGGTGATTTCAATACTATTCTCGATGTTAATATTGACAAGAAAAACGGGAGACAAGACACAAACAAAAAAAGTAGCGCAAAACTAAATACAATCAAAGATAATTATGAACTTTGTGACATTTGGCGCATAAAACATACTGACAAAAAACAATTCACATGGCATTCAAACCACAAACCTCCTATATTCTGTAGACTTGACTTCTTCCTTATCTCTGCAAATTTGATAAACAATGTTACTAAATGCAACGTCTCATCAGGTATTCGGTCTGATCATTCCTTGGTACACATAGAAATTAATTTTTCACGTCAACCTTATGGGCCAGGATATTTTAAATTGAATAATTCAGTTATTTTAGACAAGGAATATCAGCATAAAATTAGAAAAAGTATTAAAGATATTACTGATAGAAATGCAAACACAAACCCTAATACATTATGGGAACTTATTAAAGGTACTATACGTAATGTTACTATCCATTATTGCTGCTTAAAAAAGAAAAAAGAAAAAGTAGATGAAACTAAAATTATCGGAGAAATAGACAGATTAGAAATAAAACTAGTAAATGAGCCACTAAATGAAGATATTGTAAAGCAAATAAAAAATAAAAAAGAAGAGCTTGAAGACATCACTCTAAAACGCGCTCAAGGATATTATATACGATCAAAAGCTAAATACATTGATGGAATAGATAAAAATACTAAATACTTCTCAAATCTAGAAAAGAAAAATAGTGAAAAAAAACTTATATCTAGGTTATTAATCAATGATCGTGAAATTACCAAAACAGATGAAATTTTAAAAGAAACAAAACAATTTTATGAAAATGTATACACTAAGCAAACTTTAGAGGAATCAACCTTTAACTTTTTTCCTGAAAATAATATTGTTTTAAATGATATTCAAAAGCTATCATGCGAAGGTACTTTAACAGAAACAGAATGTGTAAACGCTTTATTTAGAATGCAAAATAATAAAAGTCCTGGGTCAGATGGCTTAACAACAGATTTTTACAAGATATTTTGGTCAGACATAAAAAGCTTTTATGTAAAATCTATCAACTATTCTTATGAAAAAGGTAACCTCACTCAAATGCAAAAGCAAGGCGTTATAAATTTAATTCCGAAAAAAGATAAAGATTTAACATCATTAAACAACTGGAGGCCTATCTCACTTTTAAATACCGATTATAAAATAGCTACAAAAGTAATTGCGAATAGAATAAAAAATGTACTACCAATTTTAATTGATAAGGCACAAACTGGTTTTATTAGAAACCGTTACATCGGTGAAAATATAAGACTTATATATGATGTACTAGATTATGTAAATGAAAACGACCACCCTAGTCTATTATTCTTTGCAGATTTTGAAAAAGCATTCGACAGTGTAGATCACAATTTCATTTATAAAACTTTCGATTATTTTAACTTTGGAGAATCAATTAAAAAATGGATTAATGTTTTTTACAACGACATGCAAGGCTGTGTTTTTAATAATGGTTACATGTCTGATTTTTTTAAAATAGGACGTGGTGTACGTCAAGGATGCCCTCTCTCTCCATATTTATTTATTATATCGATAGAAATTTTATCATTAGCTGTTAGTAACAATAAAGATATAAAAGGTATCAAACTTAATGAAAAAGAAATTAAAAAAAGCCTGTTTGCTGATGACGCAACATTTGTTACTGATGGGTCAGAAAAAACTTTCAATACTCTTATTAAAACTATAGACGAATTTAGTAAAATATCTGGCCTTAAATTGAACCTAAATAAATCCACAGTATTAAGAGCAGGATCCCTAAAAAATACAGACAAAATTTATTGCAAAATGAAAAAATTTACATGGACATCTAATCAAGCAGCCACTTTAGGAATCATCTTCACAAATAATAAAGCCAAACGAGTAGAAATCAATCTTAATACTAAAATAAACCAAATGTATTCATGTCTCACAAAATGGAAGAAACATAACTTATCATTATTAGGAAAAATAACAGTCATAAAAACATTTGCCCTGCCAAAAATAACATACCCATTGACAGTACTAGAAAACCCACCGGATCACACAATAACTGAAATCACTAAACAACTTTATTCATTCTTATGGGACAATAAACCAGATAAAATAGCAAGACACACAATTAAAAAAGACTATAAAGATGGGGGATTAAAAATGATAGATTTGAATGCATATCTATACTCAATAAAAGCAAGTTGGATCAAAAGAATTTTTAACGATGAAAATAACGGAATCTGGAAAGATAATTATATGAATGAAATTAACAAATTTGGTGGGAAATTATTATTACAATCAAACATAACATATAAAGATATAACCAATAAATTCAAAAATATTTTCTTAAGGGATGTTTTACAAAGTTGGGCAAAGGTAAACTTTAATTCGGAAATAACAAACATCACAGATGAAATCATATGGAATAACTCATTTATACAAAATAACAATAAAACAATATTTTATAGAGTATGGCTGGATAAAGGAATAAAATATATTAAACAACTTTATGATTACAGAAATAAGAACTTTTATAATTTTAATACGATCAAACAACTTTACAATCTAGACAATTCAGATTTCTTAAAATACCACTCAATAATTGCTTCCATACCGAACTCTTGGAAAGAAAAACTTAAACATGAAACATACAACAACAACGACAGAACTTTTTTCATTGGCAGGATTTTAAAGATACTGAAACCAAATAAAATTATATATGAGACATATATATCGAAAACAACTACCAATATTACAAATAAAGCTCAACAAAAATGGAATGACTCCTATGACAATCTGAACTGGAAAAAAATCTTTTTATCACCGATTACATGTACTATTTATTCGAGATTGAGGTTATTTCAATATAAATATTTATATAGAATTATACCCACAAATAAATTCTTACACAAATGCCATTTCGTAAATTCAAGTTTATGTCAATTCTGCAATATGCATGTAGAAACAGTACAACATTTATTTTGGGACTGTGCTCATGTACAACATTTTTGGACAAAAACAAATGATTTCTTATCACAAAACGGCATTAATGTAGCTTTTAATTTTAAAAATATATCATTGGGCATCCATGACGACAACACAAAACAAAAAACAATAATAAATTTTGTTATTTTTTTAGCAAAATATTTCATTTTTAAATGTAAAATGAAAAGCGATATACCATGCTTTGACAACTATTTTAGATATTTAAAAGAATGTAAAAATATAGAACAAATCTTAGCCCAAGCGAGATCCAAACTGGAAACGCATAATAGAAAATGGCACTCAATAAAATTTGAATAATCTAATATAGCAACCTTATATAATTAACATCAATATGTATTGATCTTATAATGAACACGATTAATCATCATCATCTCTCTCTCTCTCTCTCTCTCTCTCTCTCTCACACACACACATTTTCACAACACTGCTTATAGTACTCATGTTTATAAATGTGTATTGTTATATAATAACTTGATAATGTGAAAATGAAAAAATAAACGGGCTGCCATTTGGTAACTCAAAAAAAAAAAAAAAAAAAAAATAAAATTGTTGTCCCTCAACATAACTCGAAAAAGTATAACATTTATTGATTGCCATGAAAGCTTGTACACTGCACAATAATTAAAAAGACCGTTTTTAATTTTAACAAAACCATAAAAAAATTAACAATACAAACAACTCAATCCATAACATTCTCTTTTATTAAGATTTTTTTTTGTCTGGAACATAACTTTAAAACTATTGGATATAATTTAATAAAACTTCATACAATGGTTAACCATTTTCTGTCATGGCGGCGTTCAGGGGTATTCATCACTATAGTGATAGGTCTAGTTTAAACTTACTAAGCAAAGAATTGAAAATATATTGTAGTGATCGGTCACATCTATGAAATAAAATCAACAATTCAACATTTCTTTCAAGATGTTGAAAGTGTTTTAAATGTACAGGTAGTGTATTTGCAAATACCTGACATTGAACATTTTGATGCATGCTGCAAAATATTACCAGCAGTGACAACTGAGCAAATTGATTTAGATCAAATTCAAGCACAGCTAGGTAGGACCACTGGAACAATAACTCCAAGAAAACAAGCACAATATACCAGCCAAAATAAGTTTACTGGAAAGAGTAAAAGGATAAGTTAAAAGAGGAAAACATACGGAAGAAAAAGAGAACGTTTTGTCTGTATTATATATATTCTTGTGGGTAGTTAGTGAAGGCTAAATAATTGCTGGACAGTAATTGTAAATGTAGATACAAATGCTATGAGAACTTCTTACATGAGGCCAGAGAAATATTTTCAAATCATACTCGAGTCTTGGTTCATACAAATGCCAAAATATTTTATATGTGTCAATGTAATGGAAAACAAACCAGGATAAGCTCCTATTCATTAAAAGAAGAGCTTGCTCTAGATCATATTTCTTTGACAAAAAGCTATTCTTTCTCCAAATGCAGTTGATCTGGATGGCAAAAAGGTACAGCAGATGAAAATTAGATGGTTGCAATTCAGAAAATATGAGCCAATTAATATATATGTTTAGCATGATTTTGACCTAACTGCCTTTCATTGTATGAAATCAAAGTCTCAAGAAAGAGGTGTCTGAGACAGCTGCATTACCACATTGTTGTAGTGAGAAATTAACCATATATAAAGCTAAAAGAAATGACTTGGTGACTCTTTGCAAGGATGGAATTATCCCATCTGAATTCCATTCATATTTCTATGGCATAACAGCCTCCAAGAAGACACAAGATTGTCTTCCAGCATCAGATATTTCAGAATTTTGAAAAACACACATAGATACATAGACATAGACTCTAGTGCAGAATAAATGTTATAAAAACAGTCAAAAAGCAATACCAATATCTGTTGTATTGATACGTACATGTATGTATATAACAACAACCTCTATGTTTATATCGTTATGAGTATTGCCACTTATAACAATTTGCATGAAAAATGTACTTGTTTTGATTTTTGATCGTTAAATAAATCCTGATATTTTTTAAGTAAGTGCAGTTACGATATTTAATACACTGACAGTATGTTGTAAAGACACTAACATCATTTAAGAAAACGTAGTAATTACATATACGCCAATACAGTTCTAATGAAATAGCTGTTTTTAGTTATGCCAGAATGCAGTAAGATAAATAAAAGTATACACAACGCATGTACTTGTGTCAATGCCAACCGTAACATGTACTTGTACATATATACACAGTGCATGTACTTGTGTCAATGCCAACCGTAACATGTACTTGTACATATATACACAACACATGTACTTGTGTCAGTGCCAACCGTAACATGTACTTGTACATATATACACAACGCATGTACTTGTGTCAGTGCTAACCGTAACATGTACTTGTACATAATATATACACAATGCATGTACTTGTGTCAGTGCCAACCTTAACATGTACTTGTACATATATACACAACGCATGTACTTGTGTCAATGCCAACCTTAACATGTACAATTGACCATTGTCAATGTACAATGTACAGTAAAACCTGTGTAAGTGGCCACCTCTATTAAGCAGCCACCTGTCTTAAGCAAGCATATTTTTTATTTCCCATTTCTATGCTTTCAGAGTAAATTAACCTGTATTAAGCAACAACCTGTCTTAAAAGGCCAATTTTGCTCCTTCCCGTGACTGGATGCTTAAGACAGGTTTGACTGTATGTGCACAATCTTAGCCCCATCCTGTCAGATTTGACATACAGTTTTATGGCTTTAATTGATCATTTAAAGTCTTTTGGTTTGTTTTTTTCCAGTCCTTTGATATATTAATGTACATGTAGTTGCCTTTTTAAAGTAATGGCTGCCATTAGGTAAATCATCACATAATGACTGGTTTCAGTGTTATTTTAACTATAACCTAATAGAATATCATATTAAACATTAACGTACCTTTAACATTTAACCCCCATAAAGATAACCATATACCCTAAGACCAAGTAAATAAAATTGGAAACAGGGTGTCCAACTAATGCAAAAATGGACCTGTCTCTCATTAGTATTTATCACAGAAATTGGTAATTTGGAGGGAAAATAACAAGAACAGTCCTTAATGAAATGGGATTTATTTCCATAGTTTAGTTTAAACATATTTTATTTCAGATATTTTGAAATTTATTTCCATCTACAGTTATGACATATTAAACTGGGTTATGAAATAAACAGCTAAAGTACCATTCTCTCAAACTGAAATAACAGGTAATACTAAGTTGACCTATATCTAAATATAATATTCATTATAGATACTGCAAAATTCCAATTCCCTAACCTGTATGTGAAATGGACATCTATATAATTATACTGGCGAAACACTGTACATAAACTTGATCATCTTTGAAGCTTGTCGAAAACATATACTAATAACCAGTTGAAAATTTACTGTTTAATCTTAAAGTGACTGGCTCTTGTACAACTGGTTATAGCTTTCGCAACATGTATTACAGAACAAATTTCCAGTCGTCTGGAGTATAAGGATATATTTTGGTCTATTTCACTTGGAATTAAGTGTTATTGCTTGTTTAACGGGGCATCAATTAAACACAAGAGTAACAACTCGGGGTGACGTCATTTGACTCGTGACCCAAAGGTGAGTGACAATGTGTACACAGATTAAGGTCAACGAGGCTAAAAGCAACCATAGTTCCAAAAGGTTCCAAGTCAAGCTGGCATTTGGTGGACCTGAAATTTACAAACCAGTCTGTGTGTCGTCACTTATTCTCATATTGGTTATATGTCTCTAAATGACCTGACTGTTACTGAGAATAGGCTTAACCAGGAAACTGACAATATTGTCATATCATTGGTCGGTTTTATATTGGATTACTGTGTAAGAAATGCTTGTCGGCATCTTCACATACTCATATTGTCTTATTCAAGAGAATCTATTGTCGATAACACAAATTTAGTGGTGATGTGACAAATACCATCGCTTACCCCTAGAGATGTAAAAGTTATTTATCCAAAGACTAAGATTGCATGCATGAATGTGACATTGGCACAACAGTGGCCCCAGGGATTTATGTTATTTACCGGTATACAATAACATCACACACTTTTGTTCTGATAATTTTCCTCCATTGCTCTGTGTCTGCTGCAAGGATTGGTGGATATTTAGGTATTGCTTTGTCTGCCATCACATTTTTATGAATGGCCGGGCCCGATTAGCTCAGCCGGCATCCCCGTCCGGCAACAGTCTCCGTGATGATTGATATATGACATTGTGTCTCATTATCATTCGTCTCACCGCTGATTCAGTTGGGAAAGTTATCATTTACTTGCGGAGATGTGTGCTTGAGTACTGGTTAACCTTTCAGGATCCCAGGAAACATTGGTTAGGTTAACTGATCATCTTTTAGCCCTCAATGGCATAAAAATTATGCTAAATATTCAATCAATCATTATGAATGCTGTTGCTGTAGTCCAGGTTGTCGGTCACATTTTTATTTCCTTTAAGATATTTTACATGTAATCTGATAAGAAAAATTGGCTTTGTTTTGTGCTTTGTTTAATCTCGGGTTATCATTACTAAAAATAGAAACTTATTTCCACTCAGTTTCTTGATTTTCTTACTTAAATATTTAAATGAAAATTTAAATATTTTCTGTCTATATTTGGTGGCTGACTGGTGTTAGTCATATCACCAGACTGAGGTTCAGTGTTTCCGTCTGGATGAGGCTCAATCTAATACGCCTGGCCAAGTTTCAGTATTTCTATCTGGTTGTGGACATTGCTAATGCTCAGTGATTCCATCTGGCTGAGGCTCAGTCTAATGTGCCTGGCCAAGTTTCAGTATTTCTATCTGGTTGTGAGGTTCAGTGTTTCTATCTGGCTGAGGCTCAGTCTTATACGCCTGGCCAAGTTTCAGTATTTCTATCTGGTTGTGGACATTGCTGAGGTTCAGTGTTTCCATCTCGTTGAGGCTCAGTCTAATACTCCAGGCAAAGTTTCAGTGTTTCTATCTTGTTGTGGACATTGCTGAGATTCAGTGTTTCGATCTGGCTGAGGTTCAGTCTAATACTCCTGGCCAAGTTTCAGTATTTCTGTCTGGTTGTGGACATTGCTGAGGTTCAGTGTTTCGATCTGGCTGAGGCTCAGTCTAATACTCCTGGCCAAGTTTCAGTATTTCTATCTGGTTGTGGACATTGCTGAGGTTCAGTGTTTCCATCTGGATAAGGCTCAGTCTAATACTCAGTCCAAGTTTTAGTATTTCTTTCTGGTTGTGGACATTGCTGAGGTTTAGTGTTTCCATCTGGCTGAGGCTCAGTCTAATACTCCTGGCCAAGTTTCAGTATTTCTATCTGGTTGTGGACATTGCTGAGGTTCAGTGTTTCCATCTGGATAAGGCTCAGTCTAATACTCAGGCCAAGTTTTAGTATTTCTATCTGGTTGTGGACATTGCTGAGGTTCAGTGTTTCCATCTGGCTGAGGCTCAGTCTAATACTCCTGGCCAAGTTTCAGTATTTCTATCTGGTTGTGGACATTGCTGAGGTTCAGTGTTTCCATCTGGCTGAGACTCAGTCTAATACTCAGGCCAAGTTTCAGTATTTCTATCTGGTTGTGGACATTGCTGAGGTTCAGTGTTTCCATCTGGCTGAGGCTTAGTCTAATACATCTGTCCAAGTTTCAGATTTTCTGTCTGGTTGTGGACATTGCTGAGGTTCAGTGTTTCCATCTGACTGAGGCTCAGTCTAATACGCCTGGCCAAGTTTCAGTATTTCTGTCTGGTTGTGGACATTGCTTAGGTTCAGTCTTTCCATCTGGCTAAACCACAGTTTTTATATGGTTGAGATTCTTTCTTACCACCTTGCTGAGGTTCAGTCCTTTCATTTGACTAAAGCTCGGTCTGAGACTATCCAACCATACTGATTGTGGCTCAGTTTTATAATCTTACTGAAGTTCAGTCTGTCCACCTGGCTGAGGCTATCCAACCATCTGATTGAGTAGATGATGGGATCTCAAACTTATACCTAAGTTAGTGCATCTATGTGCTTCTACATAGGTACCTGTCAGTAGATAATTGGTTCTCAAACTTATACCTAGGTTAAAGAGCCTATGTGTGCCTATGTAATGATAAAACAGACCACACCAGGAGTGGCAGAAATCGTGTGTCCCAGTACCCTCTGAGTTTATGTTGCCATCTTACTTAATATAGATTTATAAGTTTTGACATTTATGGAAAATATTTATAACTTTCTCTGGTTTCTGTGATCATGTGTCTCCAGAACATGTGGTGCTTATTCCATTATGTCTTCTCTGTGATAATTTTGATGGATTGCCTTAATATTGTTACTGGCTTGCATAATGGCCCTGGGTAAATATTTCAACTTTAAACATTGGGAGTGGGGCTTGAAATGTGATCGATTTTCACTTGCAGAAAACTGCACTTCACAACAGAATATGCAGAATTTGATCAATTTAATTATTGATGGAAGTTTTAAGGTTTGTTTGGGAAATACATCTGAGTATTGACTTAAAATGTCAAAATATGAAAATCTATGGAATAAATATCTAGGAACTGTCTGCCATTCAAGGAAGATTCCTGGATAAAACAATTTGGTAATTTGTCTTGTGACAATATAGACCCTGGTCAGGTTGTAAGTTACTAGATTATAAGTTATATAAGATAACTAAGTTATTAGATTGGCGAAGTCGGCGGGCAGGCGGGAGGATGGGCAGCGTCAATTTTTCGTTTCTATTCAATAACTAGAGTATTTTTCATCGGAACTGAACCAAACTTACACAAAGTGTGTACCTCTATAAAATCTAGGCCAAGTTCGATAACCAGCCAATACAGCTCAATAACTAGAGTATTCTTTATCAGATGAAGCAAACTTACACAAAGTGTGAATCTCTATAAAATCTAGGTCAAGTGCAATAACCAGCCAATACGGACCATTATCTTCAGAATTAGTAAAAATGCTAAAATTGCCTGTTTCCGCTCAATAACTAGAGTATTCTTTATCAGAACTGAAGCAAACTTACACAAAGTGTGAATCTCTATAAAATCTAGGCCAACTTCAATAACAAGCCAATTCAGATTATTATCTTTAGAGTTATTGCCCTTTCATTAGTCAAAAATGCTAAAATTTACCGTTTCCGCTCAATTGCTAGAGTATTCTTTATCTGAACTGAAACCAACTTACACAAAGTGTGTATCTCTATAAAATCTGAGCCAAGTTTGATAACCAGCGAATTCTGACCATTATCTTTAGAGTTATGGCCTTTTAATTAGTCAAAAATGCTAAAATTGATTGTTTTCTCAACCAAACTTATACAATTTTTCTAGCGGTAAAGTTAAAATAATCTTTTTCTTTTGTTATTTTGATGAAAATACTAAAAAAGTTTGGATTGATGTATTGATATAATATATAAAAATGAAACTCCATTAACATATTTATTTTTATCTTGAAAATGGTTTGCGGTGCCATTGCTCAGTTGATAGCCATGAGGCAAAAAATACAAATGATTTATTAGAGAAATGTACAGGTCCGTTTAAATTTTTTAAAAAACAGCTGAATTGCTCATAATGTTTGATCATTTTGTAATATATTTGTAGAATCAAACATCATGTTAAAGAAATTGTTGCTATCAGTTGAGCATGTGCGACTTACCTCCTATCGGTGGGCACTGGAAACAATACAATACCACCACTTAAGCCTCAGTGCAAAATGTGAAAATATTGATGTATTATTTTATGAATATGCATGTTTGTTTCCGAGTATAATCACATTACATCTTTCATAATGTGAATTACGGAAGTAATATTTTAACCAAACAACCAGTGAATAGCACAGAAATAAGAGAAAAACTTTATTTCATGCTTTTTTTAACAAAACTATTGCATTAATGTTTTACAAATAAAAAACGAAAATTTGAATTGTATGCTTTTTTATTTTCTGCTTCAATGTACATAAAATTCTGGCATGAAATAGAGTTATAGTTACAGAATAGCTAAAATGTTTGAAAAACATGGTTTTTGGGGAATTTCCACATCTCTTGTTTACTCATATATCGAAAATAAACATGACAAGTTTTATAAAAACTGTTAATGATATCTTAAAGGGAATATTTAATGATTTTTTTAAATTTGTAGAATTTGCAAAAAACATTTTTTTCCAATATACCATGTCTATATTATACTCACATATCAAGTATTGCAAAAAAACCTATCTATTTAAACAAAATAATATATTGAAAACTTGGACTTCATGCGCAGGTTAGACTAAAATAGATTTAAATGACAACATATTTTGTGACTATTAAATGAGTCGCATGATTTCATTTTATTTCAATTTGATTCGTTATACAGGTTAAGTTACATGTAGTAAAATTTGTTTCATCTTAAAAGTCTGAATGATGATGCGACGGTCGTCAAACAGTATTTAAGTGCTGTCCATTTTTAAAATGGGGATTTCGTCTCAAGTTTACCACTCCAATTTAGATATCAATTTTGTCAGGGTTTTGTAGATGCTGCATACTGAACTATTCGAATTTTATTTATTAATTATAATGAGATGTTTTTATCCATTTTTATAAATATTTTATTTTTAAGACATTTATAGCCTGAAATACTCCCTTTAAATACTTGTGTCATAGATATAACTTACTGTATACTTATATGTAACACTTGTGTCATAGATATAACTTACTATATACTTATATGTAATACTTGTGTCATAGATATAACCTACTGTATACTTATATGTAAGATTTGTGTCATAGATATAACTTACTATATACTTATATGTAAGATTTGTGGAGGGATGGTCCAGTAACCTGTTCCCAACACGAGCAAACATATGATGGGATGAATAAATGGATCACCATTAATTTGCTGATTGAAAGTAAACAAAACCAATTTTTAATATTTCTGTGTGTCATTAATTTTAACATCATCAAACTAACAAAGAGTCAGTCAGTGCAAAAGTCTTTTTAACCAACATGTTCTGCTGCCTGTTAACAAGTTCAAGTTTCCCAAACAACAAACAGAATTAGCAATTCAAATCTACACAATTACCAGGAATCTTAATGAACACACTTTGTATAGAAGTGTGTGTGGTGGGGGGGGGGGGGGGGGGGGGGGGGGGGGGGGATGAATGCTTTGCATCGGAAATGAGCACAAAAAGACAAAGGCAAATTACAGGAAATCTAAAGCAATATACACTTATCAATTTACATCCTGACATGGAAGACAGTCAGCCAATTCGGAAGAAATGCTAACAATTTTGTAGATATTCAAGTCCCTAAAGGGCTGATTGAATAATTATGCATTGAAGAAGAAGGACGCATAATGCCTTGTAAATATCAGGTCAGGGGCACTGGTTATTGGAAGTCTTCAACAACTGGCAATTGCTGGTGTGGAAAGTAATGGCCAATATCACACAACCTTTTGTTTAATGGAAAAAAAGAGTTGTTGCTGGAGTTCACTGTGGCAGGTGAAGATAAACTGTACCCTTCATTGGTTACTGCTGGTGCATGAGTTGACTGTGGCAGGTGAAGATAAACTGTACCCTTCATTGGTTACTGTTGGTGCATGAGTTGACCGTGGCAGGTGAAGATAAACTGTACCCTTCATTGGTTTCTGTTGGTGCATGAGTTGACCGTGGCAGGTGAAGATAAACTATACCCTTCATTGGTTACTGCTGGTGCATGAGTTGACCGTGGCAGGTAAAGATAAACTGTACCCTTCATTGGTACTGTTGGTGCTGAAGTTGACCGTGGCAGGTGAAGATAAACTGTACCCTTCATTGGTTACTGCTGGTGCATGAGTTGACCGTGGCAGGTGAAGATAAACTGCACCCTACATTGGTTACTGTTGGTGCTGGAGTTGACCGTGGCAGGTGAAGATAAACTATACCCTTCATTGGTTACTGCTGGTGCTGGAGTTCACTGTGGCAGATGAAGATAAACTATACCCTACATTGGTTACTGTTGGTGCTGGAGTTCACTGTGGCAGGTGAAGATAAACTATACCCTTCATTGGTTACTGCTGGTGCTGGAGTTGACCATGGTAGGTGAAGATAAACTGTACCCTACATTGGTTACTGCTGGTGCCGGAGTTCACTGTGGCAGGTGAAGATAAACTATACCCTACATTGGTTACTGTTGGTGCTGGAGTTCACCGTGGCAGCTGAAGATAAACTTTACCCTACATTGGTTACTGCTGGTGCTGGAGCTCACTGTGGTAGGTGAAAATAAACTATACCCTACATTGGTTACTGCTGGTGCTGGAGTACACTATGGCAGGTGAAGATAAACTATACCCTACATTGGTTACTGCTGGTGCTGGAGTACACTATGGCAGGTGAAGATAAACTATACCCTACATTGGTTACTGTTGGTGCTGGAGTTCACCGTGGCAGCTGAAGATAAACTTTACCCTACATTGGTTACTGCTGGTGCTGGAGTTCACTGTGGTAGGTGAAAATAAACTATACCCTACATTGGTTACTGCTGGTGCTGGAGTACACTATGGCAGGTGAAGATAAACTATACCCTACATTGGTTACTGCTGGTGCTGGAGTTCACTGTGGTAGGTGAAGATAAACTGTACACTACATTGGTTACTGCTGGTGCTGGAGTTGACCGTGGTAGGTGAAGATAAACTGTACCCTTCATTGGTTACTGTTGGTGCTGAAGTTGACTGTGGCGGGTGTAGATAAACTTTACGGTACATTGGTAACTGCTGGTGCTTGAGTTGACTGTGGTAGGTGAAGATAAACTGTACCCTACATTGGTTACTGCTGGTGCTGGAGTTGACTGTGGTAGGTGAAGATAAACTATACCCTAAATTGGTTACTGCTGGTGCTGGAGTTGACCGTGGTAGGTGAAGATAAACTATACCCTACATTGGGTACTGCTGGTGCTTGAGTTCACTGTGGTAGGTAAAGATAAACTGTACCCTACATTGGTTACTGCTGGTGCTGGAGTTCACTGTGGTTGGTGAAGATAAACTATACCCTACATTGGTTACTGTTGGTGCTGGAGTTGACTGTGGCAGGTGAAGATAAACTATACCCTACATTGGTTACTGCTGGTGCTGGAGTTGACTATGGTACTAATGTGAAGATAAACTATACCCTACATTGGTAACTGCTGGTGCTGGAGTTCACTGTGGTTGGTGAAGATAAACTATACCCTACATTGGTTACTGCTGGTGCTGGAGTTGACTATGGTACTAATGTGAAGATAAACTATACCCTACATTGGTTACTGTTGGTGCTGGAGTTGACTGTGGTAGGTGAAGATAAACTATACCCTACATTGGTTACTGCTGGTGCTGGAGTTGACTGTGGTAGGTGAAGATAAACTATACCCTACATTGGTTACTGCTGGTGCTGGAGTTGACCGTGGTAGGTGAAGATAAACTATACCATACATTGGTTACTGCTGGTGCTGGAGTTGACCGTGGTAGGTGGAGATAAACTATACCCTACATTGGTTACTGCTGGTGCTGGAGTTGACCGTGGTAGGTGGAGATAAACTATACCCTACATTGGTTATGGTTGGTTCTGGAGCTGGCAGACATGGGAGTAATTTGTGAACTCGACACCAATAGGTGAAACCTCATCAATATAACTTACAGAAGCTAATACTTTTTCTCCATTTCTGCTGTTTGCATAATTGCTCTTATTTAGTTAGGAAGGTAATCTCGCACATTATCTTTGTTGAAACTGCTTGGGGGGAGAGACATGGTCGTCACAAAGGCGGTTTGTTATGTGTTTGTGCGTGCATGCATCTGTGCATGCATGTGTGTACCTGAGTGTATGAGTGCATCGTCCAATCTTCACTTAATTATAACTTTCTCATGCATAGAGGGATTTTGAAATATGAGGGTCATTCAATATATAATGCAACCTCACACATAAAATCATTTATTATGAAAATAAGTGTAAATACCATATTATAATCCCTAAAAGTAATGTCCCCTGTGGTCAGTGACCGATGTCCATTGTTTTGGCAGATCTTCTATTCCCGTTGCTGCTCGGCCACGGCAATTTCAATCTCCTCTAGGTTCACCATTGAATGACCCTCGTAACATGGCACACATGTTCACTTTAATGAGACAAAGTCAACCAGGTTCTTAGCTCAAAGGTCAAGGTCAGAAATATGTACAACATTTCGTGTCTGCTCCATAATTATCTCGTAAACCATTGGACAGATTTTAAAAATAACATGGCACTATGTTCATCATTATCATAAAAATGTGTTGCGTGCAGGACCCTAGCTCAAAGGTCATGGTCATACATAATGGTTCAAGTCAGAAATTTCGTATCCAATCCATATATTGTAAACCACTTGACAATTTTTTTATTTTTAGGTTATTTGAGCAAAGCTTAGCAGAGCCTACTCTGGCTGAAAAAATCTTGTTGCCAACACATTCGCCAATTGAGAAAAGTTGGAGCCAAATTTAAGATTTTGGAGCCAGTTTGGCTTCATTGGCTCTAAGTTTCAATCTGAATTTCTCTTTTTAGATTTAGGTGGATTTTTTTGTCCGCTCAGTACTTCCAATCTTTATATAATATTTTACATTTGAAAATGTAGATTTCTAAAGAAGAATTTTACCTTAAAATAAATATATTTTTGATTGTATTCTTAATGATATTATTGGAAAAAAATTGTTAGAAAATATATTTTTTTATTTCTTGTGTCATTTAAAGTTATTATTGAATTAAAAAACACACTCACACAGTAAATTCTTAATAAACCCTAAAACGTCCCGTAATTGCAAGAATCATTAACAGAGCTGCACTCTAAAAAGAATGGTGCCGACTTTTAGTGCAACCCAACATCCTGGCAATTTGATGAAACAAACAAAGGAGCGAATGGTTTTGTATACACAAATAAACCATTTTAACTGTGTTTTCATTCATTAATTCTTTTCTCATAAGATATTGAGACAAACTTGTTTCCTAAATATTTGTTTTATTTACTTTTGAAATGTCTGTGATATTATCTTGAACAAATTGTCAGTGTTTGGTCAGACAAGTTATATCGTCATAAACTAAGCAACCAATTGCTTGCTGTACAAATTTAGATTGTGCATGTTCATTTTCAAATTGCGCATGCGCCATCAATACCAAATAAATGGTTGAATCTTGAATAAATTACATCTTCCTGTCAGTGAAAATTCTGTTATATTTCACTGGTGGCTAGCTTTTCAAAACAGTTGAATCATTTTATTTGTCGTATTAAATTGATTGAAATTAGAGAAAATGTACATATTAAAACACACTTGACCAAAGTTTCCTACTTCATAAAAAAATATATGTTTATCTTGGAGCGAATCTTGTAAAGTTTAAATCTTTCGGGAACTTCACAAACAGAATACAGACTTATCTGTGCCAAACTTATGTATAAGTTAATACACTGTTGCAACCACTAATTATTAATCTATAACACTTCGAGATACAAACAATAAACAGATTAGGAAAACACAATTACATGTCATAAACGACCGCATGGGTAATTCGCGGTTCATGGCCATATAACTAAAATATTGGCATATTTTGTTGACGCCAATTACTTTCGCCAAACTGAAAAAAACATGTGCCACTTTGATATTTTTTATTGCATTTGGCTCCATTGGCGACCGACAGCATGAGCCCTGCTTAGAATGAGCTATTGTTATCTACCTTCGTCCGCTGTCCATCGTCTGTCTGTTGTTAACTTTTGCTTCAAACGACTTCTCTCAAACCACTTGACTGATTTTCACCAAATTTTGTGTTAAGTATTTTTACACAAAACTCTTTCAAGCTTGTTCAAATGATGACCCTGGGGTCAAATTTGACCCCACCCCAGGGGTTTATCAGTATTTTTTTTCAAAATGTCTGGAGCTTTGATATTTAGCCTGTAGTACCATCTAATAAGTTATTACTGTTTTACATTTAAAAATCGTCTCAAGAACCATTCAAACAAATTTGTTCATATTTGGTATAAATGATCCCTATGACTAGCAGTTTCAAATTTGTTCAAATAAAGGGCTAGGCTTGATTGTGGCCCAGTAAGGGGATTTTGATTTTAACATAGGAATACTATGAGAAAACGGAAAATTCTGCTTTTCTGATCTGTTTTAGACATAACAGTTGTGACTGGGTCCTTTAAACGGGATTAAATATCCATAAGGGGTCAACTGGGGCCCGAAAAGAGGATAGATTATGAATTTTCAAAAAATCTTCTTCTCAAGAACTGTCCAGCCAAATTTGTTCATATATTATATAAATGCTCCCTATGAGTAGGGATTTCATGTTTGTTCAAATGAAGGAGCTAGAATTTATTGGGGTCCAGTAAGGAACTTTCATTTTTACAAAGGAAAACTATGGAAAAACATAAATTCTATTTTTGTCAGTTTTTACTGGAATTATTTTAATCATCTTGAGGTCTGGAGTATTAAGTCATGACAGTTGAGCCCAAGACTTTGTTGTTGTTGTTTCTGAATAAAGTATTATTATTATTATTATTGTTCAATAAGTTGATATGTATAGAATACATCCACCCCCACCACAATTTCAAGGCAAAGTAACTGTCTACCAGTCCTATGCATAAGATTGGAATTTTCTGATACTGCTGTATGAGCTTTTTTTCAAATACTAGTATTCTTCATAGGCTTAGTCCATACAAAATTTGAAAGGAACTGACCTATGAAACCAGATGAACGGTTTAGGCCCATCTTGGGCCTCTTGTTTAATTTTAATGTTCACCATAATCAGACAATGTTTTGTGTGCAAGACCCAGGTCAGTTGACTAATGGTCAAGGTCCCACTTAAAGGTTCAATATCAGATATAGGTACTTAAAAGTTCAACGTCGAAAAATAGGTACAACATTTAATGTCCTCTCCATATCTTGTTAACCACTTGACAGATTTTCAAATAATGTCACAAACATTCACTATAAGCAGATAATTTGTCATGAACAAAACCCAGGGTTAAACCTCAAAATGCAAGGTCACACTAAGATGTTCAAGGTCAGAAATAGGTGCAATATTTCATGTTGGCTCCATAAAAGTTTGTGTCTGCTTATAAACCACTAGACGGAATTTGAAGTAACCTGATATGATGATGATTTGCACACAAGACCCATATCCATAATTGAAAGGTCAATTCATTCTTAGAGTTTCAAGGTCAGAAACAGGTACAATATTTGGCGTCTACTCCATATTTTGTAAACCGCCTAACAGATTTTGAAATAACATGCCACAAATATTCTCCATAATGAAATTAAGTTTGCTCACTGTACTGGCGAGCTCAACATTGTAGACCTTGGGCGTCTAGTATTTGTTCGTAGTAGTGAGCCTCTAATACTAGGTTATAGAATCTGTTGATACCCATGCTATTTCATGGGATAATAAGGGAGTACCTTACCACTTTCAACAGGGCTTGAACATAAAAATCTGGTTTACTTTTGAATGTAGGAATTTTTTAAAAGATGGTGGGCAGAAAACCTTTTGCTTTATGTACAATATGATGCTAAACTTGCAGCAAGCCAAGATATAGATGTTGTATCTGTGTATAAACAGCCCTGAAACTGCTGTACATTGGTTATATATATATATACTGGACCAAAAAAGAAACTTTCTCTAAGTTGAATGTGAATATTTTGATAACATTTTACTAAATATGGCTGAAAACAGGAAGGGATGGATTTCAAAATCGGGTTATCAGTAGCGTGTGTGGCCGCCCTGTACGATGATGGCTGCTTGACAGCGACGTTACATTGAGAGCACAAGCTTGTTTATGTCAGCCTGAAAGATATTATCCCACTCTTCAAGCAGTGCTGCTCGCAGCTCATTCAAGTTGCCAGGCGGGTTTGGACTTCGGGGTATGCATCGGTCAAGATTATCTCATAGATGTTCTATGAGATTCAAATCCAGGCTTTTCAAGGGCCAATTGTCGATGAAACCAACGTTGTGGTTTTGCAAAAACCGTATGTTGTCACGGGTGATGTGGGGTGTGGCATTATCTTGTTGTAATGTCCATATGATGCCATGGGTTTGAAGCAGAGGGACAACATGCGAACCCAGGATGTTTTCCTTATGTGTACGGGCATTCAGATTTCCTTCAATAACAACCAGTGGGGTGCGATACCCATAAGCAATACTGCCTCTCACCATAACTGGCCCCCAAAACGATCATGTTGCAGTACGCAACAGTCGGCATAACGCTCATTCCTGTGTCAGTACACTCGTACTCAGCCATGGCCCCAAGATTACGCAAACCTCGATTCATTGCTAAAAAGGATTGTCCGCCAGCGCTGTCTTGTCCAATTTATGTGTCCCCGGGCCCACTGCTCTCTGTTATCGAGATGACAGCGCGTCAAAACCGTTATTGGCTAAACAATTCTGCACAGTCTGGGCAGAAATCTGGGCGTTGTTGGTACCGGGTGTAATGGCAGATGTAACTGTTGCGGTGAGAAATTGATCTTGAAGGTCCTGGTTCAAGATATAGCGGTCTTTGGCTCGAGGCGTGACATGCGGTCTGCCACTCCGTGGTAAGTCCGCGGTACTTCTGGTCTGCCTAAATCCCGTAAATTTTGCTTAATTTTCTGCTAATGCAATATTTTGAAGTGGACAAACACGTGGACCAGATATACCCATCCCGCCAGTGCACATGGAGATCAGACTTTGAGCTGAATAAACTGACTTAAATTTTATCTATGGATTAACTGACCGATTTTGCAAATAAGAAAGATTTTATAAACTACCACATTTGTATATGTATACACATTTCATAGGTAACCTTGCAAATTTTGCATGTACTTTACGAAAGTTTTTTTTTTGGTTCAGTATATATATGCAACTTGAATTCGTGTATAGATTTGTCCTGCTAATAAAACCTGACAGGAAGTATAAAAGACATTTCTCTCTGTCAATAAAAGGTATATCAGATTTCCATCTTTGCATACAAATATAACAGAAATGATTGAGAGATTGGTTCAGGGGGAAAATGTTGCAGCAGTCAATTTCTCAGTGGACATTAAACAAATCCCTGTAAATGACTCGTATTGATTTCTCTATAACAATATATGACAGAACAGTGAATAGTGGTCATTGATTTTATTTTATCAGACCGGACAATTGCACTGCTTCCTTGATGACAATTTCTAACACAATTTCAGCATGGCTGGTCTCCTTGACAACGGTGTAAGTGACGGATTACAACTAATGTGTGGCTCTACAAGATTTTTGCACAAATTTTTTCTAAATGATGTGATATTGCGTCTCGGTATCTTGCAGACCTGATTTTATATAAATTGGATTAATACCTCAAGTAAACAGTACATGAGGGGGGGGGGGGGGGGGGGGAATTAAATTAAATGCAACTTTCAACACATTACATTTTACAAATGGCATTCAGATTTATTGAAGGAGGCTGTAAATAACTGGAACATTTTCTTAATAAAATATTTGGTGGCAGCTGGGATCCGAAGCTGCGATAGGATGGTGTTTCTGCCTACCATCATGGTGTTCGCACCAGTCTCAGATCTTCCTCCACCATTGAAAACTGGATGTCATTATACCCCCGACAAACGAAGTTTTGAGGGGGTATATTGGAGTCACCCTGAGGTCGGTCTGTTGGTCTGTCGGTCTGTCGGTTGCAATTTTCCTTGTCCGGAGCATCACTTGAAAAGTACTGGATGGAATTTCATCAAACGTCATACAATGGTAGAATATAATGAGAGGAAGTGCAGTGTACAAGAAACATAACTCTATTCTTGCTAATTACAGAGTTATTGCCTTTTGATATTTTTTCTTGTCCGGAGCATAACTTGAAAAGTACCGGATGGAATTTCATCAAGCTTCATACAATGGTAGAATATAATGAGAGGAAGTGCAGTGTACAGGAAACATAACTCTATTCTTGCTAATTACAGAGTTATTGCCCTTTGATATATTTCCCTTTGATATTTTTTCTTGTCCGGAGCATAACTTGAAAAGTACCAGATGGAATTTCATCAAGCTTCATACGATGGTAGAATATAATGAGAGGAAGTGCAGTGTACAGGAAACATAACTCTATTCTTGCTAATTACAGAGTTATTGCCCTTTGATATATTTCCCTTGTCCGGAGCAATTCTTTTAAAGTACTGGATGGAATTTCATCAAACTTCATACAGTGGTAGAATATAATGAATGGAAGTGCAGTGTACAAGAAACATAACTCTATTCTTGCTAATTACAGAGTTATTGCCCTTTGATATATTTCCCTTGTCTGGAGCATTACTTTTAAAGTACTGGATGGAATTTCATCAAACTTCATACAATGGTAGAATATAATGAGAGGAAGTGCAGTGTACAAGAAACATAACTCTGTTATTGCTAATTACAGAGTTATTGCCCTTTGATATTTTTTCTTGTCCGGAGCATAACTTGAAAAGTACCTGATGGAATTTCATCAAGCTTCATACAATGGTAGAATATAATGAGAAGAAGTGCAGTGTACAAGAAACATAACTCTATTCTTGCTAATTACAGAGTTATTTCCCTTGTCCGGAGCATTACTTTTAAAGTACTGGATGGAATTTCATCAAACTTCATACAGTGGTCGAATATAATGACAGGAAGTGCAGTGTACAGGAAACATAACTCTATTCTTGCTTATTACAGAGTTATTGCCCTTTGATATATTTCCCTTGTCAGGAGCATTACTTTTAAAGTACTGGATGGAATTTCATCAAACTTCATACAATGGTAGAATATAATGACAGGAAGTGCAGTGTACAAGAAACATAACTCTATTCTTGCTAATTACAGAGTTATTGCCCTTTGATATATTTCCCTTGTCTGGTACAGCACTTTTAAAGTACTTTTAAAGCCATCAGTGATAACAGTTTAATAAAGTTCATGAAAGAACCAAGTTGATGAATACATGGAGTTCGAGCAAAGCAGGTTCGATATTGTATTCCTAGTGCTCTTGTTGTTTCTTATCCATAAAATTGTTGTCCCTCAACATAACTCATAAAAGTATAACATTTATTGATTGCCATGAAAGCTTGTACACTGCACAATAATTAAAAAGACCGTTTTTAATTTTAACAAAACCATAAAAAAATTAACAATACAAAAAACTCAATCCATAACATTCTCTTTTATTAAGAATTTTTTTGTCTAGAGCATAACTTTAGAACTATTGGATATAATTTAATAAAACTTCATACAATGGTTAACCATTTTCTGTCATGGCGGCGTTCAGGGGTATTCATCACCTTCAGTGATAGGTCTAGTTTCATTTGTTTACTTGTTTAATTTTAAAAAAAGTGTTCAGTCTCTTTAACAAATGTGTCCGCTGTAAAAACATTAAAAAGTTCTACATATGGCTGGGACCTTCATTGTGGGGTGATCTAAGGTGTTTTAAGATCACTTAGGCCATAATAAATTAATTGCTAGATTATAATCCCCGCCAACCCCCTCATTTTCATGCTGCCCCAACCCTTTTTATTTTCATTAAAAAACTTTATTAAAAAAGATAAATAAATAAACATTAAACATTAAAAATTTTAAAAATAAAAAATAAAATTCCTCCTGCCCTCCCCATTTTTAAGAATAATTTGGATGATAATCTAGCAATTAATTAATATTGGCCTTCGATCTCTCATCACTGAGGTTGTGGGTGGAGAGAAAGTTTTCATGTCACTTATTGAATTAAAGATGTTCAGCTAAAATACATTTTAAAAAGTAATTTATGAATGCAAGTCAAAAGTTTCCAGCTATGTCCAGGGACTGTATAAAGTTTCCAGCTATGTCCAGGGACTGTGCAGAGTTTCCAACTTTGTCCAGGGACTTTACAGAGTTTCCAGCTATGTCCAGGGACTGTACAGTTTCCAGCTATGTCCAGGGACTGTGCAGAGTTTCCAGCTATGTCCAGGGACTGTGCAGAGTTTCCAGCTGTGTCCAGGGACTGTACAGAGTTTCCAGCTATGTCTAGGGACTGTACAGAGTTTCCAGCTATGTCCAGGGACTGTACAGAGTTTCCAGCTATGTCGCGGGACTGTACAGAGTTTCCAGCTACTATGTCCAGGGACTGTACAGAGTTTCCAGCTATGTCCAGGGACATTACAGAGTTTCCAGCTATGTCCAGGGACTGTGCAGAGTTTCCAGCTATGTCCAGGGACTGTGCAGAGTTTCCAGCTATGTCCAGGGACTGTACAGAGTTTCCAGCTATGTCCAGGGACTGTACAGAGTTTCCAGCTATGTCCAGGGACTGTACAGAGTTTCCAGCTATGTCCAGGGACTGTACAGAGTTTCCAGCTATGTCCAGGGACTGTACAGAGTTTCCAGCTTTGTTCAGGGCCTGTACAGAGTTTCCAGCTATGTCCAGGGTCTGTACAGAGTTTCCAGCTATGTCCAGGGACTGTACAAAGTTTCCAGCTATGTCCAGGGACTGTACAGAGTTTCCAGCTATGTCCAGGGACTGTACAGAGTTTCCAGCTATGTCCAGGGACTGTACAGAGTTTCCAGCTATGTCGCAGGACTGTACAGAGTTTCCAGCTATGTCCAGGGACTGTACAGAGTTTCCAGCTATGTCCAGGGACTGTACAAAGTTTCCAGCTTTGTTCAGGGACTGTACAGAGTTTCCAGCTATGTCCAGGGACTGTACAGAGTTTCCAAAAATTAGCATTTATTTCATAAAAGGTGCAACATTGTTTATTCAAAATTAAAGTGCAAAGGGATTGGAATAAAAGCAATAGCTTATTCAGTTCTTTTCCCGCATGGCATTCAAATAAAGCAGTTTTTGTGCAATTTTTTATGCTTTTATTAACATACATTTTACATAGTATTTATTAAAGAATATACGATATCATGTCATTATTTATTTTAGTTCACTCAAGTTGTAATATCATTCACAGCAAGGAACACTTCAAGTGAAAAACTGTTAAGAACTTAAAAAAACTTCATAACAACCTATATTGAAATAAGTTTTAAAACAAGACGACAAATCTGATTTAATTAAGCTGTTGTGCATTATGAGTAAGGCAGATGAAACCATTTTGCGCTTCGACAATCAATGAGAGGTTTTATTTCACTCTGACATCAATGGTTTTTGTGATAAACAAGTGTTTAGCATGATGGCGACAAGAAGTAAGTGTGCAAAATGCAATAACTGGCAATGTTATTTGGAAATTTAGAGATGTAAGATTTTCTATGACGACGCGTCTATATGATATAGAATGGATCAATGTAGTTTAATGTAAAAGTTTCTCCTACATTTAGATGCTAGCTGGTAGGATGCAGGTTGATGAAAACTATTGGGATCATTTTTTTCTTGATGATTTATGAGAGTTCTTTTTTGTATGCTAACGGGTTAATGGTTGCTAAAATAAATGTATTTATTATACCTCCAGCTATATAGGAGTCACGCTCGTCGGTCAGTCCGGACGTTCTCACGAATGGGTATATAAGTGGCTTCTTTGCGTCAATCATAATACTTGTGTGGCTAAATTTTAGAAAATTTTGAAGATTTTTTATTTTGGATGATTGAAATGTGCAATTGTTAGCATGTACATTGTATTGAATAATGTATTTTGGTAAGATAATGTCTTCAGTGTATCATGAGACTATTTTGGTGTAAAAAATTTAATGGAATTAGGTAAAAAAAAAATTTTTTTGGTAAAATTAGTCAAACACATCGAAATTGCATGTCGGTCAACATCTCGCATCTGTATGTAATGATCATGTAAAAAGTGGTATTTTGACAAAAGTTTCAGTATTTAATGCCTGCAACTTGGCAGTATTACTTCAAATTGATAGTACTTAGTAAAAAAGAAGTAATTATGAAATTAAAAAAAAAAAGTTTCCTTATAGGCATAGTACCACCATTGCAAAAAGGAAGTGCTTCCGTGGGGTAGTCGCATAATGGCGGTTTTAAATAATCCTCATTTCTTCTTCTTTAAAAATGCATTTTCATTATTTTAATGCTCATTTTTTTATTTGAATGGCATTATTGATGTATTTTGAACATTTTTATAGCATTGTCATGTTTGAATTGTGAATTTAGAAAAAAAAAATGGATGCTTGGAAATTGGGGTATGAATACATGATTTCGGAAGTCTACTTTCACTTTGTCACCAGTGTACACACTGAGCAGAAAAAAAATCTCTTATATGACACATGACCCCTACTTTTCTCATCATATTTTGATAGTGCAGAGGTTGACAAACAGTAAAATGTAGGTTTCACTTCTTTCATTTGGGATTCTCCATGAATGACAAGCCTTCAAACTTTTATTATTTACTATAGAATAAAGAACAAAAATCAATGGTGGGATGACACCTATACATTATAACCTGGTGATACTGTGGTATGTACGTTATAGCCTGGTGATACGCCTGGTGATACTGTGGTATATACGTTATAGCCTGGTGATACTGTGGTATATACGTTATAGCCTGGTGATACTGTGGTATATACATTATAGCCTGGTGGTACTGTGGTATATACGTTATAGCCTGGTATACTGTGGTATATACATTAAAGCCTTGTGATACTGTGGTATATACGTTATAGCCTGGTGATACTGTGGTATACACATTATAGCCTGGTGATACTGTGGTATATACGTTATAGCCTGGTTAACTGTGGTATATACATTATAGCCTGGTGTTACTGTGATATATACATTATAGCCTGGGGATACTGTGGTATATACATTACAGCCTGGTGATACTGTGGTATATACGTTATAGCCTGGTGATACTGTGGTATATACATTATAGTCTGGTGGTACTGTGGTATATACGTTATAGCCTGGTGGTACTGTGGTATATACATTATAGCCTGATGGTACTGAGGTATATACATTATAGCCTGGTGGTACTGTGGTATATACATTATAGCCTGATGATACTGTGGTATATACATTACAGCCTGGTGATACTGTGGTATATACATTATAGCCTGGTGTTACTGTGGTATATACGTTATAGCCGGGTGATACTGTGGTATATACATTATAGCCTGGTGGTACTGTGGTATATACGTTTTAGCCTGGTTGTACTGTGGTATATACGTTATAGCCTGGTGATACTGTGGTATATACATTACAGCCTGGTGATACTGTGGTAAATACGTTATAGCCTGGTGGTACTGTGGTATATACGTTATAGTCTGGTGGTACTGTGGTATATACGTTATAGCCTGGTGATACTGTGGTATATACATTATAGCCTGGTGTTACTGTGGTATATATATTATAGCCGGGTGATACTGTGGTATATACATTATAGCCTGGTGGTTCTGTGGTATATACGTTATTGCCTGGTGGTACTGTGGTATATACGTTACAGCCTGGTGATACTGTGGTATATACATTACAGCCTGGTGATACTGTGGTATATACATTATAGCCTGGTGTTACTGTGGTATATACGTTATAGCCGGGTGATACTGTGGTATATACATTATAGCCTGGTGGTACTGTGGTATATACGTTATAGCCTGGTGGTACTGTGGTATATACGTTACAGCCTGGTGATACTGTGGTATATACATTACAGCCTGGTGATACTGTGGTATATACATTATAGCCTGGTGTTACTGTGGTATATATGTTATAGCCGGGTGATACTGTGGTATATACATTATAGCCTGGTGGTACTGTGGTATATACGTTATAGCCTGGTGATACTGTGGTATATACATTACAGCCTGGTGATACTGTGGTATATACATTATAGCCTGGTGGTACTGTGGTATATACGTTATAGCCTGGTGATACTGTGGTATATACGTTATAGCCTGGTGGTACTGTGGTATATACGTTACAGCCTGGTGATACTGTGGTATATACGTTATAGCCTGGTGGTACTGTGGTATATACGTTACAGCCTGGTGATACTGTGGTATATACGTTATAGCCTGGTGGTACTGTGGTATATACATTATAGCCTGGTGGTACTGTGGTATATACATTATAGCCTGGTGGTACTGTGGTATATACATTATAGCCTGGTGGTACTGTGGTATATACGTTATAGCCTGGTGATACTGTGGTATATACATTACAGCCTGGTGGTACTGTAGTATATACGTTATAGCCTGGTGGTACTGTGGTATATACATTACAGCCTGGTGATACTGTGGTATATACATTATAGCCTGGTGTTACTGTGGTATATACGTTACAGCCTGGTGATACATTATAGCCTGGTGGTACTGTGGTATATACATTATAGCCTGGTGGTACTGTGGTATATACGTTATAGCCTGGTGGTACTGTGGTATATACGTTACAGCCTGGTGATACTGTGGTATATACGTTACAGCCTGGTGATACTGTGGTATATACATTACAGCCTGGTGATACTGTGGTATATACATTATAGTCTGGTGGTACTGTGGTATATACATTATAGCCTGGTGATACTGTGGTATATACATTATAGCCTGGTGGTACTGTGGTATATACATTATAGCCTGGTGGTACTGTGGTATATACATTACAGCCTGGTGATACTGTGGTATATACATTATAGCCTGGTGATACTGTGGTATATACATTATAGCCTGGTGGTACTGTGATATATACATTACAGCCTGGTGGTACTGTGGTATATACATTACAGCCTGGTGGTACTGTGGTATATACATTACAGCCTGGTGGTACTGTGGTATATACATTATAGCCTGGTGGTACTGTGGTATATACATTACAGCCTGGTGTTACTGTGGTATATACATTACAGCCTGTTGGTACTGTGGTATATACATTACAGCCTGGTGATACTGTGGTATATACATTACAGCCTGGTGATACTGTGGTATATACATTACAGCCTGGTGATACTGTGGTATATACATTACAGCCTGGTGGTACTGTGGTATATACATTACAGCCTGGTGATACTGTGGTATATACATTACAGCCTGGTGGTACTGTGGTATATACGTTATAGCCTGGTGATACTGTGGTATATACATTACAGCCTGGTGGTACTGTGGTATATACATTACAGCCTGGTGGTACTGTGGTATATACATTACAGCCTGGTGATACTGTGGTATATACATTATAGCCGGGTGATACTGTGGTATATACATTACAGCCTGGTGGTACTGTGGTATATACGTTACAGCCTGGTGATACTGTGGTATATACGTTACAGCCTGGTGGTACTGTGGTATATACGTTATAGCCTGGTGGTACTGTGGTATATACGTTATAGCCTGGTGGTACTGTGGTATATACATTATAGCCTGGTGGTACTGTGGTATATACATTACAGCCTGGTGGTACTGTGGTATATACGTTATAGCCTGGTGATACTGTGGTATATACATTATAGCCTGGTGATACTGTGGTATATACATTATAGCCTGGTGTTACTGTGGTATATACATTACAGCCTGTTGGTACTGTGGTATATACATTATAGCCTGGTGATACTGTGGTATATACATTACAGCCTGGTGATACTGTGGTATATACATTATAGCCGGGTGATACTGTGGTATATACATTACAGCCTGGTGGTACTGTGGTATATACATTACAGCCTGGTGATACTGTGGTATATACGTTATAGCCTGGTGGTACTGTGGTATATACGTTATAGCCTGGTGTTACTGTGGTATATACGTTATAGCCTGATGGTACTGTGGTATATACGTTATAGCCTGATGGTACTGTGGTATATACGTTACAGCCTGGTGGTACTGTGGTATATACATTACAGCCTGGTGATACTGTGGTATATACGTTACAGCCTGGTGGTACTGTGGTATATACGTTACAGCCTGGTGATACTGTGGTATATACATTATAGCCTGGTGGTACTGTGGTATATACGTTATAGCCTGGTGATACTGTGGTATATACATTACAGCCTGTTGGTACTGTGGTATATGCATTACAGCCTGGTGGTACTGTGGAATATACATTATAGCCTGGTGGTACTGTGGTATATACGTTATAGCCTGGTGGTACTGTGGTATATACGTTACAGCCTGGTGGTACTGTGGTATATACATTACAGCCTGTTGGTACTGTGGTATATACATTACAGCCTGGTGGTACTGTGGTATATACATTACAGCCTGGTGGTACTGTGGAATATACATTATAGCCTGGTGGTACTGTGGTATATACGTTATAGCCTGGTGGTACTGTGGTATATACGTTATAGCCTGGTGATACTGTGGTATATACGTTATAGCCGCGTGATACTGTGGTATATACGTTATAGCCGTGTGATACTGTGGTATACACGTTATAGCCTGGTGATACTGTGGTATACACGTTATAGCCTGGTGTTACTGTGGTATATACATTGTAGCCTGGTGACACTGTGGTATATACGTTATAGCCTGGTGATACTGTGGTATATATGTTATAGCCTGGCGTTACTGTGGTATATACGTTATAGCCTGGTGATACTGTGGTATATACATTATAGCATGGTGTTACTGTGGTATATACGTTATAGCCTGGTGACACTGTGGTATATACATTATAGCCTGGTGACTCTGTGGTATATACATTATAGCCTGGTGATACTGTGGTATATACATTATAACCTGGTGTTACTGTGGTATATACATTACAGCCTGGTGATACTGTGGTATATACGTTATAGCCTGGTGATACTGTGGTATATACATTATAGCCTGGTGGTACTGTGGTATATATGTTATAGCCTGGTGATACTGTGGTATATACGTTATAGCCTGGTGGTACTGTGGTATATACGTTATAGCCTGGTGGTACTGGTGATACTGTGGTTTATACGTTATAGCCTGTTGGTACTGTGGTATATACGTTATAGCCGGGTGATACTGTGGTATATACATTATAGCCTGTTGGTACTGTGGTATATACATTATAGCCTGGTGGTACTGTGGTATATACGTTATAGCCTGGTGGTACTGTGGTATATACGTTATAGCCTGGTGTTACTGTGGTATATACATTAGTATCTGAATTAGCCTGTTTTTTACATAACAAAATATATTATGAACCAGGGTTTCTACATATCTCGAACAGACTGCACAATGCAGGCATTATTGGACAGTCAAATAGGAAATGAGTTTTCGTAAAATACAAGGCTGTAACAGTTTTAATTTGAAATTTAAATATATATTGGAAAATTTTGCCTTAGGTTATGGAGACAGATTGTCAATGGATTACAAAGAAATAGTTTGTTTATTTCCTTCCTTTCAAATTGTGGTTTTTCTGTGACACTGTCTCCAGATCACTGAGGTGACAGTTACATACAGTTGAACAGCGGTTCTACATAGATTGGTTTACATATATACATCTGGGGTCTTAACTGGGGTCTCATTGTTTATATTCTATAATCTATACTGTGTTGAAAATACTATTTTGAAATGATGAATATGTATAAGGCATAACAAAAAAGTGTTTGTCTTGTTTTCCTGCCGACTCTATTTTTGAGCACCGTCCCTAATGTTTTTTGACCGATTTTGTGAGAAAAGTAAAATCTTTTAAATTTTCCTCTTTTTGTTTCTTCTATGTCTCTTTGCTCATTCATCAGCATTGTAGAGATGCTTAGTAGATAGTAATTATAAAGTTCTCACTACCTCTCGCCAATATAGAATTGTCAATTATTGGCATTTCGAGTAAAAATCACCAAAATTGCATATCATCGCAACCCAGTTATATCTAAATATAAACAAATAAGGAAGTAGAGCATTGTTGTGATGAATCAAGATAGATTGCAAAATACAGGAAAATATTCACTGAAAGTCACCGGGTTGTCAAAAAGGTTTTGAAGAGAACGGAATTTACATTGATTCATATCTGTCAGATTCTGATATTGGACATTTCTTAATTTCGTATGTAGCACGAATGTACTGTACAGAAATGACAGGCAGATTGTTTTTTTTATACAAAACATGTTAAAACTGCACGATGAAAACAGTGACACAACATAACTTGAAGGTTTCAGAAAATAAAAAAAATATCTTCTCTTTTTTTCGGCCATAAATTGGAAACAAAATTTTATTATTTTAGGCCCTAATGAGGGAATAAGCCCTACACTTATTGGCCCTTATTTTACGACTAGACCAAATACATGAATAAACTCAACCAACTTTCAGGGAGAAATTTTCATAGCAAACACTAATCTTTCATCGCTAATGTTGTAGGTTCTAGTTCCACTTGCTCCAAAAACTTAATGTGAGAAAGTTTGTCAGGAAATACTTGAGGTCTGTCTACCTCCACCAATAAAACAGGAAATGCCTCAAAACTTGTGAAGTTCATGACATTTTTGTATGTATGGAAGATATGCAAAATAGCCCCAGTTAAAAGGGTGCTTTCTAATACTTCACGATTGCATAAATATATGTACACACCCTGTAATTTTTTTGTGTTGAATGGAATAGAATATTATTACATTAGATAAAAAAATAAAATGTTCTAAATTTACTTTAAATTCCAAATTTTGCAAACTTTGTTGCTTAATTACATCTAATATTTCGATATCCTCGTTTACAGATATACCTTCATCTCCGTTACTATACCTGTCCGAACGAGCAGAGATGGATAATCAGAATCCTGTTTATAGTTCCAATCTACAGTTTCACGTCATTCCTTAGTTTGATGTTCTTCAGTAATGACAACTATTATGTGTACTTTGACAGTGTTCGCGACTGTTATGAAGGTAAGGAATACTTGTACTGGAATCTGTCTGTGTTGTTATTGTTATGCAGCATGTATTGCCATGCAAAATATGAAGTGTTTACATCATTGCTCCTTATTGCCAATCTAGAGGACTGGTATCGTCGATAGAAACGATATTGATACATTATCAGTATCCACCATTTGATATCTTACTGATATCAATTTTTAAATATCAATTTAACCACACATGGAAAAAGTACTCTATTACTTCCACTATAAGGCCATAATAAATTAATTGCTATATTATCATCCCCACCCGCCCTCTAATTTTCATGCTGCCTTTTTATTTTCATAATTTTTTTTAAAATATACAACAAAAAATATATAAATGAAAGATAGAAAATAAAAACCTCCCCCTCTCCCCCTTTTTTACAAAATATTTGGATGATAATCTAGCAATTAATTTATAATGGCCTTTAGCACACTAGCATTAATTTATAATGGCCTTTAACACACTAGCATTAATTTTTTCACTTTCCATTATCATCACCTTCTACTCATTTTTTGCATATACGCATGACGGCATCAAGTGAATGAAGTGGCAGCCCATTATGTTGGCCTCATCATTTTATTTGTGGGTTTTATAAAAATTGTAACAATAATTAACTTGAAACTTTTGTTACAAAGAGTTGACTTCTATCATTTCATTAATCAATCAGCACATATTGGCAATGTGTTTAACTTATTAATATATCAATACAAACAATTAAGGGGTGCAACACTACACCCAAAACCACATTGTGATACCAGTGTTTTCTCCAGAGTGCGTTTCTTGTGTTTTTGACACAATTAGATCTCATTTGATGCAATCAAGTTTGTTCAGTGCATCCACTATGACACAACCTAAAAAATACAGAAATTCAAATTATGCATATTTGTTTTGGCAAGCTGTTTTCAGAGTAATTTTTACAATGCTGGCTAGACAGATCAGGTGGTCTGATTCAGGGAAACCCCGGTCAAGTGGTTCTACTAAGTTATGTAAACGCTTTAATTGGTTATTAAGGCTTTGTTGATGCAATCGCATAGAGGATTATGATCACATATATAATTTTCCACGAAGCAATATTGTAGTTTGAAGACAACATCTGTGGAAACAAATGTAAACTGCAACAATAACGTGGATATATACCCAGTTTAAAGTTGTTTGTATATAAAAATGAAATGTGGAAATCGTGAAACTTTTCAAAAAAGTTGTTTAAAATGTACTGATGATATTTAATCTGAAAAACTTTTTATTTTGTTTTTTATAAGGTATCGAGACGCGAATGCGCGACACTTTAATACCAGTTTAAACAACGGCCGGTCCAAGTTTTACGACGGTATTCCCGGCACCGTTTATGTTTCTTTAACAGACGATTAAAAGGTTATGGAAAAAAGAAATTAACTTTTAGAAAATTATATTCATTTTGAAAAATGATTACATAATTCCAGCAATATAATCAATTTTTGTTAAGTTACCATTAAAATGTTTTTATATTATTTTTTAAGGTAACATTGCTCTAAAATGAGTCTAGCTATGAGCCAGAAGAGAAATGCTTTTGGGAAAAAGAAAACAACAAAATTTTGTTTTCCAAAAAGTATAATGCTTGGTAATGGTAAACATGAAGCTCAGCAGAAATATAAGATGAAATGATTTTAGTGTTTTTCATTACAAATAGTTAGGGCCATGGTGATTAAGCTGTGGCCATGACATTAAAAAGTTCATGGCCCAGTGGCCATGATCATAATAACAACTAGTTTATGGTTGTTGTAACTTGTTACCAGAAGTGAAACATTCGCTTGAAGTTAAATTGTTTTGAAATTGTCAACTTAAGTTGCAGTTTTGATGGAGAAATTTGTGTAAAACAGGAAGTAAAACTGTTTTAGTAAAATATGTATTTTTTTAACTCCATTTATTCAAGTTGATTAAGTTTAAAACTGGTTAGCTGATGACCCCCAGAATTTGAAAATGACCCCCAGATTTTAAGGCAGTGGGTCATCAATGACCCCCAAAAAATTGGAGCTTGAAAACACTGATACATTTCTATACACCATTCCATTATTGCGATACATATTGCAATGCAATAATCAAATATTTAAAAGTTTGTATCAAGACGGTTTATTTAATTTGATAGGTCTGTTTAATTGGTAAACATATAAGAAGGTTGTCTGAACATAGATGACTCATTTCAGTAACAGTATGTTACTCCCTGCAGGGCTAGAATTTAACTTTTTTGTGCACTGGCAATTTTGGCCAGTGCCTAAAATTTCAACTGGCCAAATTTAAAACCAACTAGCCAAACCAATTTTCGCAGAAACTTTTCCTAAATGTCTAAATAAACCCAAAATTAATTGTTTCAAAGCCCGCATGTTATTTAATATGCATTATTAGCCTGTATTTATTTGTTAGACATTGGTATCATGGTTATTATATATGTTAAGGTATTTCAATTTTAAAGCAGTACTTAAAAAATAAAGTTGTCTTTGTTACTTATTATACTACCATCAATAAATACATACAATGATATATCATAAATAAACACGTTTTAACTAAACAAAGATTCAACAATAACAAGTGTACAGAGACTGAGATTGAGACATACACACATTTCTATTTATAGAATTAATATAGCCAATGTCTATGCGTTTTAAAATTAGATCTAGATCTAGCCAAGGACGATTGTTTAACATAATTATGTAAATGTTGTGATATCATAGTAATACAGTTTAATTATTATGGATGATCTGTCGATCGCGTGGTTTCTACAACTGACACACCATTTTGTTATTGTCAAGTTTATAGCCCAGTGTGATATTGAGCTGTCCTCCCACTTCATTACAGTATTAACGGAAGGATTATTTCTCTTTTTTCTTGTTGGGACTCGCTTTCATTCGTCGGTTCAATGGAGAAAAATATGTTATTTTATCAGCAATTTTAACAGCTGACAAAATATGTAAACAATAAATTTGACGGGTTTCAACTTTACTTTTATTTTATAGAGTGAGTGCGCGATCAATCAAACTAGACGCAGTCTACTCATTATGTTGTTGACGGGTTTTAACTTTACTTCATTTTTGCAGAATAAACTCGAGATCAAAAACAATTGGACGCAGTCTTCTCATATTAACTATTTAATACATGGCATTGACAATCGTGCTGCTAAGGGGTAATTTTGGCGCGAGAAGCAAAATAAATTGGTTAATTGACAAGAACTCGTTATGTTTACCAGGATAATACTTGTTTATTTTCCAAAATCAATAAAATGAATATAATGAGTAATTTTATCAACTTTAAATCCACTCGCAAAAAAATGCCAGCTTAAGTTATTTCAACTCGCATTTTCAAAATACAGCTCGCATTTTGCGAGTGGCGAGTGCTTAAATTTGAGCCCTGCCCTGGTGCTCCCTTTAAATGTTAAAAAGCGACATAATGCTGTTTGTCACAATCTGTTGCAATAAACAAAACTGTATTGCAATATGTACTGTCAAAGGGTGTATTGCAGCCATGGTGCAATCAAAACAAACCTGTCATCAATGAATGATACCACTTACATGACCAGAAAGGTAAACTTAATGTATACAATAGTGTGTAATATAGTGTATACAATAGTCTGTAGTATAGTGTATACAATAGTGTATAGTATAATGTATACAATAGTCTGTATTATAGTGTAGACAATAGTGTATAGTATGGTGTATACAATAGTTTGTAGTGTATAGTATAGTGTATACAATAGTGTATACAATAGTGAATACAATAGTGTATACAATAATGTATACAATAATATACAACTATCTACCTTTTAAGTTGTCAATGGTTAAATTATTTATCCATGAAAATTGCCAATTGACCTAAAGCAGTGACAGTGATGAAGTCAAGGTTAATATTCCTTGCTTTGGGTTAGTAGTCATTTTCCTAGGATAAATAATAATTTAAACCATGGAGCACTTAAAAGGTAGATAGTTATTTTATTATATTGATTAACAGTAAAATGAGTAAATCAAAAATTCGGTTTTCCTAGTCTTCTGTTTCATAATTGACATGTGAAAAGCGTATTAAATTATATAAACATTTTTTTGTAACCTTTGAATCCCTGTTCTCCTATAATAATTCCAATAGTTACATTCCCAATGATGAGTTAACCTGCATATCTTGAATGAAGAATTTGCTGCTTTCAATTAATTTGATTTATGATTCATAGTTAAATTTCAACGCCACCTCCTGGATCTGAGCTTGAGTAAAACAATGTGAAGTCATCAGCAACGTGAAGTCATCAGCATCAACACGTAAACAACGTGAAGTCATCAGCATCAACACGTAAACAATGTGACGTCTTTATTTAGACAAATATCATTCGTAGAAAATGGTTCATTATAATGTATTTCTGCATTGAAAATGTCAGTTTTACTTCACAAAATGTAATGAACAGTAACTGCTGTTTTCAGTAACCGAAAAAACAACAGTTGAATAACCTCAATACAAAGGGATAGAACACTTAGTTTGTACTATTGACTCTGTAGTCAGAATAACCTCAATACAAAGGGATAGAACACTTAGTTTGTACTATTGACTCGGTAGTCAGAATAACCTCAATACAAAGGGATAGAACACTTAGTTTGTACTATTGACTCGGTAGTCAGAATAACCTCAATACAAAGGGATAGAACACTTAGTTTGTACTATTGACTCTGTAGTCAGAATAACCCCAATACAAAGGGATAGAACACTTAGTTTGTACTATTAACTTGGTAGTCAGAATAACCTCAATACAAAGGGATAGAACACTTAGTTTGTACTATTGACTCTGTAGTCAGAATAACCCCAATACAAAGGGATAGAACACTTAGTTTGTACTATTGACTCGGTAGTCAGAATAACCCCAATACAAAGGGATAGAACACTTAGTTTGTACTATTGACTCGGTAGTCAGAATAACCCCAATACAAAGGGATAGAACACTCAGTTTGTACTATTGACTTGGTAGTCAGAATAACCTCAATACAAAGGGATAGAACACTTAGTTTGTACTATTGACTCGGTAGTCAGAATAACCCCAATACAAAGGGATAGAACACTCAGTTTGTACTATTGACTCGGTAGTCAGAATAACCCCAATACAAAGGGATAGAACACTTAGTTTGTACTATTGACTCGGTAGTCAGAATAACCCCAATACAAAGGGATAGAACACTCAGTTTGTACTATTGACTTGGTAGTCAGAATAACCTCAATACAAAGGGATAGAACACTTAGTTTGTACTATTGACTCGGTAGTCAGAATAACCCCAATACAAAGGGATAGAACACTCAGTTTGTACTATTGACTTGGTAGTCAGAATAACCTCAATACAAAGGGATAGAACACTTAGTTTGTACTATTGACTCGGTAGTCAGAATAACCTCAATACAAAGGGATAGAACACTTAGTTTGTACTATTGACTCGGTAGTCAGAATAACCCCAATACAAAGGGATAGAACACTTAGTTTGTACTATTGACTCGGTAGTCAGAATAACCCCAATACAAAGGGATAGAACACTTAGTTTGTACTATTGACTCGGTAGTCAGAATAACCCCAATACAAAGGGATAGAACACTTAGTTTGTACTATTGACTCGGTAGTCAGAATAACCCCAATACAAAGGGATAGAACACTTAGTTTGTACTATTGACTCGGTAGTCAGAATAACCCCAATACAAAGGGATAGAACACTTAGTTTGTACTATTGACTCGGTAGTCAGAATAACCTCAATACAAAGGGATAAAACACTTAGTTTGTACTATTGACTCGGTAGTCAGAATAACCCCAATACAAAGGGATAGAACACTTAGTTTGTACTATTGACTCAGTAGTCAGAATAACCCCAATACAAAGGGATAGAACACTTAGTTTGTACTATTGACTCGGTAGTCAGAATAACCTCAATACAAAGGGATAGAACACTTAGTTTGTACTATTGACTCGGTAGTCAGAATAACCCCAATACAAAGGGATAGAACACTTAGTTTGTACTATTGACTCGGTAGTCAGAATAACCTCAATACAAAGGGATAAACACTTAGTTTGTACTATTGACTCGGTAGTCAGAATAACCCCAATACAAAGGGATAGAACACTTAGTTTGTACTATTGACTCGGTAGTCAGAATAACCCCAATACAAAGGGATAGAACACTTAGTTTGTACTATTGACTCGGTAGTCAGAATAACCCCAATACAAAGGGATAGAACACTTAGTTTGTACTATTGACTTGGTAGTCAAAATAACCTCAATACAAAGGGATAGAACACTTAGTTTGTACTATTGACTTGGTAGTCAGAATAACCCCAATACAAAGGGATAGAACACTTAGTTTGTACTATTGACGGAATAAGTGGTCAATAGCTCATTTTATTTTACTTGTTTAGTTCAGTTTTCAACCAATCAAATTTAAGCATTCACAATGATATAATATTTTAAAGCAACACATCCACGTTTGAACTTTAAAAAAAAATATTTAATTGAGTTACGAGCACATTTCCCATACAAACATATGATCAATTAGCTGTATATGAGCATATAAACACAATCCGGAACAAAATGATGCCCAAATTATAATGCGTGACTAACACTTTATAAAACAAGCGTGTAACTCACCCGAGTGAAAAAAAATTGTCAAAATGACTTTCAAGGCAGGTAAAGTACACTACGCACTAAAACGTAAAGTTTTTTAATACAACTCGCATAATTCAATTTGAAGCCAAGTTGGAATCCTCGGCAATTTAAAAATAAATTATAAAGCGTTTGTCACGCTTTATAATTTGGACATCTTTTTTTTATAATTCTAAAGCGTTCTGGATAGTGTTTGTTAGCACATATACAGCTTACTGACCATATATTTATGTATGGGAAATGTGCTCACAACTCAATTGAAAAACTTTTTAAAAAAGTTTAAACGTGGATGTGTTGCTTTAATAATTAATACAATAGGTTTACAATAGTGTATACAATAGGTATACATTATTGTAAACAGTTGATATATTATATTGTATACAATAATGTATCATATATAGTATACAATAGTGTAAAGTATAGTATACACCAAAGTGTATGCAATAGGTATACATTATTGTAAACAATTGGTATATTATATTGTATACAATTGTGTATCACATATAGTATACAATAGGTATACATTATTTTTAACATTTGGTATATTATATAGTATACAATAGTGTATAGTATAGTTTATACCATAGTGTATAAAATAGGTATGCAATGTGAATATATAATAATGTATACAATAGTGTATAGTAAAGTGTATACAATTATGTATACAAAAGTGTATACAATACAGTGTATATAAAAGTGTATATAATAGAAGCAAAGGAAATGGAAAACCTATTTGGGTGATTGTACTCTTTGTGTTACATTATTTATTAGTCATTATCTAGATCACAAGTAATCAACATTCTGGGACAAGACACATGTCAAATATCAACTACAGTGTGCATTAATGCATACTAGATTAATTTAATATGCATGTAATCCAATAGTTAAACAACATGGATGACATGAATTTATGTTTGTTTATATGCTTTTTTAGGATTTTTAACAGTATTTAAGTTTTTACACATCTGCCAAAAAACCTTTGAATCATCATTCTAAGGATTCACTAGGCAAACCTAATCATCATTCCTGGGACCCACTAGGCAAACCTAATCATTATTCCTAGGATCCACTAGGCAAACCTAATCATCATTCCTGGGACCCACTAGGCAAACCTAATCATTATTCCTAAGATCCAATAGGCAAACCTAATCATCATTCCTGGGACCCACTAGGCAAACATAATCATTATTCCTGGGATCCACTAGGTAACCCTAATCATTATTCCTGGGATCCACATGTCAAACCTTATCATTCCAGGGATCCACTAGGCAAACCTAATCATCATTCCTGGGATCCACTAGGCAAACCTAATCATCATATCTGGGATCCACTAGGCAAATCTTATCATTCCAGGGATCCACTAGGCAAACCTAATCATCATTCCTGGGATCCACTAGGCAAACCTAATCATCATTCCTGGGATCCACTAGGCAAACCTAATCATTATTCCTTGGATCCACTAGGCAAACCTAATCATCATTCCTGGGATCCACTAGGCAAACCTAATTATCATTCCTGGGATCCACTAAGCAAACCTAATCATCATTCCTAGGATCCACTAGGCAAACCTAATCATCATTCCTGGGATCCACTAGGCAAACCTAATCATTATTCTTGGGATCCACTAGGCAAACCTTATCATTCCAGGGATCCACTAGGCAAACCTAATCATCATTCCTGGGATCCACTAGGTAACCCTAATTATTATTCCTGGGATCCACTAGGCAAACCTTATCATTCCAGGGATCCACTAGGCAAACTTATCATCATTCCTGGGATCCACTAGGCAAACCTAATCATCATTCCTAGGATCCACTAGGCAAACCTAATCATCATTCCTGGGATCCACTAAGTAACCCTAATCATTATTCCAGAGATCTAACATTATTCCTTAGATCCGCTAGGCAAACCTAACATCATTCCAGGGATCCGCTAGGCAAACCTAATCATTCCAGGGATCCACTAGGCAAACCTAATCATCATTCCTGGGATCCACTAGGCAAACCTAATCATTCCAGGGATCCACTGGGCAAACCTAATCATTCCAGGGATCTACTGGGCAAACCTAATCATTCCAGGGATCCACTGGGCAAACTTAATCATTCCAGGGATCCACTGGGCAAACCTAATCATTCCAGGGATCCACTGGGCAAACCTAATCTTTCCAGGGATCCACTGGGCAAACTTAATCATTCCAGGGATCCACTGGGCAAACCTAATCATTCCAGGGATCCACTGGGCAAACCTTATAATTCCAGGGATCCACTAGGCAAACCTAATCATTCCAGGGATCCACTAGGCAAACCTAATCATTCCAGGGATCCACTAGGCAAACCTAATCATTCCAGGGATCCACTAGGCAAACCTTATCATTCCAGGGATCCACTGGGCAAACCTAATCATTCCAGGGATCCACTGGGCAAACCTAATCTTTCCAGGGATTCACTAGTAGTGAGTAGCTTGCATTGTCACTGTTGTTTTGCTCTTAGTACAGGTATTATCAAAATCACATACAATGAATGAAATAGAATTTTATGACGTGCTCATAAAGATTGATGCTAAGTGGGCCGAAAGATTACATTTACAAAATAACAAATTAACATTGATAGTGACTTTGATACCTGCAGAAATGGCGAGTTTTAGAAAATTCTCTGCAGTACTCAGTTTGTTGCCTCCCATGGCATGCATGAGCTACAGCGGCCCTATTCTATTCATCTTTTATTTGGTACCCTGATGTCTTACTGCAATAATAAACTTGACCAAAATAATGATAAACATTGGTCATGTGACTTATTTAAAGGATTTATATAGGTCTGCAGAGATGGACAGTGCTCCTTTCTGATGCAGAAAAATCACATGTTTTTGAGTGGTACAAACAACAACAGGATGGTTTTTAATGGTTTATTATAGAGGTTCTGTTAGTTTAGATTCCAGCATAGATGTAAAATGGGGCAGTTCTTAAAATAAAACTTGTTTGCCGTCCTCCTTTCTACTCACTCAAAATTGCTGCTACCCAAACTTTTTTATTGTCTTTCAAAGCTTTTAATTTTTTAGCTCTACTGGTCAAAAGGCCAGAAGGTCTGAAGTCTGTTGTGTATCATCCGTTAGCAGCACTTTCTCTGAAATCAATAGGCCAATTAAACTCAAACTTCACATGGATGTTTCTATTGCATAGGAGACTATACAGAAGATTTTTTTTTTCTATCTGAAATTCAAGATGGCCGCCATTACTAAAAATAGTCTTAAACTTAAAAAATTGTCTTCTCATCAACAGTCCAACAGATTTTGAAAATGTTTATATAGTTATGATAACCAACTATAGTTCTGTTAGAATTGTTCAAATGGTATCCCTGGTGTTAAAAATGACCCAGCCCTGAGGGTTCAATTAGGGGATACATGTCATTATAATAAACATTAATTTATTATTTTTTTAATAAGGAACTGATTTTGTCTATATTTTCACAGAAGCTTTGTTTGGTCAAGGAGGTTCAGATTTGTAAAAATGACTTGGTTCTAACGTCTTAGGGGGTCAGGAGGGGCGCCAAAAGGGCAAAATTTGGGAATTACAAAAATCGCTTTCTTAAGAATCAGTTAGTCAGATGTGTTCATATTTGGCATAAGTTATCCCAATGTGTAGGGGTTTGATTGTAAGAAAGCATTTAGGGGCTAATATTTATAGAGGCCCTGAAAGGGGACTTAGAATTTTACATAGGGATACTATAGGAAAACAGAAAATTCTCATTTTTTCATCTATTTAGGCAAAATTATTATTCATTATGAGTGTTGAAGTATCAGCTAGTCATAGGAAATAATATTTGGTTCAATAAGGGTAACTGACTTTCCATAAGGGGCCAGGGTGGGTATAAAAAGGGTTAAAATAGAAAACTTTCAAAAACCTTCTTCTCATCAACCGGTCTGTCAAATTTGTTCATATTTGATATAGATTATCCTAATGAGTATGGGTTTAAAGTTTGTACAAATCAAGGGTCTTGTATTTATAGGGGCCCTGTAAGGGGTTTTTGAGTTTTATATAGGAATACTATTGTAAAACAGAAAACTCTTTTTTTAGCTCACCTGAGCCAAAGGCTCACAGGTGAGCTTTTGTGATCACCTGGTGTCTGTCGTCTGTCGTCCGTCGTCCGTCGTTAAATTTTAGCTTTTAACAACTTCACTTCTGAAACCACTGGGCCAATTTTGATATAATTTCACAGAAATGTGACTTTCTACCAAGTTTGTTCAAGCAATCTTGATTCGTTAAAAAACATGGCAGCCAGGGGATGGGGTTAGTTTTATGTCAAATTACTTCCCCTGTTTTATAGCATAAATGTCTGTATATAGCAATTATTATAAAAAGAGGTAATTAACTCTTTAAATAAACTTTTTTTTGCTATTATTATACAACATTATACCAGATATAAGTTTTAAAAGATAATTCATCATAAAAAGATGAATGATACAATTAAAATCAATGAGAGAAATATTCTTCATATATTATGAACCATTTTAAAATAGGTGTTTTTCTGAATATAAAAGTCAGAGTTTTTTATGGTTCAGACAGGGATGATTTACTGCTTCATAATAAAGCAATACCATATTTTTAACTATTTTCATAACAGCAAGAAGTCTGCTTGAGATTTTCAGTGTCAAAGTGTACTTGAAATCTTGGAGGAGTAGCTTAATTGTTTTTGGGGGAGAGTGCACTGTGACAAAGATTCTTTCAAGCGATATACTTTGGGAAGGCTTGTGTTTGAAACTCATATGAATATTTATTGTGCTGGAACTGCGGATTGTTTCATGCACAATAGTTTAGTCTGATGCTTAAAGTTAAAACCATTCTCAAACATAACAGGTTAGTTTTGTGCTGGAACTGAATTTTTATCTTAGTTCGAAGACTAAGCATCTACAGTAAAAATTTCCAAAGCCTTCTTGTCAGAATCTACTGACCTGATTTTGATGTAATTTCAGACATTTACCATGGGTGAACCTCTACTAAGTTCGAACTCTTCTACGCATCTGTTACATCTTCAAAACAAATCAAAATTCTAACTACTTGCCCATCTCATCTTTCTGAAATTTTGAGCGTACATGTATTATAATCTACTTATGTTGGGTGACTCATGGTCAGTCAGGTGAGCAATATAGGGCCATCTTGGCCCTCTTGTTTTCATTCAGTTTTAGTTTTGAAGCATCTTCTAGTCATTACAAATAAGATTTTGTCGATACAAAGGATTGACTTTCTAAAAGGGGCAGGGTGGGGGTCACAAAATGGTGAAAATTGAACATTGTCATAAATCTTATTCTCAACAATCGGTCAGCCAAATTTGTTCATATTTGATATAAACTATCCCTATGATTAAGAATTATAAGTTTGTACAAATCAAGGGGCACTGGGATGTATAGAGGCCCTGTAAGAGGTCTTTTGAGTTTTACTTAGGAATGCTATGGGAAAATGGAAAATACTAACTTTTTCTTCCATTTGTGTAAATATGTTATTTAATTTGAGATCTAAAACATTGGCTTGCAGCAATAAATCTGATTTTGTTCAATAAAGAGGATTTAATTTCCATAAGGAGCCAGGGGGTTGGTGGGGCAATAAGGATAAAAAAATTGGAAATTTTCACAAAGCTTCCTCTCAATAACCTTTCAGTCAAACTAGTTCATATTTGATATAAATCAGCAAGAATTGCTTAATTTTTTAATTTTACATAGAAATATTATAGGGAAAACTGACTATTTTCAGTATTTTCACATACATGTTTACAAAAACTTCTTAAATTCTTAAGCATTTCTGCTCATAACAAATCCCTAATAGGAGTGGGTCACAATCAGATTGCAGTTCTGATAAATCAAGGGGCTGAGTTGCATAAGGGTTCTGTACAGGGAATTTATTTGTTTTACAGATGAATGGTATGAGAATTAAAAGTATTTCATTGCAATAAGTTTTTGTTCAGTATAGGTGTGGTGGCGGTATTTATCCATAAGATGTTAAGAGGACCCCAAAATAGGGTAAATAGTGTGAAATTTCAAAAAGTGCTATGGCCTCTATGAGTCAAGAGAACCTCTTCAGGCCCTCTTGGGCCACTTGTTTTTTCATGATTTCTGTCCATTTTTCATTAAAATAACAAATCAAAATTTGGCAAAAAACAATATAAAATTGCTACCTATCTACCTACATGAAAAATACTGGTTCGGAGTACAGCAAACAAATAACTGTTTAAGGATGGCCCCCCGGTTGGATTTTAATGGTTTATTATAGAGGGTCTGTTAGCTTAGATTCCAGCATACATGTAAACTGAGAATGCATGGGTGGCTCTAATCATTTCCTATCTCAAGTTCACTACATTTTATCCAATATGATTGGCTAGCTAATGCACACTTTCACTTGCTCTGTGTTCTGATTAGCTTAATTTACAAAACACCACACATTTTCTGCCTGACTTGAAACAATGGTTTTCAGGAGAATTTCTAAACTTAAGATACTGGTGTTTATATAAAGCTTCATTTGGCTGTTTTTCATTTAAGCCGGGCCCGATTAGCTCAGTCGGTTACGCATCTCACTATCAATCCGGGGGTCGTGAGTTTGAATCTCTGCTTGGCAACAGTCTCTGTGATGATTGATATATTACATTGTGTCTCATTATCATTCATCTCTCACAGCTGATTGAAGTGGGAAAGTTATCAGTTACTTGCGGAGATGGGGTGTGCTCGTGTACTGGTCAACCTTTCAGGATCCCAGGAAACAGTGGGTAGGTTAATTGATCATCATTCTGTTCACCCTCGATGGCATAAAAATGAAGCTAAATATTCAATCAATCAATATTCAATCATTTTATGAATTTTTAGACTCCTTCATACTCATTTGGGTTTATAGACTGCAACTGATGTTCAGGTCAGTGTTCAAAGTTGTTTGCTAGTTTTTGCCGCCTTACTTGTTTCGGGAAGGCGAGCATAGCTCTGACTTCCTTAGCTGTCTTGTAGCCCTAGCAATCTGTTATAAAGGTAACGTATGGCAGGAACAGCCATATTCATCCGATCGATAAAGTAGTTCACAAGTTTCAAAACACATTTGCCATAGAAGAGGTCGTATTACACAACAAAAGATTCAAAGCTTTTTTATGTATTGCGGATTTTTTTTTCTGTATAAAAATTCAAAGATACGATACGTGAAGCATACAATTTCCATTAAAATGCGGAAGAGTACACTTATCTCGCTGTACTCTAAAAAAATGCGGCAATTTTCATTGAAAAAAAATTGTTTTACGCATTTACTACTATGCATAGTGACGTCATCTGGTGGGGGGTGGGTGGGGGAGAGTGGGGGAGCTATATAATCTCTTACATCATTCGAAAGTAATCAAGTGTGATCATTGACAGGGTGAAATAATGACATGTTTTCGATATAATAACTCGTAGTTTGAGTAAAAAGTGATTGTTAGTGTAATTTCATTCACTATTGAATGTCCTCTTTGATTTTGATAGTAAAATAAAGAAATTGGGTTCGGGGCTATTTTTGTTGTTGACAGAAAAACATGCCAATCTGTCATTGTATGCAAGCAGTGTTTTGATGTTGATGTACAGATCTACCGCTCAAAGTAATTGATTTAAATATACATTCATAATTTCATATATATATATTTACCCTTATCATATACTGTTGTATTGCTACTCAATTTTTGCTGCTAATTAGTTTATCCAAATATATTTAACCGTTAATTAGGTCATCAGACCGTTATGTTTGTTGTGTCTGTGTTGTATTTTTTAGATTGATTAAATCTAGGTCACGCAAAACCGTTGTTTGTTGTGTCTGTGTTGTATTTTTTAGATTGATTAAATCTAGGTCACGCAAAACCGTTGAAAATGTTATGTTTGTTGTGTCTTGTGTTGTATTTTTTAGATTGATTAAATCTAGGTCACGCAAAACCGTTGAAAATGCAATTAATTGATAATTTATATTGTTGATTGAAAGCTTTATGAGAATCGAACATTACTAAAGTCGATATTCACATAAATCTGTAAGTAGGTCATGTTTGTTTTGTTCTAGACAAAGGGTTCTGGATAATGTGTGGTATATTCTCGGACAATCAAGAACATTTTGTACTGAATGCATTTCGTTATCCATCAGTCATTACTACTGAACTGGAGATATTAAAATTGACTGGAGTTGTAGCACAAAATATATGATTGCCAGACTGAAGATGATTCATGGAAAAACAAAATCTGGGGTTGAAGTTAAAACATAATATATATTTGGAACTGAATCGTTGAAATTCTTGCTTGAGGAGTTGGACAAGTTAAAGAGTTCAGATGACTCATTTGATCAATACTCTATCAAAAAGTCAAACGTCTGAATATGAAGGTTTGTTTGTCAAGCTTTCATATAGGTTGTTCATGTTGATAACTTTTATGTGGAGATGTAGAAAGGATTCCTGGACCACCACATTACCAGTTTACAAAATTCCCTGTAACTGGCAATTTTCACCAGGGTCATCGAATATTCAGTCAGTTTTCACAGGGAAGATGGTGTGTGCCATGTTGTTCAGCATTTTTTGCATATGCAATATTAAAACCGTTTCATAGGTACTGTTGGAAAAGTATTGATGTGGACTCTGTATTGTATACAGGAGATTATTTATACAGATACACAAAAGAAATATCAAACACACCACATTCTTTTCTAAATCGCAATGAATTGCCTTCTTATTTAACATATCAGAAATCTAACTAAGTTTTCCAATTTCCAGAACCTACATTTTCAAATTAACACAAGCAGCGAGCCTTCCCTCAGGCCTTTTAAGCTCTCAGAATTGTGGACATACCAGTCTCTGTCTCTGAATAGCATTGACAATATTGGGTATGTCTTGAAACTTTGAAACTAGAAATGTTGAAGGAGCACCAAATATTATCCATTAGAAAACAGTGTTATTTCTGGTCTGGCCAATAATCTTGTATAATGTGCTGGTGTAAAAAAACCTGACATGAACATAGTAATTATTATTTTGCCACCTGTACATGACTTACTAATTAAGGAAGTAGAAACAGGATAAATTATTGATTATTGGTCAGTGCTATCTGATATTCAATTATCATCTGATGCAATTCAATAGGCCAGTACGCAATAACTGTATCTCTCTGTTTAGTTGTAACGAGCAACACCAGTGTTGCTTTTATTCTTCATTTTTGTCCTGAGAGTATTAATGTGGGATGAAAGAGCCATTAACACAGAAAGATGATGCAAAATCAGATTTGTTTATTAATCTGGTGTTGATCTTTGAGGGATGAAAACAATAATTCAATTAACCAATGGAAGTGTATGACAACCTTGCATGGCAAATAAAATGTTGACTAAATCCATTAAGTTGTATAAATGTTTGGAAAGCTTCTGGTTTTGTATGATTTGAAAGTCATGAGAAAATTGTGGAATCATTATAATTGGCGATATAGAGAATTGTGGAATCATAATAATTGGTGATATAGAGAATTGTGGAATCATTTTAATTGGTGATATAGAGAATTGTGGTATCATTTAAAGTGGTGATATAAAGAATTGTGGAATCATTATAATTGGTGATATAGAGAATTGTGGTATCATTTAAAGTGGTTAAGGGGTCAGGAGGGGCCCCAAAAGGGTAAAAATTGAGAATTACTAAAACCGTTTTCTTGAGAACTGGTTCATCAGATTTGTTCATATTTGGCATAAATTATCCCTATGTGTAGGGGTTTGATTGCAAATAAGAATTAAGGGGCTAAAATTTATAGGGGCCCTGTAAGGGGACTTAGAATTTTACATAGGGATACTATGGGAAAACAGAAAATTCTCTTTTTCTTTCATCTATTCTGAAACCACAAGGCCAATTAAACTGAAACTTCACATGCATGTTTCTGTTGCATAGGAGACTATACAGAAGATTTTTTTTTTTTATCTGAAATTCAAGATGGCCGCCATTACTAAAAATAGTCCAAAACTTAAAAAATCTTCTTCTCATGAACAGCCCAACAGATTTTCAAAATGTTTATGTAGTAATGATGGTCAACTATAGTTTTGTTAGATTTGTTTAAATGGTGTCCATATGGTTAATTATGACCCCGCCCGGAGGGTTCAATTAGGGGACACATGTCATTATAATATTTTTTTTATATTATTTTAAAAATGGAAATGATTTTGCCTATATCTTCACAGAAGCATTGTTTGGTGAAGGAGGTTCAGATTTGTAAAACTGACTGGGTTCCACTGTCTTAAAGGGTCAGGAGGGGCCCCAAAAGGGTAAAAATTGAGAATTACTAAAATCGTTTTCTTGAGAACCGGTATGTCAGATTTGTTCATATTTGGCATAAATTATCCCTATGTGTAGGGGTTTGATTGCAGATAAGAATTAAGGGGCTAAAATTTATAGGGGCCCTGTAAGGGGACTTAGAATTTTACAAAGTGATACTATGGGAAAACAGAAAATTCTCTTTTTCTTTCATCTGTTCTGAAACTACAAGGCCAATTAAACTGAAACTTCACATGCATGTTTTTGTTGCATACGAGACTATACAGAAGATTATTTTTTTCGATCTGAAATTCAAGATGGCCGCCGTTACTAAAGATAGTCCAAAACTTAAAAATTCTTCTTCTCATGAACAGCCCAACAGATTTTCAAAATGTTTATGTAGTAATGATGGCCAACTATAGTTTTGTTACATTTGTTCTAATGGTGTCCATATGGTTAATTATGAGCCCGCCCGGAGGGTTCAATTAGGGGACACATGTCATTATAATATTTTTTTTATATTTTTTTAAAAATGGAAATGCAAATTGATGAATCTTTTAGTATTGGATATATTCCGGTATATAATTGATTGATTTTTTAACTAAACTATGTTAGCGATGACGAAGCGTGATGGAGTGAACGTCAAAGAGATGACTGTTCTTTGGTTGAAAATCAATCATTTTTAAACGACACCCAGTATCTTTTGTTAGTGCGGTTTGTAGTAGTTTATGTTTATAAAATAAAATCAATATAATAGTCGGTATTTCTTTATGATTAAAAAAAAAAAATTGTAATATTTAAAAAACAAAACAAAACATGACTGTGTACGAGTGTCACCGGTCATTTTGGAGTATTGAAAGCGGGTGCTGCCATGTGCTTCTGCATATTAGTTGACATCTTAATTGCACGCCTGGGCAGGTGTTGTCAACACTGAGTATGTATTGAGACAGTGATGTGAAGTGTCAAGTATTTTGAGTGTGTATAAAACGTAGATTAAAAAAATTAACGGCATTCTGTTGAGAAACTTCAAAATTGTCACAACCGCAAAAGTGTCACTTATGATGCGCTCTATACACATATATAGGAGAATTGTATTTTTTTTCTTAGTTCTTGATCTTCAAACATGGATGCGCGCTATACACGAATGCGTCTTATACGGGAGTAGATACGGTAATGATTTAAAGAATTGTGAAGATTGTAAATATATTTTCATTTTTTTAATATTTTCAGCGTTTGTCATCTACAACTTTCTCAGTTTGTGCTATGAATATTTGGGAGGAGAGAGTTCCATCATGTCGGAGATACGAGGCAAACCTATCAAGTAAGTTTCATATTCTGATAAAACAGGGAACCAGTTCTGATAAAAATAGGCAACCAGTTCTGGTAAAACTGGGAACCAGTTCTGATAAAACAGGGTACAACCTTTGATATTCATAATGCATCTCAGGGTTATCTTAGCCTGGCTCGATTAGCTCAGTCGTTAGCACGTCTGACTATCAAACCAGGGGTCTTGAGTTTGAATCCACGCCGGCCACAATCTTCGTGATGGTTGATATACGACATTGCGTCTCATTATCATTCATCTTTTACCACTAATTTAAGTGGGAAAGTTATCAGTTACTTGCAGAGGTGGGGTGTGCTCGAGTACTGGTTAACCTTCCAGGATCCCAGGGAACAGTGGTTAGGTTAACTGGAGGCTGTTAGTCCTTGATGGCATATAAAATGATGCTAAATATTCAATCAATCAATCAATCAAGTTTATCTTCTTAGTTTTGGATATTGTCTGTTGGTGTTCTCCTAACACTGAACTTACTTAGATGTAGTTATTGCATAGCTGTATACAGCACTTAACCCTTTACTCCATAGATATGTGTTTTCCTGCACGAATCACAGAAGGCCTTTGAAAACAGTGCAGGAAGAGTTCAGATTGCTCGTAATGAGCAATCTGAACACTTCCTGCACTGTTTTCCACTCTGTCAGTTAATATAAACATAATTCACCCATTCCTGATATGTGGTGAATTAATGCTTTCAGTATTAGAGGTGTCCAAAGGCGTCTATATGAAGTAAAGGTTTAATTAAATCCCAATTTAGATAACATGACTGTATTTTCTGAATTTATTATTCTGGAGTGATTATACAGACATTCTTAATGCAGTTCACTGTGAGACAAATTCACAAAGCAGTTGGCAGGGCACAGTTATTCACAGTAGTAAGTCACATAGCAGTACTCAGTAATTCACATAGCAGTACATAGTAAATCACATAGCAGTACATAGTAAATCACATAGCAATACTCAGGAATTCACATAGCAGTACACGGTAATTCATATAGCAGTACTCAGTAATTCACATAGCAGTATATGGTAATTCACATAGCAGTACTCAGTAATTTACATAGCAGTACACAGTAATTCACAAAGCAGTACACAGTAATTCACATTGCAGTTCTCAGTAGTTCACATAGCAGTACTTAGTTATTTACATAGTAGTACTAACACATCAATTTATATAGCAGTACACAGTAATTCACATAGCAGTACACAATAATTCATATAGCAGTACTCAGTAATTCACATAGCACTATCGGTAATTCACATAGCAGTACACAGTAATTCACATATCAGTACACAATAATTCACATAGCAGTACTCAGTCATTCATATAACAGTACTCGGTAATTCATATAACAGTACTCAGTAATGCATATAACAGTTGGTCTATCTAATTCCTGACATCTCCCAGTTTAGGTCTGTTATACCTAAATGAAAACAGGGAGAATTCCATGTCTGTCCTACAACTGGTAGTGCTTTATAGCGTTTGCCATCTTTTCACATGTGATTTCACATCTTGTTTAATCACTGACCAATCGGGCCATCCTTAAAAAAATATTTGTTTACTGTGTTCCGATCCGGTATTTTTCATGTGGGTAGATAGTTAGCTAATTCCCCCCACCCCCACTCCCCTTAATTTGATTTTGTATAGTCATTTTAAAGAAAAATTGACAGAAATCATGGGGGAAAAATTAAACGCTTTGAAAGTCAATAAAAAAAGTTTATGTAGCTGCAATTTTGAGTGAGTAGGTAGGAGCTCGGCAAACAATTTATTTTTTATTTAAGGAGGGCCCCAGCATGCTCATACTTGTTACTGTTCAATGGTTCATGGAGAGGATTGAGCTAGGACCATTTCTGCCATCTATGTAGCTGTTAACCATTAGTTACATAGCAGTACACAGTAATTTTCATATTATGAGCTCCCATTAATACACAAAGGAGTTCACCGTAATGTTCTTCATATGGTGGCACAGAATTGTGTATGGCCCATTGTCTCAAACCAGAAAAGTATTTACATCAGAAATATGTATCAATTTTATCAACTGATGAGATACAAGCTTGCATTTAACAACAGTTACTGAAAGAAGCAAAATATCAATAATTTCTGGGAGAATAGACCATTAATCTAGTGTGAGTGAACATACTGGATATGTTTTCGAAATGGTCTAGACTCCAGACAACATCCCCAAAAATAGTGTTGTATCTTACTTGCGAAGTCTTCTTTACAATTGTAGTACTGACTTTGAGATGCAAGATATTAATAAATTATTATCATGTGATCATGCCGAACTGAATTTTTTTAAAATTGATTTCTTTGTGAAACTTTGTTTCCCTGAATGCTACTTGTGATGACCAAGAAGACAATTCTTATGGTTCTGGCAATTCACAATAGTTTTGGATATACTAACATAGTTGTAAAGATAAACATGAGTTAATCAGCTTTACCATTGTCATTGGTTATACATACACATGTGTAAAGATAAACATGAGTAAATCAGCTTTACCATTGTCATTGATTATACAAACACATGTGTAAAGGTAAACACGAGTTAATCAGTTTTACCATTGTCATTGGTTATACAAACACAGGTGTAAAGGTAAACACGAGTTAATCAGTTTTACCATTGTCATTGGTTATACAAACACAGGTATAAAGATAAACACGAGTTAATCAGTTTTACCATTGTCATTGGTTATACAAACAAAGGTGTAAAGGTAAACACGAGTTAATCAGCTTTACCATTGTCATTGGTAATACAAACACAGGTGTAAAGGTAAACACGAGTTAATCAGCTTTACCATTATGATTGAATCAGTTTTACCATTGTCATTGGTTATACATACACAGGTGTAAAGGTAAACACGAGTTAATCAGTTTTACCATTGTCATTGGTTATACATACACATGTGTAAAGGTTAACACGAGTTAATCAGTTTTACCATTGTCATTGGTTATACAAACACAGGTGTAAAGGTAAACATGAGTTAACCATTGTCATTGGTTATACATACACATGTGGAAAGGTAAACATGAGTTAATCAGTTTTACCAGTGTCATTGGTTATACAAACACATGTGTAAAGGTAAACATGAGTTAATCAGGTTTACCATTGTCATTGGTTATACAAACACATGTGTAAAGATAAACATGAGTTAATCAGTTTTACCATTGTCATTGGTTATACAAACACAGGTGTATTGTCATTGGTTATACAAACACAGGTGTAAAGATAAGCAAAAGTTAATCAGTTTAACCATTGTCATTGGTTATACAAACACAGTTGTAAAGGTAAACACAAGTTCATTAGTTTTACCATTGTCATTGGTTATACATTCACATGTGTAAAGGTAAAAATGAGTTAATCAGTTTTACCATTGTCATTGGTTAAACAAACACAGGTGTAAAGATAAGCAAGAGTTAATCAGTTTTACCATTGTCATTGGTTATACAAACACAGGTGTAAAGGTAAACATGAGTTAATCAGTTTAACCATTATCATTGGTTATACATATACAGGTCTAAAGATAATCATGAGTTAATCAGTTTAACCATTGTCATTGGTTAAACAAACACATGTGTAAAGATAAACACAAGTTCATTAGTTTTACCATTGTCATTGGTTATACATACACAGGTGTAAAGATAAACACATGTTTATCAGCTTTACCATTGTCATTGGTTATACAAACACAGGTGTAAAGATCAACACGAGTTAATCAGTTTTACCATTGTCATTGGTTATACATACACAGGTGTAATGGTAAACATGAGTTAATCAGTTTTACCATTGTCATTGGTAATACAAACACATGTGTAAAGATAAACATGAGTAAATCAGCTTTACCATTGTCATTGGTTATACAAACACATGTGTAAAGGTAAACACGAGTTAATCAGCTTTACCATTCTCATTGGTTATACAAACACATGTGTAAAGGTAAACACGAGTTAATCAGCTGTACCATTGTCATTGGTTATACAAACACAGGTGTAAAGGTGAACACGAGTTAATCAGTTTTACCATTGTCTTTGGTAATACAAACACAGGTGTAAAGGTAAACACGAGTTAATCAGTTTTACCATTGTCATTGGTTATACAAACACAGGTGTAAAGGTAAACACGAGTTAATCAGTTTTACCATTGTCATTGGTTATACATACACATGTGTAAAGGTAAACATGAGTTAATCAGTTTTACCATTGTCATTTGTTAAACAAACACAGGTGTAAAGGTAAACATGAGTTAATCAGTTTTACCATTGTCATTGGTTATACGAACACAGGTGTAAAGGTAAACACGAGTTAATCAGTTTTACCATTGTCTTTGTTAATACATACACAGGTGTAACGGTAAAAACGAGTTAATCAGCTTTACCATTGTCATTGGTTATACAAACACAGGTGTAAAGGTAAACATAAGTTAATCAGTTTTACCATTGTCATTGGTTATACAAACACATGTGTAAAGGTAAACATGAATTAATCAGTTTTACCATTGTCATTGGTTATACAAACACAGGTGTAAAGATAAACACGAGTTAATCAGTTTTACCATTGTCATTGGTTATACAAACACAGGTGTAAAGGTAAACACGAGTAAATCAGTTTTACCATTGTCATTGGTTATACAAACACATGTGTAAAGATAAACACAAGTAAATCAGTTTTACCATTGTCATTGGTTATACAAACACATGTGTAAAGATAAACACGAGTTAATCAGCTTTACTAATGTCATTGGTTATACAAACACAGGTGTAAAGATAAACACGAGTTAATCAGTTTTACCATTGTCATTGGTTATACAAACACAGGTGTAAAGATAAACATGAGTTAATCAGTTTTACCATTGTCATTGGTTATACAAACACATGTGTAAAGGTAAACATGAATTAATCAGTTTTACCATTGTCATTGGTTATACAAACACAGGTGTAAAGATAAACACGAGTTAATCAGTTTTACCATCGTCATTGGTTATACAAACACAGGTGTATTGTCATTGGTTATACAAACACAGGTGTAAAGATAAGCAAGAGTTAATCAGTTTAACCATTGTCATTGGTTATACAAACACAGGTGTAAAGGTAAACACAAGTTCATTAGTTTTACCATTGTCATTGGTTATACACACACAGGTGTACAGGTAAACATGAGTTAATCATTTTTACCATTGTCATTGGTAATACAAACACATGTGTAAAGATAAACATGAGTTAATCAGCTTTACCATTGTCATTGGTTATACAAACACTGTGTAAAGATAAACACCAGTTAATCAGCGTTACCATTGTCATTGGTTATACAAACACATGTGTAAAGATAAACACGAGTTAATCAGCTTTACGATTGTCATTTGTTATACAAACACAGGTGTAAAGATAAACACGAGTTAATCAGTTTTACCATTGTCTTTGGTAATACAAACACAGATGTAAAGATAAACATGAGTTAATCAGTTTTACCATTGTCATTGGTTATACAAACACAGGTAAACAGGAGTTAATCAGTTTCACCATTGTCTTTGGTTATACATACACAGGTGTAAAGATAAACACAAGTTTATAAGCTTTACCATTGTCATTGGTTAAACATACACATGTGTTAAGATAAACACGAGTTAATCAGCTTTACCATTGTCATTGGTAATGCAAACACAGGTGTAAAGATAAACATGAGTTAATGAGCTTTACCATTGTCATTGGTTATACAAACACATGTGAAAGGTAAACATGAGTTAATCAGTTTTACCATTGTCATTGGTTATACATACACAGGTGAAAACAAAAACACAAGTTTATCAAGTTTACCATTATCATTGGTTATGCTGACACAGGTGTAAAGGTAAACATGAGTTAATCAGTTTTACCATTGTCAATGGTTATACATATACAGGAGTAAAGATAAACACAATTTAATCAGTTTTACCATTGTCTTTGGTTATACTTACACAGGTGTAAAGGTTAACATGAGTTAATAAGTTTTACCATTGTCATTGGTTATACAAACACATGTGTAAAGATAAACACGAGTTAATCAGCTTTACCATTGTCATTGGTTATACAAACACAGGTGTAAAGATAAACACGAGTTAATCAGTTTTACCATTGTCATAAGTTATAAAAACACATGTGTAAAGGTAAACACGAGTTAATCAGCTTTACCATTGTCATTGGTTATACAAACACAGGTGTAAAGGTAAACACGAGTTAATCAGTTTTACCATTGTCTTTTGTAATACAAACACAGGTGTAAAGGTAAACACGAGTTAATCAGTTTTACCATTGTCATTGGTTATACAAACACAGGTGTAAAGGTAAACACGAGTTAATCAGTTTTACCATTGTCATTGGTTATACATACACATGTGTAAAGGTAAACATGAATTAATCAGTTTTACCATTGTCATTTGTGAAACAAACACAGGTGTAAAGGTAAACATGAGTTAATCAGTTTTACCATTGTCAATGGTTATACGAACACAGGTGTAAAGGTAAACACGAGTTAATCAGTTTTACCATTGTCTTTGGTAATACATACACAGGTGTAAAGGTAAACACGAGTTAATCAGCTTTACCATTGTCATTGGTTATACAAACACAGGTGTAAAGGTCAACATAAAGTAATCAGTTTTACCATTGTCATTGGTTATACAAACACAGGTGTAACGATAAACATGAATTAGTCAGTTTTACCATTGTCATTGGTTATACAAACACAGGTGTAAAGATAAACACGAGTTAATCAGTTTTACCATTGTCATTGGTTATACAAACACAGGTGTAAAGGTAAATACGAGTAAATCAGTTTTACCATTGTCATTGGTTAAACAAACACATGTGTAAATATAAACACGAGTTAATCAGTTTTACCATTGTCATTGGTTATACAAACACATGTGTAAAGATAAACACGAGTTAATCAGCTTTGCTATTGTCATTTGTTATACAAACACAGGTGTAAAGATAAACACGAGTTAATCAGTTTTACCATTGTCATTAGTTATACAAACACAGGTGTAAAGATAAACATGAGTTAATCATTTTTACCATTGTCATTAGTTATACAAACACAGGTGTAAAGATAAACACAAGTTAATCAGTTTTACCATCGTCATTGGTTATACAAACACAGGTGTATTGTCATTGGTTATACAAACACAGGTGTAATGATAAGAAAGAGTTAATCAGTTTAACCATTGTCATTGGTTATACAAACACAGGTGTAAAGGTAAACACAAGTTCATTAGTTTTACCATTGTCATTGGTTATACATACACATGTGTAAAGGTAAACATGAGTTAATCAGTTTTACCATTGTCATTGGTTATACAAACACAGGTGTAAAGATAAGCAAGAGTTAAACAGTTTTACCATTGTCATTGGTTATACAAACACAGGTGTAAATGTAAACATGAGTTAATCAGTTTAACCATTATCATTGGTTATACATTACAGGTCTAAAGATAATCATGAGTTAATCAGTTTAACCATTGTCATTGGTTATACAAACACATGTGTAAAGATAAACACAAGTTCATTAGTTTTACCATTGTCATTGGTTATACATACACAGGTGTAAAGATAAACATGAGTTTATCAGCTCTACCATTGTCATTGGTTATACAAACACATGTGTAAAGATCAACATAAGTTAATCAGGTTTTCCATTGTTATTGGTTATACATACACAGGTGTAAAGGTTAACATGAGTTAATCAGTTTAACCATTGTCATTGGTAATACAAACACAGGTGTAAAGGTAAATATGAGTTAATCAGTTTTACCATTGTCATTGGTAATACAAACACATGTGTAAAGATAAACATGAGTTAATCAGCTTTACCATTGTCATTGGTTATACAAACACATGTGTAAAGATAAACATGAGTTAATCAGCTTTACCATTGTCATTGGTTATACAAACACAGGTGTAAAGGTAAACACGAGTTAATCAGCTTTACCATTATCTTTGGTAATACAAACACAGATGTAAAGATAAACACGAGTTAATCAATTTTACCATTGTCATTGGTTATACTTACACAGGTGTAAAGGTAAACATGAGTTAATCAGTTTTACCATTGTCATTGGTTATACATATACAGGAGTAAAGATAAACACAATTTAATCAGTTTTACCATTGTCTTTGGTTATACTTACACAGGTGTAAAGGTTAACATCAGTTAATAAGTTTTACCATTGTCATTGGTTATACAAACACATGTGTAAAGATAAACACGAGTTAATCAGCTTTACCATTGTCATTGGTTATACAAACACAGGTGTAAAGGTAAACATGAGTTAATCAGTTTTACCATTGTCTTTGGTTATATACAGGTGTAAAGATAAACACGAGTTTATCAGCTTTACCATTGTTATTGGTTATACTATCACAGGTGTAAAGATAAACACGAGTTAATCAGTTTTACCATTGTCATCGGTTCTACAAACACAGGTGTAAAGATAAACACGGGTAAATCAGCTTTACCATTGTCATTGGTAATACAAACACAGGTGTAAAGATAAACATGAGTTTATCAGCTTTACCATTGTCATTGGTTATACATACACATGTGAAAGGTAAACATGAGTTAATCAGTTTTACCATTGTCATTGGTTATCCATACACAGGTTTAAAGATAAACACAAGTTTATCAAGTTTACCATTGTCATTGGTTATACTTACACAGGTGTAAAGGTAAACATGAGTTAATTAGTTTTACCATTGTCATTGGTTATACATATACAGGAGTAAAGATAAACACGAGTTGATCAGTTTTACCATTGTCTTTGGTTATACTTACACAGGTGTAAAGGTTAACATGAGTTAATCAGTTTTACCATTGTCATTGGTAATACAAACACAGGTGTAGAGGTAAACACGAGTTAATCAGTTTTACCATTGTCATTGGTTATACAAACACAGGTGTAAAGATAAACATGAGTTAATCAGCTTCACCATTGTCATTGGTTATACAAACACAAGTGTAAAGATAAACATGAGTTAATCAGTTTTACCATTGTCATTGGTTAAACAAACACAGGTGTAAAGATAAACATGAGCTAATCATCTTTACCATTGCCATTGGTTATACAAACACATGTAAAAGGTAAACATCAGTTAATCTGTTTTACTATTGTCATTCGTTATACAAACACAGGTGTAAAGATAAACATGAGTTAATCAGTTTTACCATTGTCATTAGTTATACAAACACAGGTGTAAAGAGAAACATGAGTTAATCATTTTTACCATTGTCATTGCTTATACAAACACAGGTGTAAAGATAAACACGAGTTAATCAGCTTTACCATTGTCATCGGTTATACATATACAGGAGGAAAGATAAACACAAGTTTATCAGTTTTACCATTGTCATTGGTTATACTTACACTGGTGTAAAGGTAAACATGAGTTAATCAGTTTTACCATTGTCATTGGTTATACAAACACAGGTGTAAAGATAAACACAAGTTTATCACTTTTACCATTGTCATTGGTTATACAAACACAGGTGTAAAGATAAACACAAGTTTATCACTTTTACCATTGTCATTGGTTATACTTACACAGGTGTAAAGGTAAACATGAGTTAATCAGCTTTACCATTGTCATTGGTTATACATACACATATGAAAGGTAAACATGAGTTAATCAGTTTTACCATTGTCATTGGTTATACATACACAGGTTTAAAATAAACACAAGTTAATCAGTTTTACTATTGTCATTGGTTATACTTACACAGGTGTAAAGGTAAACATGAGTTAATCTATTTTACCATTGTCATTGGTTATACATATACAGGAGTAAAGAGAAACACAAGTTGATCAGTTTTATCATTGTCATTAGTTATACTTACACAGGTGTAAAGGTAAACATGAATTAATCACTTTTACCATTGCCATTGGTTATACATACACATGTGTAAAGATAAACACGAGTTAATCAGTTTTACCATTGTCATTGGTCATACATATACAGTTGTTAAGACAAACAGGAGTTCATCAGCTTTACCATTGTCATTGGTTATACAAACACAGGTGTAAAAATAAACACGAGTAAATCAGCTTTACCATTGTCATTGGTTATACAAACACATGTGTAAGGATCAATGTGAGTTAATCAGTTTTACCATTGTCATTGGTTATACATACACATGTGTTAAGGTAAAATGAGTTAATCTGTTTTACTATTGTCATTGGTTATACTAACACAGGTGTAAAGATAAACATGAGTTAATCAGTTTTACCATTGTCATTTGTTATACAAATACATGTGTAAAGATAAACACGAGTTAATCAGCTTTACCATTGTCATTGGTTATACAAACACATGTGAAAGGTAAACATGAGTTATTCAGTTTGACCCTTGTCATTCTTTATACATACACATGTGTAAAGGTAAACATGAGTTAATCAGTTTTACCATTGTCATTGGCTATACAAACACAGGTGTAAAGGTAAACATGAGTTAATCAGTTTTACCATTGTCATTGGTTATACATACACATGTGTAAAGGTAAACATGAGTTAATCAGTTTTACCATTGTCATTGGCTATACAAACACAGGTGTTAAGATAAACATGAGTTAATCAGTTTTGCCATTGTCATTAGGTATACATCCACAGGTGTAAAAATAAACATGAGTTAATCAGTTTTACCATTGTCATTGGTTTTACATACACATGTGTGATGGTAAACATGAGTTAATCAGTTTTACCATTGTCATTGGCTATACATACACAGGTGTAAAGATAAACATGAGTTAATCAGTTTTGCCATTGTCAATGGTTATACATCCACAGGTGTAAAAATAAACATGAGTTAATCAGCTTTACCATTGTCATTGGTTATTTAAACACAGGTGTAAAGGTAAACATGAGTTAATTAGTTTTACCATTGTCATTGGTTATACATACACATGTGTAAAGATAAACATGAGTTAATCAGTTTTACCATTGTCATTGGCTATACATACACAGGTGTAAAGATAAACATGAGTTAATCCGTTTTGCCGTTGTCATTGGTTATACATACACATGTGTAAAGGTAAACATGAGTTAATCAGTTTTACCATTGTCACTGGTTATACAAACACAGGTGTAAAGATAAACACAAGTTATCAGTTTTACCATTGTCATCGGTTATACATATACATGTGTAAAGATAAACATGAGTTAACAAATTTCACTATTGTCTTTGGTTATACTTACACATGTGTAAAGGTTAACATGAGTTAATCAGTTTTACCATTGTCATTGATTATACTTACACAGGTATAAAGGTAAACATGAGTTAATCAGTTATACTATTGTCATTGGTTATACAAACACATGTGTAAACGTAAACATGAGTTAATCATTTTTACCATTGTCATTGGTTATACATACACATGTGTAAAGCTAAACACAAGTTAATCAGTTTTACCATTGTCTTTGGTTATACAAACACAGGTGTAAAGGTAAACATGAGTTAATCAGTTTTACCATTGTCATTGGTTATACATACACAGGTGTAAAGGTAAACATGAGTTAATCAGTTTTACTATTGTCATTGGTTATACATTAACAGGAGTAAAGATAAACACGAGTAAATCAGTTTTACCATTGTCTTAAGTTATACAAACACATTTGTAAAGATAAATATGAGTTAATCACTTTTACCATTGTCATTGGTTATACATACACAGGTGTAAAGATAAACACAAGTTTATCAGTTTTACCATTGTCATTGGTTATACTTACACAGGTGTTAAGGTAAACATGAGTTAATTAGTTTTACCATTGCCATTGGTTATACATATACAGGAGTAAAGATAAACACGAGTTAATCAGTTTTACCATTGTCATTGGTTATATATATACAGGAGTAAAGATAAACATGAGTTAATCAGTTTTACCATTGTCTTTGGTTATACATACATAGGTGTAAAGATAAACATGAGTTAATCAGTTTTACCATTGTCTTTGGTTATACATACACAGGTGTAAAGATAAACATGAGTTAATCAGTTTTACCATCGCATTGGTTATACATACACAGGTGTAAAGGTGAACATGAATTAATCAGTTTTACCATTGTCATTGGTTATACAAACACAGGTGTAAAGGTAAACACGAGTTAATCAGCTTTACCATTTTCTTTGGTTAAACATACATAGGTGTAAAGATAAACACAAGTTTATCAGTTTTACCATTGCCATTGGTTATACATACACATGTGTAAAGGTAAACACGAGTAATTCAGTTTAACCATTATCATTGGTCATACATATACAGGTGTAAAGATAAACACGAGTTAATCAGTTTTCCCATTGTCATTGGTTATAGAAACACATGTGTAAAGGTAAAGATGTGTCAATCAGTTTTACCATTGTCATTGGTTATACAAACACAGGTGTAAAGATAAACACAAGTTAATCAGTTTTACCATTGTCTTTGGTTATACATATACAAGTTAATCAGTTTTACCATTGTCTTTGGTTATACATATACAGGTGTAAAGATAACATGAGTTAATCAGTTTTACCATTGTCATTGGTTATACAAACACATGTGTAAGGATAAACATGAGTTTATCAGTTTTCCCATTGTCATTGGTTATAGAAACACATGTGTAAAGTTAAACATGTGTCAATCAGTTTTACCATTGTCATTGGTTATACAAACACAGGTTTAAAGATAAACACAAGTTAATCAGTTTTACCATTGTCTTTGGTTATACATACACAAGTTAATCAGTTTTACCATTGTCTTTGGTTATACATATACAGGTGTAAAGATAACATGAGTTAATCTGTTTTACCATTGTCTTTGGTTATACATACACAGGTGTAAAGATAAACACAAGTTAATCAGTGTTACCATTGTCGTTGGTTATACATATACAGGTGTAAAGATAACATGAGTTAATCAGTTTTACCATTGTCATTTTTCCCTTTGAGAAAGAACTACAAGAAACATTATTGGAAATGATTGTAAACTATTTATATATACCTTTGTTCAGGTTATTCTTTATGAAAAAAATACTTGCTGACATTGCAAATTTGTTTCAGTTGGTTTCTTTAGTGCTGAATGTGTCCTATTTTATGTGGGACCTGCAAAAGGCATTTTGTTTCACTGTGGTAAATACTTTAAAGCAGTCAATTTCTCACCACCTTCCTAATGTGACAGAAATCAATTAGCTGATTTACTGTTATGTGTAGTTTCATACCGTTCAATTGATTTTTGTGTTAATTTTCATCCTTACTAAAATGTTACAGTTTTTAACAATTTTGAACTTGAGCTGGATATGATGAAGTCCTAGTAAATATGTATTAGACCAGCAATTATCTGTCTTATAAAAAGAGACATATACATTTAATGCTTTAAAGGTCATGAAATAATTCTGTGAACTGTATTCATTTACTCGTTTATCAACTGAAACTTATTTTCAATGCTGAAACTGTCAAACTACTCAAACATTACATTTGTATATCTGTTAAGGTTGGAATAGGGATGCCAAATTGTGATTTGTTTGATATTTCTATTTAAGGTCAAGCTTTTTCTGGTGTACATGTTGTCTGGCTGGGAGACAGTATACAATAGGCTTCCTTAGGTTCTGTAAGCAGGTATGTATAACTTCCTTATATAAAGGTTTCCTTAGGTTATATCATCAGGTATACACAACTCCCTTCTTTACAGGCTTCCTTAGATTCTATAAGCAGATATATACAATTCCTCTGTATAAAGGTTTTCTTAGATTATAAAAGCAGGTATGTACAACTCTCTTGTATGCAGGCTTTCTTAGGTTCTATGAGCAGGTATATACCACTCCCTTGTATATAGGCTTCCTTGGGTTCTATAGGCAGGTATATACACCTATTTTTGTATAAAGGCTTCTTAAGGTTCTACAAACAGGTATGCATAACTCCCCAGTATAAAGGCTTCCTCAGGATTTATAAGAAGTTATGCACAACTTCCCTGTATAAAGGCAACCTCATGATCTATAAGAAGTTATGCACAACTTCCTTGTATAAAGGCAACCTCATGATCTACAAGAAGTTATGGACAACTTCCCTGTTTAAAGGCATAATTGGTACCTATAAGAAATTCTGCACAACTTTCCTGTTTAAAGGCGTCATTGGGACCTATAAGAAGTTATGCACAACTTCCCTGTATAAAGGCAACCTCAGGATCTACAAGAAGTTATGGACAACTTCCCTGTTTAAAGGCATCATTGGGATCTATAAGGAGTTACGCACAACTTCCCTGTTTAAAGGCATCATTGGGACCTATAAGAAGTTATACACCTCTTTTGTATAAAGGCATCTTAAGGTTTTACAAGCAGGTATGCATAACTCCCCAGTATAAAGGCATCCTCAGGATTTATAAGAAGTTATGCACAACTTCCCTGTTTAAAGGCATTATTGGGACCTATAAGAAGTTATGCACAACTTCCCTGAATAAAGGCATCTTTGGGATCTATAATAAGTTATGGAAAGCTTCCTTGCATAAAGGCTGTCTTGGGATCTATAAGCAGGTATGCACAACTTCCCTGTATAACGACCTCCTCTGTAAGCTGGTATGTACAACTCTTTTATACTAGTAGCTATGTAAAACTCTCCCATTATGAGCATTCCTTTGGTTCTATAAGCAGTTATGAAAAACTCACCTGCCTAAAGGCTTGTTCTGTAAGCAGTTGTGATAAATGTTTTCTAAGGTTCTGTAAGCAGTTACGAACAACTCACCTGCCTAAAATCTTGTTCTGTAAGCAGTTGTGATAAAGGTTTTCTTAGGTTCTGTAAGAAGGTATGAACAACTCACCTGCCTTAAGGCTTGTTCTGTAAGCAGTTGTGATAAATGCTTTCTTAGGTTCCTTAAGCAGGTATGACCAACCCCACTGTCTAAAGTATTTCTTGGGTTTTGAGAGCAGGTATGTACAACTCTCCTTTATAAAGGCTTCTTTAGGTTTTGTAAGAAGGTAACCTACCCTGTATTAAGAGGTCATTAGGTTCTTAGGCAACTTCCCTTCCCTGAATAATGGATTGTTCTGTAAGCAGGTATGATCACCTCTGTATAAAGGATTGTTCTGTAAGCAGGTGGGATCATCTCTCCTGCATAAAGGATTGTTCTTTAAGCATGTATGATCACCTCTGTATTAAGGATTGTTCTGTAAGCAGGTGGGATCATCTCTCCTGCATAAAGGATTGTTCTTTAAGCATGTATGATCACCTCTGTATAAAGGATTGATCTGTAAGCAAGTATGATCACCTCCTCTGTATAAAGGCTTGTTCTGTAAGCAGGTATGATCAACTCCCCTGTATAAAGGCTTGTTCTGTAAACAGGACTGTGTAACTGCTAAGTATAAAGCCTTCGTTAAATTCTGTTAGCAGGTATGTATGCACACCTTACATGTTTGACATCAGTATGAAAGGACATTCTATAAACAGGCATGTGGGTACTTTTAATTAAGCAGGCTTGTGATAGTCATTACTTTATATTTGTGTCCAGAAGATGTGATTTTGAAACTTCTTGTTTTTTGTGTATAGTGAGTTGTAGAATTTGTGGGTTTCGTTGTAATTTTAAAACAATTACGTTTATTTTCAGAGTTTGATATATTGTATAAATCAAATTTAACTCTGAAGTTCATTTTGAAGTATACTGAATTTATACAATAATACTTGAGGAATGTTTCCATTTTTATTTCTTTTTTTAAAGCATTGTGTAGTAACTTACAACTTAGACAAATCATGCTCGAGGCCTTCCTAGGTGGAACAAGTACTAAGCATATGCATATAAAGTGCCTTACTCAAGGAAACCACACAAAGTCGTGGAGGAGGTTTGAACCCATGACCCTCCGATTCTAGGTTGATACTCTACCACTGGACTATGCATGCCACATAACTGTCTCATGGGCTAATTCTTTTGTATAACTGCCAATGCCAGTTACAAATACATGTAATAAATAAGTTTCAGATTACTCATACTATTTCATCCATCATGTTCTACATGTTTGCATCATTTCAGTATGTAAAACTTTCACATGCTTTATACACTTATAAAATATAAACATGTCTCATGCTTCCAGGCGACCCTGCAGTTCTGTCTTATCAAACCTGTGATGGCCCTGATCACACTCATTTTGCAGGCGTTCAACTTGTACAAGGATGGAAACTTCTCGTAAGTAGCCATATTCACCAAAACGTGACAAAAACAATATTTTAAATGGAGTGGTAAACTTGAAATGAAATCCCCATTCTAAAAATAAACAGCACTTAAATACTGCTTGTGGAAATTCACATGATAATTCAGACTATTTTTTTTTTTTAGAGGTAACAAATTACAATATGTAATCCAGTGTGATGGATCAAGTTGAAATCAAAATGATACATGATTCATTTGATATTTCACCAAATGCATTGCAATTTTAAGCTGGACATCTGTGTAAGTGTAACCTAGGTGCATAGGCCAAATTAGGAGGTCCTTTTTCAATATATAATTTTGGCATGTTTAAATATACATCAGGCTTCTCCACAGGCCATATAAGCACAGGGGCACGCACCCCAGCGCTCGCTTGATTATCAGCAATGGTATTCACCTAGCGCTTGAATTTTCTAGCAAAATTTTGCAAAAGCATACTTTCCTCTAAATCATTATTGTTCTTTGCATATCTTTTCTCATTTTACTGCCTAAAATGAAACATAGTGAATAAGATGACTTTAACAGTTGATAAATACAAGTTTTACTAGTGAAATATATTTCAATGAGTGCCTTTCACATTGCTTGAAAATGGGTTGAAGGTGTTTACGCGCTCTTACCACAGCGCTTGGATTCCTTTCTGGGGAGAACCCTGGATATCCTTTTGCCAATATGGGGTCAGGGAGTAAATATTTAGGCATGCTATATTCGAACAAAAAGTTTATAGCAAATTTTAAAATTTTGAAAATCTGGATATACTTCCTGTACTGCATGACAACCATCACATCTTTCTAAGATTAAATATTTTCTGCAATACTGTAAAATCATTAATTTTCGTTGGTATTAATTTTTGTTGATTTTGATTCAAGGACATGTTCATGAGGACTTAATTTCATTGAAAATTAATTTTAGAAAAAAAATTGTTCTAGTGTGATAAATGAATTTGAGTATTTCTATTACATAACACGTTTTAATTACTGACCTGTACCAGTATTAAGTCACTGCCTGCACCCACAATGATAAATGCTCCTCGCAACATGGGGTAATTCAGTTAGTCGGTGCTTACGAAAACAACATGTTATGAAAACATCAATTGGAGAGGATGTGTCATAAGTTGAAGGTGTAAGTAGGTTGAGACTATCGTAAGCTTACTTGTTAGAAATATTTATTCCTCGTCTTCAAAAAGAAAAACACAATAGCCTAATAGGCTTCCTTTTAATTAAATACTATAAATCTGTATCATATTTATTGCACGCATATTTTCTCTTTTAAAATTTGAACAATGCTGAAGAAATGTGTCACACTGATGTAAAATTGGTTGTCTACTATTGTAATTGACACATTCTTTAGGAAATGGTTATTTTTAGCACTCTACAGTGATGAAAATAAGATACATGCTAGTAAACACATGATTTTGACATTCACATGCATATTTTATGTAATGAAACAGATAGAATATCAATAGTTACTGTATTTAAACTTCATCACTGCACAAAATTAAAGATTCCAAATTTAAATTTAACTTTCATTAGATCTAATAGCTAAATGTGTACACTAAATAGAAACTATTGGATAACATGTAGATCTAGCTAGGAAGTAGGTCTACGTTTTAGGTACAGATAAATGCTTTGCAGTTCAGATGTAACAACATTTTATCCACAACCATTTCGTTGGGATTTAATTTCGTTGTCAAGGCCCCCACAAAATCAATGAAAATTAGTACCCCATAAAAAATAATGATTTCACAGTATGTAGTAAACCAGTATATCAGACAAATTGAAATCTAAGTGACTCGTTTTTCTAAAAAAATATATTACAATTTTAAGCAGTAAATACGTTGCAATTTTAAGCTGTCCGAATTCAATTTTTGTCTAACATTGCTGCATAGGCCAATTAAGGAAATCCCTTTTTCAATATATTATTTTGGCATCTTATGGCAAAACTGAGTCATTAAATATATATATGTATTATAGGTATGATTTATTAGGAAAAAAATCAGCACGTCCTGATATACTAGCTTCATTTCAAATAGTTTAAATTTCTTTTTTACATCAGATTTAGGTAAATCTGTCTGATATATAGACTGAATAAGAAAATACTTTTGCATTCTATTAAATGATTTTAACAATTTTGGATAATTGAATTGATTTATTGATTGATTGATTGATTGAATATTTAGCATCATTTTAATGCCATCGAGGGTTAACAGACAATCAGTCTACTTCCCCACTTGAGTCAGCAGTGAGAGACATATAATAGTGAGACATAATGTTGGATATCAGTCATCACAGAGACTGTTGTCAGGCAGGGATTCAAAGTTACGACCCCTGGATTGATAGTCAGATACATAACTGACAGCTAATCGGGCCAAGCTCAATTTTGGATAAAAAGAAATTGTCATGGGATTGTGAGTGTACAGTTGATCATTGATGATCAGTACAAAAGATTCCAAACTAGAATTGTGTACAGTAATAACAAGTGACCCTTTTATATTTCAGCACACACAGAGGGTATCTGTATATTTAATATAAATCTAAAGACTTATTGCCCTTGTCCTGTTTGGCATTATGAGCATTATGTGTGAATGTCCTGGAGACATAAAGATTAAGTTTCACTAATATTAACTCAGTTAAGTAAATACATAAAAATTCTAAGCATGCACAAATTCACACTGATTAAAGAAGAAAACAAATGGGGCAGTAGTGCAACAGATAGATTGTTGACTGTTCATGCGAGAAGTCACAGGTTTGTTCAGCTAGATAGCCTCTACTGGGTACCGTTCTTCAATACTGAGTACCGTTCTACCTAGGAAACAGACTACATAGAGATTCATATAAGCTCGGAGCTTGCTTCGCAGACCGGTAAAAATAAGCTCGTATTCAAATTAACATTTCCAGTTTATGAGGATCTACTTTGTTGGGTAAATGTTGGTGAAACTCTAATCAGCATGATTTTGTATGACTTGATAAATTACTTGTTAATACTCACAGAATGTTACAGAGGATAATTATGAATTGATAAATTTAAGGTATAACCAGAAAGTAAAACGTGCTAAACAGCTGAGCAATCTACAAAGTTTATAAATATTAAAAGGACTTGCTGATATTCACTAGTTTTTATTTTAAAGGGAGTATATTGGCAAATTACACATAAAAGCTGCAAATGGAGAATTAAGTTTGCTGGGACAAAGTCCAAGGAGAGCTATTGCTATGACCCCGGCATTGGCGTCGGCATTGTTGTCGTCTGTAGACATCCAGGTTAAACTTTTGCGTTTAAGTTTAAGATATCTATGCAACCACTCATTGGATGTGAATGAAACTTCGCATGTGTGTTCACCATCATCAATGGAACACACACAGACAAGAATCATAACTCTGGATTACATTTTGGCACAGTAATGGCCCTTTTTGGACTTAGACACCCAGGGGCGAGCTTTGTTGTCTTCTGACACCTCTTGTTCTATTTATAATGCACTTTTAATCATGCCTTAATTAACCATATTTTAGTGTGGGACGTGAAAAAACATTGCACAGTATTTATATTGGTCTCCATAAACATACTTTGCACACACCTACTGGTTGAAATAAATATTTAAAACACATGTGCAAATGCTATTGTCACAAACAGTATTTTAGAAATAAACTTATAATAGTATTTATTAGATATAGGTTTGTACGGAAATTGGACACCATCTCAATAATTGAATGGAAACAAAGAACAAACTTAGTTTTGACACACACACAGTAAAGTATTTCTTTGATTTGTATGTCATCGAAATATAGCAATGGTGAAAAACATGGTAAAGAATGGATTAATAGTATTATGTAATGTGCACACAATTGAGAACGTTCAAACCGTTCTGGTAGTGAGCTGACTTTGTGTCCGTTCACTTGTTGGCATTGTGTCTGAGATTCATGGGTACCTTATAAAGCAATTATATACTAGTAAATAGATTCTTTAAAAAAGTTTGATCATTGTGTGTTTTAGTGTTTACACAAATTGTAATATATGTACTTGTACACAACTATTTACACTGTCATATTTTATGAGCGGTGATTGGAACACCGAAGGCAATTAGTACAAAATACAAAAGGTAAATAAATCAAATAATGTAGCTTCTCAAATCTAATGCGATTAATCAAGAGGCAATATTATGTACTTTAAATACCCATGAACAAAAGTTGTATGTATATATCAGGCCTTCTAAAATTCCAAAATGCAAATCGGTCCAGGTTTTTTCCTACCGTAAGAATCGCACTTATTTAAAAAAAATCACTTAAATTGCCTTACATTATGCCTTTACATGTATGCATACCCCACCCACCATGTCAGCAGCATCATGTATTTTCTGCGTTTATTTATTAATAAGGAACGATTTCAAGTTTATTTGTGTATTATTTATAACATACTTTACCACAATGTGTACATTTTAATGACTGACATTATGTTTCCGCGTTACTGAATAATTTTCATTATATAAAAATGATCGATCGAACCGGAAGTGATGCAAGTTCCGGAAGCTGCGTGAAATAATCACCGTGGAAACCAATGTAACGGTTCAACCACCAAAATAAATCATTCCGAACCTGTCCCAAATCAAAACAAAATTGGTCCGGGTTCACTTTCATTAATTAATGTCATCAATTTATAATTAAATTATTTTTTTTAAAAAAATGAAACAAACAAGTAACGCTGCACGTTTTATCAAATATTTTAATGACGCAAACAATATTCGGTCCGACCGTCCCAGCTTTGGTTAGCGGTATATCAAAGAAATTACGGACGCAAACACAGTCTTTTGATGAACCGACAGAATGCTATGGGTCTCTGATCACACATCGGAGGCGTGCTTCATAGCGATAGACTCTTCCGATAAACTCCCCTAATACCGTCAATGGTTTGGTCGAAATTGACATCATTTCGCACAGCAGGTGACAAAAGAAACGGATTATTGGGTCAAATGGTATTGCCGCAAGGCGTATTTCACAGGTCAGTATGCCATGATAAGAGCAATTTATGAGATTTTATACGACCGATAGAAAATATCTGGACCGATTTTTTATTGAACTTTGAAAATATTTGGACCGATTTTTTATTAAACTTTGAAATGAAAACCGGTTTTGAACTTCAGAAATCGGTCCAAAAACCGAAAAACCGGCAATTTTAGAAGGCCTGGTATATATATTTGTACTGGTCATTTTTAGCTCGTCTGGCCAAAGGCGAGAAGTCGTCCGTCGTCTATCATGTTAGCAGCACTTTCTCTGAAACCACTAGGCCAATTAAACTGAAACTTCTCATGGGTGTTTCTATTGCATAGGAGACTATACAGAAGATTTTTTTTTTTTCGATCTGAAATTCAATATGGCCGCCGTTACTAAAAATAGTCCAAAACTTAAAAAATCTTCTTCTCATTAACGGCCCAACAGATTTTCAAAATGTTTATGTAGTAATGATGACCAACTATAGTTTTGTTAGATTTGTTCAAATGGTTCCCTAGGGTTAAATATGACCCCGCTCCGAGGGTTCAATTAGGGGACACATGTCATTATAATATTTTTTTATTATTTTTTTTAGAATGGAAATTATTTTGCCTATTTCTTCACAGAAGCATTGTTTAGTGAAGGAGGTTCAGATTTGTAAAAATGAATGGGTTCAACTGTCTTAAGGGGTCAGGAGGGCCCCCAAAAGGGAACAAATTGGGAATTACTAAATTTGTTTTCTTAAGAACCGGTATGTCAGATTTGTTCATATTATGCATAAATTATCCCTATGTGTAGGGGTTGATTGCAGATAAGAATTTAGGGGCTAATATTTATAGGGGCCCTGTAAGGGGACTTAGAATTTTACATAGGGATACTATGGGAAAACAGAAAATTCTCTTTTTCTTTCATCTGTTCCTAAACCACTAGGCCAGTTAAACTGAAACTTCACATGGGTGTTTCTATTGCATAGGAGACTATACAGAAGATTTTTTTTTTCGATCTGATTTTCAGGATGGCCGCCATTACTAAAAATAGTCCAAAACTTAAAAAATCTTCTTCTCATTAACGGCCCAACAGATTTTCAAAATGTTTATGTAGTAATGATTACCAACTATAGTTTTGTTAGATTTGTTCAAATAGTGTCCCTAGGGTTAAATGTGACCCCGCTCCGATGGTTCAATTAGGGGACACATGTCATAATATTTTTTTATTTTTTTTTTTTAAATGGAAATGATTTTGCCTATATCTTCACAGAAGCATTGTTTGGTGAAGGAGGTTTAGATTTGTAAAAATGACTGGGTTCCACTGTCTTAAGGGGTCAGGAGGGGCCCCAAAAGGGTACAAATTGGGAATTACTAAATTCGTTTTTCTTAAGAACGGGTATGTCAGATTTGTTCATATTATGCATAAATTATCCCTATGTATAGGGGTTTGATTGCAGATAAGAACTTAGGGGCTAATATTAATAGGGGCCCTGTAAGGGGACTTAGAATTTTACATAGGGATACTATGGGAAAACAGAAAATTCTCTTTTTCTTTCATCTGTTCTAAAAACCACTAGGCCAATTAAACTTAAACTTCACATGGATGTTTCTATTGCATAGGAGACTATACAAAAGATTTATTTTTTCTATCTAAAATTCAAGATTGCCGATGTTTCTATTGCATAGTAGAATTTCAAAAAGTGCTATGGCCACTATGAGTCAGTAGAGCGTCCTCAGGCCCTCTTGGGCCTCTTGTTATTTACAACACTATATTGAGAGTTAAATGTCTATATACTCCCTTGAATATATTACAAAAATCAAAGGCTGTTTTTTTAAAGTATTTAACAAGAATTGCTGTTGACAGCATTCATGTTCAGTTGAACATCAGCTGCTTAGTTACCCTGTACAAACTAACTTTGAATTTGTTTACACAGTAATGAATGAAATATCTGGGATGAACTTTTTGAAATTCATATTGCCAAAAAAACTCAGGAGTCCTTACTTGTTCACCCACTGGCGTGTATATATGTCATACATGTATGGTAAAGTGTAATTCCCAGAACCCTCATTTCCTCTCCCTCATTGCTCTATATATGGTAGTATACGTCATTTTCTCCATCGTAGGGGTGACTGTGCTATATATGTTTGGTTAGGGTACAGTACGGATTTCAGAATCCTTTCCCTCAGCGGTGACCCTAAGTGCTATATATGTTTAGGTAACGAACAGTAGATCTCGGAATCTTCATTTCCTCTCTCTCAGTGGTGACCCTATTTGCTATACATGTATCTGTAGGGTACAGTACAATTTCCAGAAAACTCATCTCCTCTCTCTCAGGGATGACTCTATGCTATACATATATGGGTAGGGTACAGTTCAATTTCAGAAAACTCATCTCCTTTCTCTCAGGGATGACTCTATGCTATACATATATGGGTAGGGTACAGTTCAATTTCAGAAAACTCATCTCCTTTCTCTCAGGGGTTACTTTATGCTATACATAAAAGACAGAACTATGTGCTTGTTTGTCCAGATTCTCTAAAAGTTTGGTAATTATCAAACAAGCACATAAACATGAAAGATATATACATGTACTAATATGAGGGTCATTCAGTATATGATGCAACCTATGACATTAATCATTCATTATGAAAATAAATGTAAATACTCTATTATAATCCCCAAAAGTAATGTGCCCTGTGGTAAAGGACCGATGTCCATCGCTCCGGCAGATCTTCTATTCCCGTTACTAGACAACTGTGCTTATATACCCTCACCTGCTCAGCTACGGCAATTTCAGTCTCCTTTCTCAGTTAATCTAATTCCCCTCATATATATTTTCTTTAAGTCTTGGGAATGATTCGTAATCACAGGAGCTTATGTCAGGAGAATATGGAGAATGGTCCAGCTTTTCCCATTCCTATTCCACAAAAAGTGATGTCACACCCTGTGGAGTGTGTGGTGTAGTGATGTCGTGAAGTTTGATTAGACCGGCTTGCAATAGTTCTGGGCACTTTTTACAAATGGATGGTCATACGCATTCTTGAGTGTATTCCATTTAGTATGTGCTGTTGACTGTTTGACCAACTGGAATCTTGTGACTTGTCAGAACTCCACGAATATCATAAGCCAGACAGAACTTTGCCGGTCTCGGTGAGTTCAAGGTGTGCCACTTGGACAATTGTCACTTCATCTCCTGTTCATACCATCTTATCCATGTCTCGTCTATGGCAACAATTTTTGAAAGAAAGTCCCGACCTTCTGCTTTGAAACTCTAAAGTAGGTTGGTCGCAACTGTTAAGCGATGTTCAATTTTATTAGTCGTTAAGCTGGGACACCCATCGTGCAGAAACTTTATGCATTTTTAAACGATTTTGTTTGATTGATTGAACTGATCCCACACTAATGTCTAATTCTTGTGTTATTTCTTCACATCTCAACCTCCTGTCTGAACGTAAAAGTTCCATCACTTTTTCGGTATTGAAAGTATCTGTTACATTTACATTTCGCTCACATCGCTGGTTGTCTTCAATTGTATATCTACCATTCATAAATTCATTAACCCATCTAGTTACTTGAGAATATTAAAGAGAACATTCACCGCAAGCTTCTTGTAATGCATTAAAGATTTCTCTCGCATTCTTATTAAGTTGTGACTCGATTTTTATGTAGCTGTGCTGGTCAATTGACGTGACTGCGTCCATGATGCTTTCAGTGACATCATTTGACATTGCAATCTAATGAAGTCATTCAAGACAACATTCTAAGATTTTGCAGAATAATTAGCAAGTAGTCAATTCATTAGCATGACATACTATATGTAGATAACTAATAGGTTGCATTAAAAATTAAATATATTGAGTGACCCTTGTATTCTCAGATTCATAATGAGCGTATAACAATGTTCCAAATACCACCATCTGAACCTTCATACTTGAGATATTATTGAGAGTTTTAATCAACAATATTCCCATTATCACCGTCTGAGCCTTCATACTTGAGATATTATTGAGAGTTTTAATAAACAATATTCCCAATATCACCATCTGAGCCTTCATACTTGAGATATTATTGGGAGTTTTAATAAACAATATTCCCAATATCACCATCTGAGCATTCATACTTGAGATATTATTGAGAGTTTTAATAAACAATATTCCCAATATCACCATCTGAGCCTTCATACTTGAGATATTATTGGGAGTTTTAATAAACAATATTCCCAATATCACCATCTGAGCATTCATACTTGAGATATTATTGAGAGTTTTAATAAACAATATTCCCAATATCACCATCTGAGCCTTCATACTTGAGATATTATTGGGAGTTTTAATAAACAATATTCCCAATATCACCATCTGAACCTTCATACTTGAGATATTATTGGGAGTTTTAATAAACAATATTCCCAATATCACCATCTGAACCTTCATACTTGAGATATTATTGGGAGTTTTAATAAACAATATTCCCAATATCACCATCTGAGCCTTCATACTTGAGATATTATTGGGAGTTTTAATAAACAATATTCCCAATATCACCATCTGAACCTTCATACTTGAGATATTATTGGGAGTTTTAATAAACAATATTCCCAATATCACCATCTGAACCTTCATACTTGAGATATTATTGGGAGTTTTAATAAACAATATTCCCAATATCACCATCTGAGCCTTCATACTTGAGATATTATTGGGAGTTTTAATAAACAATATTCCCAATATCACCATCTGAACCTTCATACTTGAGATATTATTGGGAGTTTTAATAAACAATATTCCCAATATCACCATCAGAACCTTCATACTTGAGATATTATTGAGAGTTTTAATAAACAATATTCCCAATATCACCATCTGAACCTTCATACTTGAGATATTATTGGGAGTTTTAATAAACAATATTCCCAATATCACCATCTGAACCTTCATACTTGAGATATTATTGGGAGTTTTAATAAACAATATTCCCAATATCACCATCTGAACCTTCATACTTGAGATATTATTGGGAGTTTTAATAAACAATATTCCCAATATCACCATCTGAGCCTTCATACTTGAGATATTATTGGGAGTTTTAATAAACAATATTCCCAATATCACCATCTGAACCTTCATACTTGAGATATTATTGGGAGTTTTAATAAACAATATTCCCAATATCACCATCTGAACCTTCATACTTGAGATATTATTGGGAGTTTTAATAAACAATATTCCCAATATCACCATCTGAACCTTCATACTTGAGATATTATTGAGAGTTTTACTTAACTATTGGCATCCAACCAATTTTGAATATCTGAGTGGAAAAAATGTATGCCTCTATCCAAATTAAAAAAACAACAAATATCTGTGTTAATACTGGGATTCCATTAATACTGGGATTTTGTTAATACTGGGGTTTCGGATATACTGGGATTCCATTAATACTGGGTTCATTAATACTGGGGTTCTGGTATATGAATTTCATATCTGCATCATGTAGATATATAATTTTCAGGCATAATGATATGTAAACTTTTATAAAATGTCAATGCATGGGTTCCTTTAAGATTTAATTTCATAGCCACTAACAAATGAATGCAAAATGTTTGCTTGAACATCCCAATAAATGTTGAACAAACCATTCTCAATCTGCATAGCATAGCATGATCATTTTTGTGAAAACAAAACATTTAGCATTGGTTTCTTTCAGTGAATGCTCCAGTAGACAGGACAAAATCAATTAATTTGTGCTTGTTTACTAACAAAGTATTTTGCAGCATTGTTGGATATATCACAGCCGCTGAAATAAAAGCAAGAAACATTGTTTACTATATTATAACCACTGAAGTATGCATATATAAAGGAAAACCATTTCTGGATAAATGTCAGAACCACTCAAGCAGTATTGCTTTTAGTACAACATAAAGAATTCAGAGACTTACTATTGAAATTGCTTGTTTTGTTAAATTTGTTTTGTTTCTTCTCACAATCCCATTGCTATCACATGATTTGACTGACATGTGTTATCCCTGCAGGCCAGACAGTGGATACTTGTACATCACCATCATCTACAACATGTCTATCAGTTTGGCTCTGTACGCTCTCTTCCTGTTCTACTTTGCCACCCGCGAGCTGCTGAGTCCATATGAGCCAGTATGGAAGTTCTGTACTGTGAAGTCTGTAATCTTCTTGTCATTCTGGCAAGGTAAGTCATCATTCAGGTGAGGGGGGAGGTGTTGTTTTGTCACTCTGGCAAGGTAAGTCATCATTCAGGTGAGGGGGGAGGGGTTGTTTTGTCACTCTGGTAAGGTAAGTCATCATTCAGGTGAGGGGGGTAGGATTTGTTTTGTCACTCTGGCAAGGTAAGTCCTCATTCAGGTGAGGGGGGAGGATTTGTTTTGTCACTCTGGCAAGGTAAGTCATCATTCAGGTGAGGGGGGAGGTGTTGTTTTGTCACTCTGGCAAGGTAAGTCATCATTCAGGTGAGGGGAGGAGGATTTGTTTTGTCACTCTGGCAAGGTAAGTCATCATTCAGGTGAGGGGAGAGGGGTTGTTTTGTCACTCTGGTAAGGTAAGTCATCATTCAGGTGAGGGGGGAGGGTTTGTTTTGTCATTCTGATAAGGTAAGACATCATTCAGGTGAGGGGAGAGGGGTTGTTTTGTCACTCTGGTAAGGTAAGTGATCATTCAGGTGAGGGGAGAGGGGTTGTTTTGTCACTCTGGTAAGGTAAGTGATCATTCAGGTGAGGGGAGAGGGGTTGTTTTGTCACTCTGGTAAGGTAAGTCATCATTCAGGTGAGGGGGGAGGATTTGTTTTGTCACTCTGGCAAGGTAAGTCATCATTCAGGTGATGGGAGAGGGGTTGTTTTGTCACTCTGGTAAGGTAAGTGATCATTTAGGTGAGGGGAGAGGAGTTGTTTTGTCACTCTGGTAAGGTAAGTCATCATTCAGGTGAGGGGGGAGGGTTTGTTTTGTCATTCTGGTAAGGTAAGTGATCATTCAGGTGAGGGGAGAGGGGTTGTTTTGTCACTCTGGTAAGGTAAGTCATCATTCAGTTGAGGGGGGAGGGGTTGTTTTGTCATTTTGGCGATGTAAGTCATCATTCAGGTGAGTGGGGAGGGTTTGTTTTGTCACTCTGGTAAGGTAAGTCATCATTCAGGTGAGGGGAGGAGGATTTGTTTTGTCACTCTGGCAAGGTAAGTCATCATTCAGGTGAGGGGAGAGGGGTTGTTTTGTCACTCTGGTAAGGTAAGTCATCATTCAGGTGAGGGGGGAGGGGTTGTTTTGTCATTTTGGGGATGTAAGTCATCATTCAGGTGAGTGGGGAGGGTTTGTTTTGTCACTCAGGTAAGGTAAGTCATCATTCAGGTGAGGTGGGGAGTGGTTGTTTTGTCATTCAGGCAAGGTAAGTCATCATTCAGGTGAGGTGGGGAGTGGTTGTTTTGTCACTCAGGCATGGTAAGTCCTCATTCAGGTGAGGGGGGAGGATTTGTTTTGTCACTCTGGCAAGGTAAGTCATCATTCAGGTGAGGGGGAGGATTTGTTTTGTCACTCTGGTTAAGTAAGTCATCATTCAGGTGAGGGGGGAGGGGTTGTTTTGTCACTCGGGCAAGGTAAGTCCTCATTCAGGTGAGGAGGGAGGATTTGTTTTGTCACTCTGGCAAGGTAAGTCATCATTCAGGTGAGGGGGGAGGATTTGTTTTGTCACTCTGGTAAGGTAAGTCATCATTCAGGTGAGGGGAGAGGGGTTGTTTTGTCACTCTGGTAAGGTAAGTCATCATTCAGGTGAGGGGGGAGGATTTGTTTTGTCACTCTGGCAAGATTAGTCATCATTCAGGTGAGGGGGGAGGGGTTGTTTTGTCACTCTGGCAAGGTAAGTCCTCATTCAGGTGAGGGGGGAGGATTTGTTTTGTCACTCGGGCAAGGTAAGTCATCATTCAGGTGAGGGGGGAGGATTTGTTTTGTCACTCTGGCAAGGTAAGTCATCATTCAGGTGAGGGGGAAGGGATTGTTTTGTCACTCGGACAAGGTAAGACATCATTCAGGTGAGGGGAGAGGGGTTGTTTTGTCATTCTGGCAAGGTAAGTCATCATTCAGGTGAGGGGGGAGGGGTTGTTTTGTCATTCTGGTAAGGTAAGTCATCATTCAGGTGAGGGGGGAGGGGTTGTTTTGTCACTCTGGCAAGGTAAGTCATCATTCAGGTGAGGGGGGAGGATTTGTTTTGTCACTCTGGCAAGGTAAGTCATCATTCAGGTGAGGGGGGAGGGGTTGTTTTGTCACTCTGGCAAGGTAAGTCCTCATTCAGGTGAGGGGGGAGGATTTGTTTTGTCACTCGGGCAAGGTAAGTCATCATTCAGGTGAGGGGGGAGGATTTGTTTTGTCACTCTGGCAAGGTAAGTCATCATTCAGGTGAGGGGGGAGGGGTTGTTTTGTCATTCTGGTAAGGTAAGTCATCATTCAGGTGAGGGGGGAGGTGTTGTTTTGTCACTCTGGCAAGGTAAGTCATCATTCAGGTGAGGGGGGAGGGGTTGTTTTGTCACTCTTGCAAGGTAAGTCATCATTCAGGTGAGGGGGGGAATTTGTTTGTCACTCAGGTTAGGTAAGTCATCATTCAGGTGAGGGGGGAGGGATTGTTTTGTCACTCTGGTAAGGTAAGTCATCATTCAGGTGAAGGGGGGAGGATTTGTTTTGTCACTCTGGCAAGGTAAGTCATCATTCAGGTGAGGGGGGAGGGGTTGTTTTGTCACTCTGGCAAGGTAAGTCATCATTCAGGTGAGGGGGGGGAATTTGTTTTGTCACTCAGGTTAGGTAAGTCATCATTCAGGTGAGGGGGGAGGGGTTGTTTTGTCACTCTGGCAAGGTAAGTAATCATTCAGGTGAGGGGGGAGGTGTTGTTTTGTCACTCTGGCAAGGTAAGTCATCATTCAGGTGAAGGGGAAGGGGTTGTTTTGTCATTCTGGCAAGGTAAGTCCTCATTCAGGTGAGGGGGGAGGTGTTGTTTTGTCACTCTGGCAAGGTAAGTCATCATTCAGGTAAGGTGGGGAGGACTTGTTTTGTCACTCTGGTAAGGTAAGTCATCATTCAGGTGAGGGGGGAGCAGTTGTTTTGTCACTCTGGCAAGGTAAGTCATCATTTATCTGCTGGGGGGTGGGGGGGGGGGGGGGGGGGGGGGGGTTGTTTTGTCACTCTGGCAAGGTAAGTTATCATTTATGTGCTTGGGAGGGTTTGTTTTGTCACTCTGGTAAGGAAATCGTTCTGGCAAGGTAAGTTATCATTTATGTGCTGGGGAGGGTTTGTTTTGTCACTCTGGCAAAGAAATCGTTCTGGCAAGGTAAGTCTCCATTTATGTGCTGGGGAGGGTTTGTTTTGTCATTCTGGCAAGGAAATCGTTCTGGCAAGGTAGGTCATCATTTATGTGCTGGGGAGGGTTTGTTTTGTCACTCTGGCACGGTAAGTCATCATTTATCTGCTGGGGAGGGTTTGTTTTGTCACTCTGGCAAGGAAATCGTTTTGGCAAGGTAAGTCATCATTTATGTGCTGGGGAGGGTTTGTTTTGTCACTCTGGCAAAGAAATCGTTCTGGCAAGGTAGGTCATCATTTATGTGCTGGGGAGGGTTTGTTTTGTCACTCTGGCACGGTAAGTCATCATTTATCTGCTGGGGAGGGTTTGTTTTGTCACTCTGGCAAGGAAATCGTTTTGGCAAGGTAAGTCATCAGTTATATGCAGGGGAGGGTTTGTTTTGTCACTCTGGCAAGGAAATTGTTCTGGCAAGATAAGTCATCATTTATGTGCTGGGGAGGGTTTGTTTTGTCATTCTGGCAAGGTAAGTCATCAGTTATATGCAGGGGAGGGTTTGTAGAAATTGTTGTGATGCTGGGAAAGTGTGTTGCAAATTGAGGGTCAAAGATGACCTTTAAAGGTGAAAATTCAAATCACAAACTACAAATTTCATTGGCTGACGCATTTGTGATAGTATGTTTGTTTTCAAATGTAACTCTTGTTATAAAAATTACGTCATTCTGTCAAAATAAGAAACCATGGTTGACATATATTTAAATGGACATGCTGTCATTTTCAGGTCCATGTGGTGTCTTTGTAAATCCATCTTTAGTATCATACAAATGGTAATAAAAAAGTAATGTCACAGTTATAAATATATGTTTATATATGTTTTGTGATGATTGTGATCTATATTGGAGAGTTTGTAAACAGTTTGAGAGAGGTATACTGGATAATTTATATATACATGTATATGTATAAGGCATATAATTATGTTGGTTGGTCTGTCAGCAAATTGTTGAGCAAACTACTTTGACAGTTTCCAAGTGATGGACTTGAAACCTTGTATACATGATCAATATCACATGTAGATGCAGTGACACAAATTTTATGACACTGATTGAATTCCTTGTAAAGTTAATGCCCTTGCACTTAGTCAATTTGCTGTATTTACCATATTGCTGTATTAACCATATTGCTGTATTTACAGTTTTGCTGTATTTACCATATTGCTGTATTTACCATATTGCTGTATTTACAGTATTGCTGTATTTACCATATTGCTGTATTTACCATATTGCTGTATTTACAGTATTGCTGTATTTACCATATTGCTGTATTTACAGTATTGCTGTATTTACAGTATTGCTGTATTTACCATATTGCTGTATTTACAGTATTACTGTATTTACAGTATTGCTGTATTTACCATATTGCTGTATTTACAGTATTGCTGTATTTACAGTATTACTGTATTTACCATATTGCTGTATTTACAGTATTGCTGTATTTACCATATTGCTGTATTAACAGTATTGCTGTATTTACAGTATTGCTGTATTTACCATATTGCTGTTTCAACAATATTGCTGTATTTACCATATTGCTGTATTTACAGCATTGCTGTATTTACAGTATTGCTGTATCAACCATATTGCTGTTTCAACAATATTGCTGTATTTACCATGTTGCTGTATTTGCCATATTGGTGTATTAACCATATTGCTGTATCAACCATATTGCTGTATCAACCGTATTGCTGTATCAACCATATTGCTGTATCAACCATATTGCAGTATTTACCATATTGCAGTATCAATCATATTGCTGTATCAACCATATTGCTGCATTTACCATATTGCTACATTTACCATACAGCTGCATTAAACATATTGCTGTATTTACCATATTGCTGAATTAACCATATCATAGCTGCATTAACCATTTTGCTGTAATTTACCATATTGTTGTATTTACCATATTGCTGTATTTACCATATTGCTGAATTTACCAAATTGCAGTATTAACCATATTGCTGTAGTAACCATATTGCTTTATTTGCCATATTGCTGTATTTACCATATTGCTGTATTAACCATATTGCTGTTTGTACCATGTTGCTGTATTTACCATATTGCTCAATTAACAATGTTGCTGTATTTGCCATATTGCTGTGTTTACCATATTGCTGTATTAACCATATTGCTGTATGTACCATGTTGCTGTATTTACTATATTGCTGTATGTACCATGTTGCTGTATTTACAATTTGGCTGTATTGACCATATTGCTGTATTTACCATACGGCTGTTTTTACCATATTGCTGTATTTACCGTGTTGCTGTATATATGATATTGCAGTTCTTGAAGAATGAACTATGGCCACTGTTTCCACACAATGAGACTTGATACTTTACAATTATTACAAAAGTACTAACATCAAGTGGAGATGTGCATGACATATATTTTGTGACACTTTTTCGTAACTTTGAATTCAAATCAAATTGACATTATGTAACATACAATTTTATGGTTCATTTACAGGAGTCCTGCTTGCTATACTTGAGCATGCTGGTGCAATCAGCCCCATATATTCCAAAGAAGGTGAGCAGACAGCAGGAGTGGGAACTGTGTCTGCTGGGTACCAGAACTTTTTCGTCTGTATTGAGATGTTCTTTGCTTCAATAGCGTTGCGGTTTGCATTCCCCCACTCTGTGTACAGTTCTAGTCCGACAAACACAACAGGGCGTACGGTTTCCCTACAGAGCATATCCAGCAGTTTAAAAGAGACAATGAATCCACGCGATATCATGCAGGATGCAATACACAACTTTCATCCTCAGTACCAACAATATACTCAGCAAGGTATGAAGATCCCTCAGGAAGAGGAGCAGTCGGACACTGGTTGGTCATATGACCAATATCAGAGTCGCGGAGGTCGGCAGCAACAGAACGGACAAACACCCACAGACACGACCACTCAAAAGTCAGATTGGAATTCGGGTCAAACAGGGCAGGCTGCAGGACCTGCTCATCCAGTGTCTGCAACCAGTGCCCAGCATAAAGCTGGATTACCACGGCAACAAGGCCCAGGAGCTACACCAAATAGACGTTTTAATGAGAAAACAACACTGCTTAGCTCTGATGATGAGTTTCAATGAGTGTAGTTGTGTCCCCTTATGTGTATAGTAATAGCATTAAAAGCCTCAAGATCAATTTTGAAAAAAAAGTAGATTAAAGAGTTATATTGGACAATGTTCCGTATCAGTTGCTTGTGATGTAAATTGAGAGGGTTTTGCTGACAGATGGTTACGAACATTGATCTGATATTATACAGTATGGCTGTACTAACCTGTATCTGTAAATTTGTATTACCAGGTAAATGGCAGGTAAATGGAGATAACTGACATAGGGAGGTAACTGCAGGTTTTTGCTGAACGCTGGAGTAACTACTATTAGTACAATTTTGTTTTCTGTATGTTGTCCTGTAATTCATTGTCTGTATAGATGTGTTTATCAGTAATCAATGAATTGTGGGGAAAATTGTCAAAAAAAACGTGTTGTAAATTGAATATATAATTATGTTATGATGAGGTGTTGTTTGTGCATTGTAGTGTGAAAGGACAGACAGTTCCATAATACTGGGTAAACATTGCATTATTATCAGTGGACCATTCTATTATAGGTTGTAAACATTCTAAATAATAAGATGGTGTGATAGAGATGTAAACATTCTAAAAGCAAGACAATATAATGTAACTATTAAATGTTTTAAATGTGTATTATTTATTACACGATACATGTTGAAATATACCTTATTTTGATACTTTTTAGTTTTTGCTTGGAATATCAGATAATAAATCAAATGCATAATTATAAGAAAGAAAATCTCCCTTTGAGTATTAAAATGTATGCATGTAATGGAATTTTGGATGACATCGTCCTGAACATTCCAAAGCATCTGAACATGCATACCAATCATTTAACATCAACATATTTATTTTTACATGGATTGTAATTCTCAAAAAATAAGAGATATTTGAGATAAATTCAGTTCTTTTTATTTATTGAATAAATAAAAATGGTGTAAAATATGCCAACATTTTTGAAAATGAGGAATAAAGAATAGGTGTTAGTTTGTGAAACAACTTCATTTTGTGTCTGATTGGAATATTTCACATGGCTTAAAAAAATATATGATTTTGCGTCTTTGGTACACAAACTAGTTGCATCAATTAAATTTAAAGTAATTACTTTTAACACTTCTCATGCGTCTATTGGTGGTATACTATTGGTGGTATACTTTGATAGATTTGAGTAATTTTAGATGCTTTGTATTCTTTTTGTTATTAAAAAACAGACAAGAAAAAAAGCAATATGTTACCATAGTAGAAGTTGCAAGATTGATGATACATCTAATTGACGGGCAGAGTTTCTAGAAAATAGTGCTTATGCCTACACTGTTACATTTCTACATAAAGATAATACATTTACTTCAAACTTCAAGTCTTAATCTTGAAAGATGCCCATAATTTGGCCTGTCATCAGCCAAAAAACAATGGTGGTCCTTCATTATATGGCCTGTCATCAGCCAAAAAAACGATGGTGGTATTCGTTATTTGGCCTGTCATCAGCCAAAAACCAATGTTGGTCCTTCATTATTTGGCCTGCCATTAGCCAAAAACCAATGTTGGTCCTTCATTATTTGGCCAGTCATTAGCCAAAAAGCAATGTTGGTCCTTCATTATTTGGCCTGTCATCAACCAAAAAGCAATGCTGGTCCAACATTATTTGGCCTGTCATCAGCCAAAAACCAATGTTGGTCCTTCATTATTTGGCCTGTCGTTAGCCAAAAAACAATGATGGTCCTATGTTATTTGGCCTTTCATCAGCCAAAAACCAATGTTGGTCCTTCATTATTTGGCCTATCATTAGCCAAAAAGCAATTGTGGTTCATCACTATTTGGCCTTTCATCAGCCGAAAAGCAATGTTGTTCTTCATTATTAGGCCTGTCATTAGCCAAAAAGCAATGTTGGTCCTTCCTTATTTGGCCTGTCATTAGCCAAAAACCAATGTTGGTCCTTCATTATATTTGGCCTGTCATTAGCCCAAAACCAATGATGGTCCTTCATTATTTGGCCTGTCATTAGCCAAAAAACAATGTTGGTCCTTCATTATTTGGTCTGTCAATAGCCAAAAAGCAATGGTGGTTTTTCATTATTTGGCCTGTCAATAGCCAAAAAACAATGTTGGTTCTTCATTATTTGGCCTTTCATCAGCCAAAAACCAATGTTGGTCCTTCATTATTTGGCCTGTCATTAGCCCAAAACACAATGTTGGTCCTTCATTATTTGGCCTGTCAATAGCCAAAAAACAATGTTGGTTCTTCATTATTTGGCCTTTCATCAGCCAAAAACCAATGTTGGTCCTTCATTATATATGGCCTGTCATAAGCCAAAACACAATGTTGGTCCTTCATTAATTGGCCTGTCAATAGCCAAAAAGCAATGGTGGTTCTTCATTATTTGGCCTGTCATCAGCCAAAAACCAATGTTGGTCCTTCATTATTTGGCCTGTCATTAACCAAAAACCAATGTTGGTCCTTCATTATTTGGCCTGTCAATAGCCAAAAAGCAATGGTGGTTCTTCATTATTTGGCCTTTCAGCAGCCAAAAACCAATGTTGGTCCTTCATTATTTCAAACTGATGGAACGTATTGTTCCATTTGTACGAATAAAGTGTCAAGAGCATTCTTGTATTCATCTACAGTCGAACATGTCTTGAGTAGCCAGTCAAGGGAAGGAGCAAAAGTGACATTTAAGAAAGGTTATTGCCTAACACAGGTTAATTTACTTTGAAAATATAGAAAGGGAAATAGAAATATGGCTGTTTAAGACTAGTGGCTGATTAGCAGTGATGACTGCTTATGCAGGTTAGACTACGTTTGGCATCTTTTGGACTAAATATGTGTTATTCATGTGAACAGCTAAGAAATAGATGATGGGTTTTATTCTAAAACCATTTTTTTCCCTTCAAAATCAATGTCAAGGTCAGGCACATGAATTAAAGGTTATACCATAAAGAAGTCAAGGTCAGAAATAGGGCTTGTACTGTGTATATTGGTGTCAAGGTCAGAAATTTGGTTTCTGATCATTCTATGTATATAAAGATCAAAGTTTGCTGTTTTTGTAAGGGGGCAGTGGCTAGAATGTTCAGGTCAGAACTAGAGTCAGCATTTACTCAGTTTCATGCAGGTACAAATATGAAGGTCAACACCAGTATAAGTGTCATTATGAAGGGAGGTCAATGAGATAAGAAACATAAAGTTGTAATCTTACAAAACTGAACTGTTGTAAACACTGAAACAGAAACAACGGTTATGTGGAAACGTCTCCTTTAATATGGCCAGGCAGTGGACAAATTTAATAAGTAAATATGTGATTCTGTATGAACAATAACAAGAAATGACAATAAGGGATAATTGGTGTAGGTTGTGTTTGTTTCTGAAATATTGGGGAAAAAAGCATAAATCTTGGTATTTCACAATTTTTTATAAGAGAAAAGGTGATACATTTCTGTGTATAATTAATTGCTTTAAAAAGAAAAGAAGTGGTTTATGCGACACTATAAGTACTGTACATGAATGTTGTAAGCCTATAGTTAGTTTTATCTTGTCACCCGTGATATGTTACTTAGTGCACATGTACTTAAAAATATTTTATTTATTATTGACGATATAGAAACACTGACACACATATATTCATGATATATTTTTGTGACAACATTTTATCACCTGTACATATCATTATTATTGTTGTTGTTTATTCTCTGTTGAATCGAGTATCAAGTGTAAAATAAATATTGTAGTGCATAATACACCCCCCTGGAAATGACACCCCTGGAAATGAACACTTTTGTGAATGAATTTGATTAATTGTGTACCTGAGTGTACCCTTCAAGTAGCTTGATGGTACATAATATTTTGGTAATAATAGAAAACAGCAGTGTACACTGGTTCTTAATTACTATTTTCTAATACTAGCCAGTTGTTTTGTTTGATCCAAAGGTGGGTTATACCAAAGACTTGAAAAATAGCATAAAAAGCTTCCTCGCATGGTGCTTAGCCAGTTATGTAAGGTTAACAGTGTGTCGGCAGTTTAAACAAAAGTTAATGCAGTGGTTTCTAGTGGTGTAGTCAGTTGTTCTATATTTTGTAAGGTTAATAGTGCACCAGGCAGATTTAACAAAAGTTAATGCAGTGATTTCCAGTGTGTGTAGTCAGTTGTTCTATATTTTGTAAGGTTAATAGTGAGCCAGGCAGTTTTAACAAAAGTTAATGCAGTGATTTCCAGTGGTGTAGTCAGTTGTTCTCTATTTTGTAAGGTTAATAGTGCGCCAGGCAGTTTTAACAAAAGTTATTGCAGTGATTTCTAGTGGTATAGTCATTTGTTTTATATTTTGTAAGGTTAATAGTGCACCAGGCAGTTTTAACAAAAGTTAATGCAGTGATTTCAAGTGGTGTAGTCATTTGTTTTATATTTTGTAAGGTTAATAGTGCACCAGGCAGTTTTAACAAAAGTTATTGCAGTGAGTTCAAGTGGTGTAGTCATTTGTTCTATATTTTGTAAGGTTAATAGTGTGCCAGGCAGTTTTAACAAAAGTTATTGCAGTGATTTCCAGTGATGTAGTCAGTTGTTCTATATTTTGTAAGGTTAATAGTGTGCCAGGCAGTTTTAACAAAAGTTAATGCAGTGATTTCTAGTCATGTAGTAAGTTGTTCTATATTTTGTAAGGTTAATAGTGCACCAGGCATTTTTAACAAAAGTTAATGCAGTGATTTCCGGTGGTGTATTGATTGATTGATACACAATGCAGTGATTTTTAGTGGTGTAGTCAGTTGTTCTATATTTTGTAAGGTTAATAGTGTGCCAGGCAGTTTTAACAAAAGTTAATGAAGTGATTTCTAGTGGTGTAGTCAGTTGTTCTATGTTTTGTAAAGCTAATAGTGCGCCAGGCAGTTTTAACAAAAGTTAATGCAGTGATTTCTAGTGGTGTAGTCAGTTGTTCTATATTTTGTAAGGTTAATAGTGAGCCAGGCAGTTTTAACAAAAGTTAATGCAGTGATTTCTAGTGGTGTAGTCAATTGTTGTATATTTTGTAAGGTTAATAGTGCTCCAGGCAGTTTTAACAAAAGTAATTGCAGTGATTTCCAGTGGTGTAGTCAGTTGTTCTATATTTTGTAAGGTTAACAGTGAGCCAGGCAGTTTTAACAAAAGTTATTGCAGTGATTTCCAGTGGTGTAATCAGTTGTTCTATATTTTGTAAGGTTAATAGTGAGCCAGGCAGTTTTAACAAAAGTTATTGCAGTGATTTCCAGTGGTGTAGTCAGTTGTTCTATATTTTGTAAGGTTAATAGTGCGCCAGGCAGTTTTAACAAAAGTTATTGCAGTGATATCCAGTGGTGTAGTCAGTTGTTCTATATTTTGTAAGGTTAATAGTGCACCAGGCAGTTTTAACAAAAGTTAATGCAGTGATTTCCAACATAACTGGTTGTTTGTCAGTGTGTACACCATGTACAGACTAGTAAACATATATCATTAGTTTAAAATTGTTTGTTAACAAGGCTATAGGGGCTTTCCTTTTCATGCCATTTGTACTATTAGAAATGAAATTTGAAATATCTTACTTTTTCATGCCATTGTACTATTAGAAATGAAATGTGAAATTTTGTACGTTTTCAAGACATTGCAATATTAGAAATGAAATGTGAAATATTTTACTTTTTCATGACATTTTACTTTTAGAAATGAAATGCAAATTTTCATACTTTTTCATGACATTGCACTATTAGAAATGAAATGCGAAATGTCTTACTTTTTCATGACATTTTACTATTAGAAATGAAATGATATCTTACTTTTTCATGACATTTTACTATTAGAAATGAAATTTGAAATATCTTACTTTTTCAATGTGAAATATCTGATTGTAGCTAGTGTTCAACATGCAAATTTTAAAAGTTATTTTAAATAACGACATTGATACATAAATACACCTGTTGAAATAGCTCAGACTATGCTTTATTTACTCCATGGATTTTTCTCACTCAGTCTTAAATTGTTTGATTTTTTATTTGAACAAAGGGAGGTCGTTAGAAACATAATGACAGAGCGGCAAATGATGTAACCCCTGAGGACTTCACATGCAGGTTGAACATTTGTCTTGTCTGATTCACCACATTGTTATAGTACTTAATATGTCCTACCTAGTTCAAATGAAATAACTTGTAGATGTGTTACGTTTTATGAAAAAAAAAGTTTTATTAAGAATTCTTAGTTTTTCGTACATTTAAATATATTTTAATTATTGTTTTAGTTGCCTTAAGCCTTGTTTGTGTGACTCCATGTATGTTTATTTATTAATCTGAAATAATTTTTGTTGGCCATGTTTCCAATAACCCATAAATCAGGTACAGCCATATTTTTGTAAGTGGTCACCTCCATTGAGAAGCCACCTGTCTCAAGCAGTCAATTCTATTTTTCATGTCAATAAGTTCAATCACGACTAACCTGTACAAAACTGCCACTCTCCTTAAGAGACCATTTTCAAAATATTATTTTTCTTTGAATCTGCTTGAGACAGGAGTGACTTCTATGTTTGTGGAATATTGTGTTTTACATATATTAACTAGTATTGGAACACATTTATGACCTTTTTATGCCCCTGCCATTGGAGGACTGTTATCCATGTCTATCAAGGAGTTATGGCCCCTGCCATTGGAGGACTGTTATCCATGTCTATCAAGGAGTTATGGCCCCTTTTCAACTTTAATGTAAAATTTACTTATGTTACAACCTTTACATTGTCATTTTGACTCTTTCTAAGATGAAACAAATTCTACAATATGTAATGGCCTATGACATATCAAGTGGAAATTTAAATAAAATCATTAGACTCATTTGATATGTCACAAAATATGTTGCAATTTTAAGCGGGAAATCTATTTAGTTTAACCTGGGCACATAGGCTGAATGAGGAAATCCCTTTTCAATATATTATTTTGGCATGTTGAAATATAAATTCTTATGGCAATATGGGCAGTGAGTATATATAGGCATGATCTATTGTAAACAAATATTTTATCCAATTTCAAAATTTTTGAAAAATCTTGATATACATGTACTTCCTTTTATTCTTCAACCAGATTGCTTGGCTAGGGTTTTCCAGTCACGAAAGCAACAGTTTTTGGTCATGTTATTTACCTCTGAGGTAGCTGTACAATATGACATTACATGTGTTGAATTTGGAAGTAAAAAAAAATCATTGGCATCGTCATATATTTTGTTTGTACATAATCAGGTGTTGTCCCAACCAAGTTAAATAGGATAAATGTGAAGACGCATTAATCTTAATATAACTGAATAGTAAGAGCACATAATTTTGAAGACTTTGTTTGAAGTTGATGACATTCTGAATATCTAGTAATGTTCTCATTCATTTGCTTGTCACAATCTAGTCTATTACTCGACACTGTAAATAGTGTACATATTCACTTTGTAATCTTGATTCTCTTTCTTACTGTGTTGTACATCGCTCATGTCTGTTTCCCTGTCTGATCATTGGTCTAGTCCTCTACATCACTCATGTCTGTTACCCTATCTGTGTGATCATTGGTCCAGTCCTCTACATCACTCATGTCTGTTACTCTATCTGTGTGATCATTGGTCTAGTCCTGTACATCACTCATGTCTGTTACTCTATCTGTGTGATCTTTGGTCTAGTCCTCTACATCACTCATGTCTGTTACTCTATCTGTGTGATCTTTGGTCTAGTCCTCTACATCACTCATGTCTGTTACTCTATCTGTGTGATCATTGGTCTAGTCCTGTACATCACTCATGTCTGTTACTCTATCTGTGTGATCTTTGGTCTAGTCCTCTACATCACTCATGTCTGTTACTCTATCTGTGTGATCTTTGGTCTAGTCCTCTACATCACTCATGTCTGTTACTCTATCTGTGTGATCATTGGTCTAGTCCTGTACATCACTCATGTCTGTTACTCTATCTGTGTGATCTTTGGTCTAGTCTTCTACATCACTCATGTCTGTTACTCTATCTGTGTGATCATTGGTCCAGTCCTGTACATCACTCATGTCTGTGACCCTATCTGTGTGATCATTGGTCTAGTCCTCTACATCACTCATGTCTGTTACCCTGTCTGATCATTGGTCCAGTCCTGTACATCACTCATGTCTGTTTCCCTGTCTGATCATTGGTCCAGTCCTGTACATCACTCATGTCTGTTACTCTATCTGTGTGATCATTGGTCCAGTCCTGTACATCACTCATGTCTGTTACCCTATCTGTGTGATCATTGGTCCAGTCCTGTACATCACTCATGTCTGTTACTCTATCTGTGTGATCATTGGTCCAGTCCTGTACATCACTCATGTCTGTTACCCTATCTGTGTGATCATTGGTCTAGTCCTCTACATCACTCATGTCTGTTACCCTATCTGTGTGATCATTGGTCTAGTCCTCTACATCACTCATGTCTGTTACCCTATCTGTGTGATCATTGGTCCAGTCCTGTACATCACTCATGTCTGTTACCCTATCTGTGTGATCATTGGTCTAGTCCTCTATATCACTCATGTCTGTTATCCTATCTGTGTGATCATTGGTCTAGTCCTGCACATCACTCATGTCTGTTACCTTATCTGTGTGATCATTGGTCTAGTCCTCTACATCACTCATGTCTGTTACCCTGTCTGTGTGATCATTGGTCTAGTCCTCTACATCACTCATGTCTGTTAGTCTATCTGTGTGATCTTTGGTCTAGTCCTCTACATCACTCATGTCTGTTACTCTATCTGTGTGATCATTGGTCCAGTCCTGTACATCACTCATGTCTGTTACCCTAACTGTGTGATCATTGGTCTAGTCCTCTACATCACTCATGTCTGTTACCCTGTCTGATCATTGGTCCAGTCCTGTACACCACTCATGTCTGTTTCCCTGTCTGATCATTAATCAAGTCCTGTACATCACTCATGTCTGTTACTCTATCTGTGTGATCATTGGTCCAGTCCTGTACATCACTCATGTCTGTTACCCTATCTGTGTGATCATTGGTCCAGTCCTGTACATCACTCATGTCTGTTACTCTATCTGTGTGATCATTGGTCCAGTCCTGTACATCACTCATGTCTGTTACCCTATCTGTGTGATCATTGGTCTAGTCCTCTACATCACTCATGTCTGTTACCCTATCTGTGTGATCATTGGTCTAGTCCTCTATATCACTCATGTCTGTTATCCTATCTGTGTGATCATTGGTCTAGTCCTCTATATCACTCATGTCTGTTATCCTATCTGTCTGATCATTGGTCCAGTCCTGTACATCACTCATGTCTGTTACTCTATCTGTGTGATCATTGGTCCAGTCCTCTACATCACTCATGTCTGTTACCCTATCTGTGTGATCATTGGTCTAGTCCTCTACATCACTCATGTCTGTTACTCTATCTGTGTGATCATTGGTCTAGTCCTCTGCATCACTCATGTCTGTTACCCTGTCTGTGTGATCATTGGTCTAGTCCTCTACATCACTCATGTCTGTTACCCTATCTGTGTGATCATTGGTCCAGTCCTGTACATCACTTATGTCTGTTACCCTATCTGTGTGATCATTGGTCTAGTCCTCTACATCACTCATGTCTGTTACTCTATCTGTGTGATCATTGGTCCAGTCCTGTACATCACTCATGTCTGTTACCCTATCTGTGTGATCATTGGTCTAGTCCTCTACATCACTCATGTCTGTTACTCTATCTGTGTGATCAGTGGTATAGTCCTGTTCATCACTCATTTCTGTTACTCTATCTGTGTGATCATTGGTCTAGTCCTAAACAAACATCATATATGTATAATCATTGCTTTATGACTTCTTGTGAGAGATAGGTGGAGGGTCACAAATCTTTATGAAGACTGTGATTATCTGTTATTTTGTTTTAGTAATTGAGTAAAGTATCTAAGTTAAGTAATAGTGAAACTTTGATAACTCAAGGTCGGCTAGAAACATAGAGAATGCTTGACTTTCCCACTTGTTTTGAATTGTCACTGCATTCAAATGATTTCGTTAATATTTATTGTAGAGAAAAATTAAATGACAGTTACATTGTTTAATATTCAGAAAAGTTTTTAAAATCCAAATTTATCACTGTGAACTTCTTTTACAGTCAGTTCAAAAGTTCACTAGAACTCATGTTAAAACTTTGTTCTTTATGTGTCTTGCTGACATGTAATAAAATTGATCTCATCCTAATTTCTTCTTAAAAGGGTTTACAAAAAGAATATCCTGTATATACTGTTTGTTATGTATTGCAGACCAATATCATTAAAAACAGGTCAACTTTAAGCTTCCATACTCTATGCACAGTAGATCTGACAGCATTGCACTAAAGGCCACCTCAGATTGACCTTTCATGTAATTAATATTCATAACAATTCATCAAATCAGATTAATCATTACATTCACAGTTCATTGAGATTTACAACATTATGTCAATTGATACATTCTTACAGAGTACTGTTTTCTGGGCATTGATTTGGCCATAGTGATCTTCCTATGTTGGTGTATAAATAAAAGAAGTCCCGGTATCGTACCTGATTTCTATAATTTCTGAAAGCCATTTACATTTAACATGGGGACAGCCATAATATTTTCATCGTAACAATTGTAAACGTGTGATAATCGCACATGATATTGGAATCCCAGCCAAATATAGATTTTTCTACATTTAAATATATTTCTACTTTTGCTTTCAAAACCTTGAAAACAATACTGTGATTGGCTGGTGGAAAAGTCAATCTGAGGCGACCTTCTATGCGACGCTGTCATATCTACTTTGTGTAGAGTATGGAAGCTTCAAAGATGACCAAATTTTTATGACATTTTATTGCAGACAGAGCAACTGGACTTCTACTTACTTGTGATTGAATCCTAATTAGGTTTCAATTGCCACATATTCAGTAAAATGTTCAATTGTGTTTCTGCTTGAGGAAGCAGGTCCAGGGTTTGTAGTTACTGGTCAACATATATATATATAAATAATACTAAAACTGGAAACAATGACCAGCCTGTTAGTACATTTAAATAAAAGTTACTTGCACTTTTTGAAATATTATAATTCAAAGTTGAGATCATTGATAATTTTGTGAGTGAATATTCAAACCAAGTTGAGTGATGCCTTTCAAATCATGATCATTCAGTTAAAGATAAATTTATGGTAAAGCACTTAAGTTTGGTTTTAGCATATTTATTTTTATAAATTCTTTTCTATAAGCAAAAAGACCAATATGTAGTATAGATGGTTAGACCCTTATGAGTAATTTACGAGTCTTTGATATATTTATATGTTATGGAAAAAAAACATGGCGATATTTGAGTAGCCAAAGTTTTACTACTAGTAATATTATTTGTTGTAAAACAGTCTTTTGTTCCAGTTTTTAAATTTTAACTTGTACTGATATATCTATAAGAATAGTGGAACTGTAATATTGTTATGTTTGGTTAAGGTAATCCAATAACTGCATCATGCATTAGACTGGTCTCCAATATCCACTCCTGGCTACTTATTCATTTTACTGATAGTTTACAAACAGTGTAGACCACGAACGATCTCTGACCAGGGTCAGTTGACAGTGTAGACCACAAACGATCTCTGACCAGGGTCATTTGACAGCATAGACCATGAACAGTCTCAGACCATGGTCGGTTGACTGTGTAGACCACGAACGATCTCTGACCAGGGTTGGTTGACAGGGTAGACCACAAATGATCTCTAACCAGGATTGGTTGACAGCGTAGACCACGAACGATCTCTGACCAGGGTCAGTTGACAGTGTAGACCACGAACGATCTCTGACCATGGTCGGTTGACTGTGTAGACCACGAACGATCTCTGACCAGGGTTGGTTGACAGGGTAGACCACGAATGATCTCTGACCAGGGTTGGTTGACAGCTTAGACCACAAACGATCTCTGACCAGGGTCGGTTGACAGTGTAGACCACGAACAATCTCTGACCAGGGTCATTTGACAGCGTAGACCATGAACAGTCTTTGACCATGGTCGGTTGACTGTGTAGACCACGAACGATCTCTGACCAGGGTTGGTTGACAGGGTAGACCACGAATGATCTCTGACCAGGATTGGTTGACAGCGTAGACCACGAACGATCTCTGACCAGGGTTGGTTGACAGCTTAGACCACAAACGATCTCTGACCAGGGTCGGTTGACAGTGTAGACCACGAACGATCTCTAACCAGGGTTGGTTGACAGCGTAGACCATGAATGATCTCCGACCAGGGTCAGTTGACTGTGTAGACCATGAATGATATCTGACCAGGGTTGGTTGACAGCGTAGACCATGAATGATCTCCGACCAGGGTCAGTTGACTGTGTAGACCACGAACGATCTCTGACCAGGGTCGGTTGACAGCGTAGACCACGAACGATCTCTGACCAGGGTTGGTTGATAGGGTAGACCACGAATGATCTCTGACCAGGGTCGGTTGACAGTGTAGACCATGAATGATCTCCGACCAGGGTCAGTTGACTGTGAAGACCACGAATGATCTCTGACCAGGGTTGGTTGACAGGGTAGACCACGAATGATCTCTGACCAGGGTTGGTTGACAGCGTAGACCACGAACGATCTCTGACCAGGGTTGGTTGACAGCGTAGACCACGAACGATCTCTAACCAGGGTTGGTTGATAGGGTAGACCACGAATGATCTCTGACCAGGGTCGGTTGACAGTGTAGACCATGAATGATCTCCGACCAGGGTCAGTTGACTGTGAAGACCACGAATGATCTCTGACCAGGGTTGGTTGACAGGGTAGACCACGAATGATCTCTGACCAGGGTTGGTTGACAGCGTAGACCACGAACGATCTCTGACCAGGGTTGGTTGACAGCGTAGACCACGAACGATCTCTAACCAGGGTTGGTTGACAGTGTAGACCACAAACGATCTCTGACCAGGGTCTTTTGTCAGTGTAGACCATGAACACTCTCTGACCAGGGTCAGTTGACAGTGTAGATCACGAACGATCTCCGACCAGGGTCAGTTGACAGTGTAGATCACAAAAGATCTCCGACCAGGGTCAGTTGACAGTGTAGATCATGAACGATCTCCGACCAGGGTCAGTTGACAGTGTAGACCAGGATCTACAAATGCTCTCCCCTAACTTGAATTATTATAAACACCCTTTCTAACTGATAAAGGAATTGACTGAAAATTCTAATCAAGCAGCAACAAAGTTACAAATTAGATCAACCATAAGCATTCAACCTTCAAGCTAAGCCAGGGATCATTTCTAAAAAGAGCACTACATTAATATTAGATGATTGTGTAAAAGTCCTTGTTACTTTCGACCTCCATGGTTGAATGGTCATAAGTGCTGTCTCGGGACAACTTACCTCTCACAACGGAGGTTGCAGGTTTGATCGCAGCTTGGTCAGGAATGTTTTTGAGATTGCGAGTTATTTGCAGAAAGCTGGTGATCCTTCTCAGAGCATATCTGAGATGTTCCTCACACAATACCACTAGATGTTATGTATAATCTGTGTATATGTTATGAATTGTATTAAACCCATTGCATTATAACATATAAGTACTGTAAAATACATTTTGTATTATTAATTTTGCAGTTTAAGATTGAGCAAAATGTACATTTGAGCTGATTTGACAGAAAATAAATTATTAATTTCCTCTATATAAAGTGAACAGCTACTGCACTGGACGGCTAGGTTTCTGCATGATATTGGTTTACCTTGCTATTTGTGTAATGGCAGTTAGTGATACCAGATCTGTTGTTGTGATTGTATATACATGTGCCAATGGATCATGTCATGTTGATGGTAAATAAAACTATTTCTCTTACACTTTAGTTTTGTCAGTTTTAATTAGCTGATCTTTTTTGAGAGAAAAATAAGAGCTATTGTCCTGACCCTGGCATCCTTGTCATTATTGTAGAAGTCATCTGATTTAAGTTCTAATTTTCCCTCTTTCGGAACTTCTTTTTTAGCACTCAAACTTCAGAAATTACATTCATAATATGTTAAGAAAACAATGTATACTGAAATGAAATTTAAACCTGGCTGTTTATTGGTATCTTTACTTACATGGATGTTAAATCGAACACAATCAAATTTTTATTTCATGGTATAGTTATTGGTGATTATTAAACATATTCAACTTGTGACAGCCAAAGTACCAAAAGTGTCTCTAAAATTAACAGTGTGACTATCCACAGTCATGTCAGTATCTCATGTGACTATCCAGTCATGTCAGTATCTCATGTGACTATCCATTGTCATGTCAGTATCTCATTTAACAAATCACAGTCATGTCAGTGTCTCATGTGACTATCCACAGTCATGTCAGTATCTCATGTGACTATCCACAGTCATGTTAGTATCTCATGTGACTATCCAGTCATGTCAGTGTCTTATGTGACTATCCAGTCATGTCAATGTCTCATGTGACTATCCACAGTCATTTCAGTGTCTCATGTGACTATCCATTGTCATGTCAGTATCTCATGTAACAAATCACAGTCATGTCAGTATCTCATGTGACTATCCACAGACATGTCATTGTCTCATGTGACTATCCACAGTCATGTCAGTGTCTCATGTGACTATCCAGTCATGTCATTATCCCATGTGACTATCCATTGTCATGTCAGTAGCTCATGTAACAAATCACAGTCATGTTACTATCTCATGTGACTATCCACAGTCATGTCAGTGTTTCATGTGACTATCCAGTCATGTCAGTATCCCATGTGACTATCCATTGTCATGTCAGTATCTCCTGTAACAAATCAGTCATGTCAGTATCTCATGTGATTAACCACTATCATGTCAGTATCTCATTGGACTATTCAGTCATGTCAGTATCTCATGTGACTATCTACACTCATGTATGTGTGTCATGTGACTATCCAGTCATGTCAGTATTTCATGTGACTATCCATCGTCATGTCAGTATATCATGTGACTAATTACAGTCATGTCAGTATCTCATGTGACTATCCGCAGTCATATCAGTATCTCATGTGACTAATAACTGTCATGTCAGTATCTAATGTGACTAACCACAGCCATGTCAGCACCTCATGTGACTATCCACAGACATATCAGTATCTCATATGACTATCCATTGTTCTGTCAGTATCTCATGTAACTATCCACAGTCATGTCAGTATCTTATGTGACTATCCACAGTCATGTCTGTGTCTCATGTGACTATCCAGTCATGTCAGTATCTTATGTGACTATCCATAGTCATGTCAGTATTTCATGTGATTGTCCAGTCATGTCAGTGTCTCATGTGATTAACCACAAACATGTCAGTATCTCATGTGATTATCCACAGTCATGTCAGTATCTCGTGACTATTCAGGCTCATGTCAGTATCACATGTGACTATCCACAGTCATGTCAGTATCTCATGTGACTGTCCAGTCATGTCAGTATCTCATGACTATCCATTGTCATGTCAGTATCTCATGTGACTATCCAGTCATGTCAGTGTCTCATGTGATTAACCACTATCATGTAAGTATCTCATGTTGCTAATTAGTCATGTCAGTATCTCATGTGACTATCCACACACATGTCAGTGTCTCATGTGACTGTCCAGTCATGTCAGTATCTCGTGTCTATCCATTGTCATGTCAGTTTCTCATGTGACTAATTACAGTAATGTCAGTATCTTGTGACTATCCAGTCATATCAGTGTCTCATATGATTAACCAATGTCATGTCAGTCTCGCATGTGATTAACCACAGTCATGTCTGTATCTCATGTGACTATCCACAGTCATGTCAGTATCTCATTTTATTATCCATTGTCACAACAGTATCTCATGTGACTATTCAGTTATGTCAGTATATCATGTGACTATTCACAGACATGTCAGTATCTCATGTGACTATTCACAGTCATGTCAGTATCTCATTTTACTATCCATTGCCATGTCAGTATCTCGTGATAATCCACAGTTATGTCAGTATCTCATGTGACTTCACAGTCGTGTCAGTATCTCATTTTACTATCCATTGTCACGACAGTATCTATTGTGACTTTTCAATCATGTCAGTATTTCATGTGACTATCCAGTCACGTCAGTATCTCATGTGATTATCCACAGTTGTGCCAGTATCGCGTGTGACTATTCTGTCATGTCAGTATCTCATGTGACTATTCAGTCATGTCAGTGTCTCATGTGATTTACCAATATCATGTCAGTATCTCATGTGACTATTCAGTCATGTCAGTATCTCATGTGACTATCCACAGAGATGTCAGTATCTCATGTGATTGTCCAGTCATGTCAGTGTCTCGTGTGATTTACCACTATCATGTCAGTATCTCGTGTGACTATTTAGTTATGTTAGTATCTCATGTGACTATCCACACTCATGTCAGTGTCTCATGTGAATATCCAGTCATGTAAGAATATCGTGTGACTAATTACAGTCATGTCACTATCTCACATGACTATCCACATGCATGTCAAGTGTCTCATATGATTAACCACTGTCATGTAAGTCTCTCATGTGATTAACCACAGTCATGTCAGTATCTCATGTGACTATCCAGTCATGTCAGTATCTCATTTTACTATACATTGTCATGACAGTATCTCATGTAACTATTCAGTCATGTCAGTATCTCATGTGACTTTTCAGTCATGTCAGTATATCATGTGACTATTCAGTCATGTCAGTATCTCATGTGACTATTCACAATAATGTCAGTATCTCATTTGACTATCCATTGTCATGTCAGTATCTCATGTGATTATCCACAGTCATGTCAGTATCTCGTGTGACTATTCAGTCATGTCAGTATATCATGACTATTTGCAGTCATGTCAATATCTCATTTTACTATACATTGTCATGACAGTATATCATATAACTGTTCAGTCATGTCAGTATCTCATGTGACTTTTCAGTCATGTCAGTATATCATGTGACTATTCAGTCATGTCAGTATCTCATGTGACTATTCAGTCATGTCTGTATCTCATGTGACTACTCACAGTAATGTCAGTATCTCATTTGACTATCCATTGTCATGTCAGTATCTCATGTGATTATCCACAGTCATGTCAGTATCACATGTGACTATTCAGTCATGTCAGTATATCATGACTATTTGCAGTCATGTCAGTATCTCATCTGACTATCCATTGTCATGTCAGTATCTCATCTGACTATTCATAGTCATGTCAGTATTTCATGTGACTTTCTACAGTCATGTCAGTATATCATGAGACTATCCATTGTCATGTCAGTTTCTCATGTGACTATCCATTGTTCTGTCAGTATTTCATGTGACTTTCCACAGTCATATCAGTGTCTCATTTGACTACCCAGTCATGTCAGTATATCATGTGACTCTCCACTGTCATGTCAGTATCTCATGTGACTTATAACTGTCATGTCAGTATCTCATGTGACTAACCACAGCCATGTCAGAATTTCATGTGACTATCCACAGTCATGTCAGTATCTCATTTTACTATCCATTGTCATGACAGTATCCCATGTGATTATTCAGTCATGTCACTATCTCATGTGATTATCCACAATCATGTCAGTATCTCATGTGACTATTGAGTCATGTCAGTATCTCATGTGATTATCCACAGTTATGTCAGTATCTCATGTGACTATTAACAGTAATGTCAGTATCTCAGGTGACTATCCATAGTCATGTCAGTATCTCATTTTACTATCCATTGTCACAACAGTATCTAATGTGACTTTTCAGTCATGTCAGTATTTCATGTGACTATCCAGTCAAGTCAGTGTCTCATGTGATTATCCATAGTTATGCCAGTATCTCATGTGACTATTCAGTCATGTAAGTATCTCATGTGACTATTCAGTCATGTCAATATATCATGTGACTTTTCAGTCATGTCAGCATCTCATGTGAGTATTTAGTCATGTCAATATATCATGTGACTATTCAGTCATGTCAGTATCTCATGTGACTATTAAGTCATGTCAGTATATCACGTGACAATTCAGTCATCTCAGTATTTCTTGTGACTTTCCAGTTGTGTCAGTATATCATGTGACTATCCATTGTCATGTCATTATCTCATGTTAATGTCCATTGTTCTGTCAGAATCTTATGTGACTATCCTCAGTCATGCCAGTGTCTCATGTGACAATCTAGTCATGTCATTACTTATGTGACTATCCACAGTCATGTCAGTGTTTATATGACTATCGACATTCATTTCAGTATTTCATGTGACTTTTCAGTCATGTCAGTATATCATGTGACTATTCAGTCATGTAAGTATCTCATGTGACTATTCAGTCATGTCAATATATCATGTGACTTTTCAGTCATGTCAGCATCTCATGTGAGTATTTAGTCATGTCAATATATCATGTGACTATTCAGTCATGTCAGTATCTCATGTGACTATTAAGTCATGTCAGTATATCACGTGACAATTCAGTCATCTCAGTATTTCTTGTGACTTTCCAGTTGTGTCAGTATATCATGTGACTATCCATTGTCATGTCATTATCTCATGTTAATGTCCATTGTTCTGTCAGAATCTTATGTGACTATCCTCAGTCATGCCAGTGTCTCATGTGACAATCTAGTCATGTCATTACTTATGTGACTATCCACAGTCATGTCAGTGTTTATATGACTATCGACATTCATTTCAGTATTTCATGTGACTTTTCAGTCATGTCAGTATATCATGTGACTATTCAGTCATGTCAGTATCTCATGTGACTATTCAGTCATGTCAGTATCTCATGTGACTATTCACAATAATGTCAGTATCTCATTTGACTATCCATTGTCATGTCAGTATCTCATGTGATTATCCACAGTCATGTCAGTATCTCATGTGACTATCCAGTCATGTCAGTATCTCATGTGACTATCCAGTCATGTCAGTGTCCCATGTGACTTTCCAGTCATGTAAGTATCCCATGTGACTATCCATTGTCATGTCAGTATCTCATGTGACTTACCACAGTCATGTCAATATCTCATTTGACTATCCGCAGTCATGTCAGTATCTCATTTTACTATCCATTGTCATGTCAGTATCTCATATGACTATTCAGTCATGTCCATATATCATTTGACTATTCAGTCATGTCAGTATCTCATGTGAGTATTTAGTCATGTCAATATATCATGTGACTATTCAGTCATGTCAGTATCTCATGTGACTATTAAGTCATGTCATTATATCATGTGGCTATTCACAGTTTTGTCAGTATTTCTTGTGACTTTCCACCATCGTGTCAGTATATCATGTGACTATCCATTGTCATGTCATTATCTCATGTGAATATCCATTGTTCTGTCAGTATCTTATGTGACTATCCTCAGTCTTGTCAGTGTATCATGTGACTATCTACAGTCATGTCAGTATCTCATGTGACTATCCACAGTCATGTCGTTTTTTATATGACTATCGACAGTCATTTCAGTACTTCATGTGATTATCCATTCATGTCAGAATCTTGTGACTTTTCAGTCATGTCAGAATCTCATGTGTCAGTATCTCATGTGACTAATTAGTCATGTTAGTATCTCATGTGATGATCCAGTTATGTCAGGGTCTCATGTGATTAACCACTGTCATGTCAGTATCTCATGTGACTATTCAGTCATGTCAGTATATCATGTGACTATCCAGTCATGTCAGTGTCTCATGTGACTTTCCAGTCATGTCAGTATCCCATGTGACTATCTGTTGTCATGTCAGTATCTCATGGACTTACCACAATCATGTCAATATCTCATTTGACTATCAACAGTCATGTCAGTATCTCTTTTGACTATCCATTGTCATGTCAGTATCTCATGTGACTATTCAGTTATGTCCATATTTCATGTGACTATCAACAGTCATGTCAGTATCTCATGTGATTATTCATCATCATGTCAGTATCCCATGTGACTATTAAGTCATGTCAGTATCTCATGTGACTATCCACAGTAATGTCAGCTTCTCTAGTGACTATTGACAGTCATGTCAGTGTCTCGTGTGATTATCCGGTCTTGTCAGTATCTCTATTCAGTCATGTCAGTATCTCATATGACTATTCAGTCATGTCAGTATCTCGTGACTATCCATAGTCATGTCAGTATCTCATGTGACTATTCAGTAATGTCAGTATCTCATGTGACTATCCACAATCATGTCAGTATCTCATGTGACTATCCAGTAATGTCATTTTCCCATGTGACTTTTGACAATCATGTCAGTGTCTCATGTGACTATCCAGTCATGTCGGTATTTCTTGTGACTTTCCAACGTTGTGTCAGTATATCATGTGACTATCCATAGTCATGTCAGTATCTCATGTGACTATTCAGTAATGTCAGTATCTCATGTGACTATCCACAGTCATGTCAGTATCTCATGTGACTATCCAGTAATGTCATTTTCCCATGTGACTTTTGACAATCATGTCAGTGTCTCATGTGACTATCCAGTCATGTCGGTATTTCTTGTGACTTTCCAACGTTGTGTCAGTATATCATGTGACTATCCATTGTCATGTCATTATCTCATGTGACTATCCACAGTCATGTCAGTATCTCATGTGACTATTCACAGTCATATCAGCATCATGTGACTAACCACAGTCATGTCAGTATCTTATGTGATTATCCAGTCATGTCAGTATCTCATGTGGCTATCTACTGTCATGTCAGTTTCTCATGTGACTATTCAGTCATGTCATTATCTCATATGACTATTCAGTCATGTCAGTATCTCATGTGACTATTCACAGTCATGTCAGTTTCTTAAGTGACAATACATTGTCATGTCAGTATCACATCTGACTATCCACAGTCATGTCAGTGTCTCATTTGACTATCCATTGTTCTGTCAGTATTTCATGTGACTATCTTTAGTCATGTCAGTATCTCCTGTGACTATCCACAGTCATGTTGGTTCTTATGTGACTATCTACAGTCATTTCAGTATTTCATGTGATTATCCAGTCATGTTGGAATCTCCTGACTATTCAGTCATGTCAGAATCTCATGTGTCAGTATCTTTTGTGACTAATTACAGTCATGTTAGTATTTCATGTGACTATTCAGTCATGTCAGTATCATGTGACTAACCATCGTCATGTCAGTATCAAATGTGACTATCCACAGTCGACTAACCACAGTCTTGTCAGTGTCTCATGTGACTATCTAGTCATGTTAGTATCTCATGTGACTATCCACAGTCATTTCAGTATTTCATGTGATTATCCAGTCATGTCAGAATCTCGTGACTTCAGTCATGTCAGAATCTCATGTGTCAGTATCTCATGTGACTAATTACAGTCATGTTAGTATCTCATGTGACTATCCGGTCATGTCAGTGTCTCATGTGATTAACCACTGTCATGTCAGTATCTCATGTGACTATTCAGTCATGTCACTATCTCATGCGACTATCCAGTCATGTCAGTGTCTCATGTGACTTTCCAGTCATGTCAGTATCCCATGTGACTATCCATTGTCATGTCAGTATCTCATGCGACTAACCACAGTCATGTCAGTATCTCATGTGACTATCCACAGTCATGTCAGTATCTCATTTGACTATCCATTTTCATGTCAGTATCTCATGTGACTATTCAGCGATGTATGTATTTCATGTGACTATTCACAGTCATTTCATTATCTCATGTGACTATCCAGTCATGCCACTATCTCATGTGACTATCCATAGTCATGTCAGTATCTCATGTGACTTTTGAAAGTAATGTCAGTATCTCATGTGACTATCCACAGTAATGTCAGTATCTCATGTGACTATCCACAGTCATGTCAGTATCTCATGTGACTAACTACAGTCATGTCAGTTTCTCATGTGACTATTGACAATCATGTCATGTGACTATCCGGTCATGTCAGTATCTCTTTTCAGTCATGTCAGTATATCATGTGACTATCCATAGTCATGTCAGTATCTCATGTGACTATTCAGTCATGTCAATATCTCATGTGACTATCCACAGTTATGTCAGTATCTCACTTGACTATCCAGTCATGTCATCTTTTCATGTGACTTTTGACAGTCATGTCAGTGTCTCATGTGACTATCCAGTTACGTTGGTATCTCATGTGACTATCCACTGTCATGTCAGTATCTCATGCGACTATCCAGTCATGTCAGTCTCATATGACTATCCACAATCATGTCAGTATCATGTGACTAACCACAGTCATGTCAGTATCAAATGTGACTATCCACAGTCATGCCAGTTTCTCAGGTGACTATCCACAGTCATGTCAGTATCTCATGTGACTATTCAGTGACTAACCACAGTCATGTAAGTATCTTATGTGACTATCCAGTCATGTCAGTATCTCATTAGGCTATCAACAGTCATGTCAGTTTCTCATGTGCTTATCCAGTCATGTCAGTATCTCATGTGACTATACATTTTCATGTCAGTATCTCGTGACTATCCACAATCATGTTAGTATCTCATGTGACTATCCACAGTCATGTCAGTATCTCATGTTACTATCCACAGTCATATCAGTTTCTCATGTGACTATTGACAGTCATGTCATTTTCTCATGTGACTTTTGACTGTCATGTCAGTGTCTCATGTGACTATCCAGTTATGTCGGTATATCGTGTGACTATCCACAGTCATGTCAGTATCTCATGCGAGTATCCACAGTCATGGTAGTATCTCATGAGACTATCCAGTCATGTCAGTATTTCATGTGACTATTCACAGTCATGTCAGTATCATGTGACTAACCAGTCATGTCAGTATCAAATGTGACTATCCGCAGTCATTCAAGTATCTCATGTGACTATCCACAGTCATGTCAGTATCTCATGTGATTATTCACATTCATGTCAGTATCATGTGACTAACCACAGTCATGTCAGTATCTAATGTGACTATCCAGTTATTTCAGTATCTCATTTGGCTATCCACAGTCATGTCAGTTTCTCATGTGACTATCCAGTCGTGTCAGTATCTCATTTGACTATCCAGTCATGTCAGTATCTCGTGTGACTACCCATTGTTCTGTCAGTATTTCATGTGACTATCCACAGTCATGTCAGTATCTCATGTGACTAGTGACAGTCATGTCAGTAGACAAGATGGTAGACAAGATGGTAGACAAGAAAGGATACACATGGAACACATGTTTATAAAACAATTTATTTTAAATAACAGTTCATGTTTACATAATGATAATCTCAGGTACAATTATAAGTTACAACACAATATTTGATGGAATCAACCTTCCTAACCTTCTTACATCCAAATAGGTCAAATAATACCACTTGATACAACCTTATGAAATTACATATCTACATGAGACAAATACGAAATTTAAATGCCGAAGTATGTAATCATGTGGACCCTTAATTTCATTGATATTTAAGACGGGACACAATTCTTGAAATGTTTGTAAAGCATCCTAATATGCACATTTGTGGGTATCTATGACAGGGTATGGTATAGCCAGATTTTATTACTTTTTATTGGTTTGGTAGATAATAATTTTTTGTTTTACTATTTTTAAAACTTAATTATAACTAATTCATGAAAACATTATAATTTCTAAAATACAAAGTTTCCAGTAACAAAACTTGAACATGAGCATTTTCATATGCGGTTATACATGTACATTTATAGGTGTTAAGGTTGATTTGGCGTGTAAACATTTATAGGTGTTAAGGTTGATTTGGCGTGTAAACATTTAAAATATACAATGGTACAAACATACACAAGTAAAATATAATGGATAAATTAAAAACCTGTACAACATTAGTTTGTGGAAAACAATGATAAACATATGTTATTATACCATAACTCTTATACAATCAAACCTGTCTTAAGCAGCCAGTCGAAGGAAGGAGCAAAGGTGGCCTTTTAAGACAGGTTGTTGCTAAAGACAGGTTAATTTGCTTTGAAAGCATAGAAATGGGAAATCGTAAATGTATTTGCTTAAAACAAGTGGCTGCTTAATAGAGGTGACCACTAATACAGGTTTTACTTTATTGTGTTTACTTTTAACCCCTGCCTTTGGAAGAATACTGAGTGTTACCTGGTCCCTATTTGTGGGTGCGTACATTCATCTTTCAAATTGGTTTTCTTTGATTAATTTCTGATAAGATCTCTATATTTAATTAATATTTGGTGTGTAGCTGTATGATTATAAATACAGACCAAACTGATATTTGTAAACATCAATAAAATTTTACACTATTTATGGCCCACTTATTCATTTTAATTTTTGGAATTTTCCACACAGCGGGGGATCCATGCTCTATGGACACTTTTCTAGTCAAAATACTATCTAAATATTAACGGTCTAAAAAAACAAATTCAAATGGATACAAAGCATGTCCTTAATCAATAAATAAATATAAAGAACAAATGATTTTGTATTTCAAATTGACAAGAACTTGACAAACAACAACGTTTATTAGGAGTGGTGAAAACAGAATGAAATCCCCATTCTACCAATAGATAGCACGCAAATACTGCTTGACAACGTCCTTGTTATTGAGTCTCTTTATGAAACAGATTATACATTGTGCAAAAAAACATGACGGATCAAATGAAATCAGAATGAAATTGTACATGTATGACACATTTGACAAGTTGTAAAATATGAACTGCAATTTTAAGCAACAAATCTATTTGTGTCAGTTAAACCTGGGCACAAAGGCCAATTTAGGAAATCCTTTTTCAATACATTATTTTGGTGTGTTTAAATGTATATCCTTACAAAAATATGGGATCAATGAGTATATATATATAGATGAGTATATAAATGATAGAAATAGTAAATACAGTAGAGAGAATTACCATTTTACAGTACAAAAATTTTTAATGAAAAAAAATAAAAAAAATAAATAAAACAACACAAGAACAAACAATTTTCTGCACACAGCCTGAGAAACCTACAATAATATTACAAACTAAAACTTAATTATATACCCTACAAATGCATGCGACCATGCACCCATAACCCATGTGACAGTAGTATCCCCATAAATTTGTTGTTTCAAAAAATGTAGAAGCTAATATTAGCAACAAGTAGTTAAATCTAGTTAAATAGAATCGCAGACAATTCCGTGTAGAAGGTTTTGTACGGTGACATTTACTATAAACTGAATATTAAATCAAAACTGTATATAAATGGAATATAACTGTCAATTATGATTGCTATGTATTGTGTAACTATGAACACTATTAATATAAAATATTAAAGCAGTTTATCTATCAGTTTGTTGTTTCATAAACGGTATGAACAATTATTAATAACGCGTATTTAATATTGCTGTGCTCCACATTACATACAGTCATTTGTGTTTGCAGCATCGCAGAATGGTTAAAACAGTGTAGATAAAAATAGAATAGCAGAAAAATTCCAAAATTCTATTGCTTGTAGAATACAATTATACACCGACATTTATTATAAACTGAATATAAATAGAACCTTCCCCAGAAATTATATATATATGTATGTATATATAGGCATGTTGCATTGGAAAAAAAACTGATTTTAACCAAATTTAATATTTTTTTATACAGATATATAAAGATAAGAGACTGAAAAAGCTTTGTAAAGGGACACATGGCGATAATGAAATAAAAACAACCACCCTGAACAACTGGGGATTGCCAGTGCAATGTATGACATGTACTGTGTATAAGCATTATCTATGAAATAAAGAGTAGACTAAATGAATAAAGAAGTACTGACCTGGAAAATCTCACAAGAAAATTTGTACAAACAACAGATGCTCCCCAAAATGGATGTTCGACTAGAAAGGCTATTTTCTTTCATAAGTGGTAGAACTGATATTGAAGGAAAAATTTAACGAGGAGTAACGAACCAATCAATGTATTATATACTCTGGACAAGCACATTACAAAAATCACAAAAAAAGGGAAGTATAATTCTGTCAAAAAAAAACTAACCCAGATTAAGTCCCTTGTGTACTGCATGTTATTGCCTCATTGTGCTTTACAAGTGTATTAAGTTTCACTGAACTGTCTTTTCTATGATAGTCGCCAATATGACAAAAGGACGACAAAGTGACAATTATATGCTCCCAATAAAAATTTTAGTGAGCACAATAAAACAACACATTTATTAAAATGTTAAAGATAGAAAATTTCTGTAAAAAGAAATGCATACAAAAATGGATGATCTATGTAAAATTGTAACATAAATAATTTTTAGAAACAATATCACAGATTATAACAATCAACAAAATTATATAGGTAGTTTGTTTTATCACCTCCCTCACCAACTCCATCTAGATACAAGATACAGACCGTAATCCGTTCAAGTACACCAAAAATGCATTTGTTTTGCGTGTCAAACACGTTTGTTTTGCGTTTCAAATGCATTTTAAGTTTCGTCTATGGTTTGCATTTTTTATGATAAATGTTGGAGAAACTGTGAAAATGCAGTTCAGAACGATACTTAACGCATTTTAGCCTGTGTTTGCATTCGAATCGTTTACCATTTACTGTTTACATGGGGTGCTCACCAATCACTGGTTGTACAATTGTAACACCCATTACAAAATATATGGTTGCGGTAGAATAAATAGTAAGAACTATATAATTAACAAAATCACCGGGTGTTACCGGTATATGATAATATATTCATTAAATAAATTATAATAATATTGATTAAAATCTTTCTGAAAGATTGCAAACTACGCCACCATATTTTAGAAATAGTCTACCATATAGGTGATGATTTGTAGCGTGACAGAAGATTAAACTCAATCTTTGAAATTAAATACACACAGAAAGCGCGTCATGTCAATTTCATCAGATAAACACGTTATGTAATAATTATATGGCTGCTTAAAGCCAGACTGGTTTACACTGAAGTTAACATTACGGTATCGAATAAGTATTTAATAATGCAAGAAACAGAGTATAGACGCCTTGGGCGTCTTTAATCTTATGTCCTATTGACCTTGTGCCAATGTGTAATGTCGTCACTCTGACAGTTTCTTGCATCATTTTACGTCGCGTTCTATTTCACTAAGGTAAATGCATGAGGACAGCATTATAATAAAAGAATTATGCTTGGTTGGTGTTTTTCATAAAAAAAGATACTTTGAAAGGGTAAAAGTTTTATGCCTTGTGGCAGGGCTTCTAAAATTGCTGGTACTTTCGTCTTTAGACCTTATTTCTTCTCGAAATTTTATAAATTGTTTGTCCATATATTTCCTACAAATCGTATAAAACCATAAAATAACATTTGATCCATAACCTGGTTGTTTGTCATCAGGTGTGCGAAATGGGGTCAAATTAGGCTAAACCATTATTGATAGTAGGGAAGCCACTGGAAGGGTCAATAGTAGTATTAATAGCACATTTCTTGTATATGATGAGCAGGCCATATCAAACCGAAATGTGTTTGATCAGTAGTTTCTTTGATCTACAAGCCGTGTTACAGGGAATAACCTTCACCCCCACAAAAGTGCATCGATGCAGTCACTGTAAATAAAATATATAGAGCATTTGAAATTAATACCATACCGGTTTATCATTGTTGACTTAACTTTAATCCATTATTTTTATAAAATATCAGTTTAATAGTAATCTTTTTTTAACAAATGTCTATATCAAAAATAAACATTTCAGAAGACAATCAGTTACAAACAAACACTTACCTTTATGTATGTTTATTTTATATATATGAAATATATATAATTCTGGAAAATCATAAAGTGAAAAAGTTTCGATGTAACGAACAGATTTGCTAAAAATAGCTTGAAAACTTTTTCTAATTGTCAATCATATAACAGAACAGTGACATAAATCGGTGTTTAGATAAATATATCAGTTAATTGGGGGAGTTGTGAAGCAGGCCATGCATCACCTGATTGTTTAATCACACTTTTACAAGCAAAGACAAGATGCCCGAGGCAATGTTTTTCACAGATAATTCGGAATTAAAAACTTAAAACACAGAAATTAAATTAAAGTTACAGGTATAGCAATTTATTGAATTTGAATGACTAAGAGAGCAATCATCTCGATTAATTATTTATTTCATTGTCGATACAACTATGATAATATTAAGGGAAATCCAAATCTCCACATTTCCTAAAAACGCATTTAATTTTTGTTTGGTTTAACATTTGCATTATCGTTTTGTATCATTCGTGGCTCGTTCATCCTGTTGCGTCCGTGTATCGTTTATAGTTTTGTTTATTATTTCGTTTTGTTTATCATTTTGTTTGCATTTTTAGTCCATTTGTATAACGTTTAAAATGCGTTTGATCTTTGTTTTGTTTGCGTTCGTTTGGTGTACTTGAACGGATTACGGTCTGTGCAAGATACAAGAAACTTTATTTTGTGTCTGATTTATAAATATAAAACACTAGCTGTAAAGCTATTTGCCGAAACTTACTCTAACTAACACCTAACTCTATACCGACCCAACTGTACTAAAAAAGCATACAAATTATTCATCTTGAGTTAGGATGTCTCCATACTCAATTCCAGTTATTACACATTTGTTATAATCTCACTCAAAATCATTTATTCAGAACCACATACATTATCGTATCACTCAAAATCATTGATTCTGAACCACAATTGTTATAATTTTTCTCACAATTATTGATTCAGAAGCACATTTGTTATAATCTCACTCAAAAATATTGATTCAGAGTTAGGAATCACTTCAAATCTGCGACACTAATCAATTATAATTATGAGCATTAACCTACAACTTATATTCAATATAAGTATTTCAATTTCTTAATTCAAATAAAAACTACCAATTATATCAAGATTGTCTAAGCATTACTTCTTACTGCACTTTGTTTATAAACAATGATGTAGATTATTTGTTGTGACCTGTGATGTCTAGTTCAGCTGCAGTTTCATGGTTGTGGCCTGTGATGTCTAGTTCAGCTGCAGTTTCATTGTTGTGGCCTGTGATGTCTAGTTAAGCTGCAGTTTCATGGTTGTGGCCTGTGATGTCTAGTTAAGCTGCAGTTTCATTGTTGTGGCCTGTGAGGTCTAGTTCAGCTGCAGTTTCATTGTTGTGGCCTGTGATGTCTAGTTAAGCTGCTGTTTCATTGTTGTGGCCTGTGATGTTTAGTTAAGCTGCAGTTTCATGGTTGTGGCCTGTGATGTCTAGTTCAGCTGCAGTTTCATAGTTGTGGCCTGTGATGTCTAGTTCAGCTGCAGTTTCATTGTTGTGGCCTGTGATGTCTAGTTCAGCTGCAGTTTCATGGTTGTGGCCTGTGATGTCTAGTTCAGCTGCAGTTTCATGGTTGTGGCCTGTGATGTCTAGTTCAGCTGCAGTTTCATGGTTGTGGCCTGTGATGTCTAGTTCAGCTGCAGTTTCATGGTTGTGACCTGTGATGTCTAGTTCAGCTGCAGTTTCATTGTTGTGGCCTGTGATGTCTAGTTAAGCTGCAGTTTCATTGTTGTGGCCTGTGATGTCTAGTTCAGCTGCAGTTTCATGGTTGTGGCCTGTGATGCCTAGTTCAGCTTCAGTTTCATTGTTGTGGCCTGTGATGTCTAGTTAAGCTGCAGTTTCATTGTTGTGGCCTGTGATGTCTAGTTCAGCTACAGTTTCATGGTTGTGGCCTGTGATGTTTAGTTAAGCTGCAGTTTCATTGTTGTGGCCTGTGATGTCTAGTTCAGCTGCAGTTTCATTGTTGTGGCCTGTGATGTCTAGTTCAGCTGCAGTTTCATTGTTGTGGCCTGTGATGTCTAGTTTAGCTGCAGTTTCATTGTTGTGGCCTGTGATGTCTAGTTAAGCTGCAGTTTCATTGTTGTGGCCTGTGATGTCTAGTTCAGCTGCAGTTTCATGGTTGTGGTATGTGATGTCTAGTTAAACTTCAGCTGCATTGTTGTGGCCTTTGATGTCTAGTTCAGCTGCAGTTTCATGGTTGTGGCCTGTGATGTCTAGTTAAGCTGCAGTTTCATTGTTGTGGTATGTGATGTCTAGTTAAGCTGCAGTTTCATTGTTGTGGCCTGTGTTGTCTAGTTCAGCTGCAGTTTCATTGTTGTGGTATGTGATGTCTAGTTAAGCTGCAGTTTCATTGTTGTGGCCTGTGATGTCTAGTTCAGCTGCAGTTGCATGGTTGTGGCCTGTGATGTCTAGTTAAGCTGCAGTTTCATTGTTGTGGCCTGTGATGTCTAGTTAATCTGCAGTTTCATTGTTGTGGCCTGTGATGTCTAGTTAAGCTGCAGTTTCATGGTTGTGGCCTGTGATGTCTAGTTAAGCTGCAGTTTCATTGTTGTGGCCTGTGATATCTAGTTAAGCTGCAGTTTCATTGTTGTGGCCTGTGATGTCTAGTTCAGCTACAGTTTCATTGTTGTGGTATGTGATGTCTAGTTCAGCTTCAGCTTCATTGTTGTATCCTGTGATATCTAGTTCAGCTGCAGTTTCACTGTTGTGGTATGTGATGTCTAGTTCAGCTTCAGCTTCATTGTTGTATCCTGTGATATCTAGTTCAGCTGCAGTTTCATTGTTGTGGCCTGTGATGTCTAGTTAAGCTGCAGTTTCATTGTTGTGGTATGTGATGTCTAGTTCAGCTTCAGCTTCATTGTTGTATCCTGTGATATCTAGTTCAGCTGCAGTTTCATTGTTGTTGCTTGAACGATTTCTAGCATAGTTTCCTGTGGTAGATCCACAAAGCTGGGTGTGTTCACAATCTTCGACATATTACTGGACATGTATGAAAGACAATTTTCCTTGATTTCATCTGTAAACATAAAACATATATCAGCACATACATAGAAAATATAGGTAGATAATATGTCAACTATGGGGGCACGGTATTGTCATTGTGATATCTGAGTCAGGTCACGACAAATTTGATTTTTCGTGTTACCATTTTCCTGAAAAATCCGTATATTTATATGATGGACATATGAAAATAAAATATCCAAGTATGTATATATGTACAAAATTAATTTCATTTCTATTTTGAAAAGGAAAGACTTCCAATAACCCACATTTGTGGTCATTTATGACAAACAGTGTTAGATAATTATGTTTAACTTTCATCAGTTTTTATTGATATAATAAAAAAACAACAACAAAATATAATTTAAAAACTAGCAAGACACTGGACTGAACCCCATGTCCACCTTCTAAATCTGCCAGTGACATGAAATGTGATGACACTTTGTACTTGTTGTATTTCTGTGTATGGCTATGTGAAAGCCCATTGTCGCCACTCTAAGCAGTTCTATTCATTTTGAGGTGATGGTAATGAAGTAACATTGTACATATAAATTGATCAATTTACATAGGACACATAATGAGGCCACTTTACAGTCATATATTAATATTGCATAAAGAAAATAGAAATATCACTGAAGGTGATGAATGACCCCAGAAGGCATGGAGATAATTAGACAAATCCTATGATTGAAATAACAATCACAAAAATTGTCCACAGAAGAAAAAAATATGTATGAAAAATTCAATCTCATTGAAAAAGTTGTCTCACGCAACATGCCGATTATATGCACAACTAGGCTTGCTACCAGTCACCCTTGTGAAGTTTCATTGAATTCCAGTAAATGTTTGCTGGGAAATAGCAATCACAAAACATGTTCGAAGACTGAAAAAATATGTGAATGATTCAAAGGGCCATAATTCATTGAAAAATTATTCTTGTGCAACATGCCAATAATATGCTCAACTTGGTACCAGTCACCATTGTGAAGTTTCATGGAATTCTGACCAATAGTTGCTGAGAAATAGCAATCACAAAAATTGTCCACGGATAGACCGACTGACCAACAAGCGCGACTCCTATATAGCCCCTATATACATGTACTTTGTTTCTGGGGGTATGATGTAAATGAAACTGAGGAACACTGTATTACCTATCACAGGGAGTTTACTGGACGCTGACACATAAATATCAACAACGTTTGTTTCATCGATTTTCTCACTTAGAGTAAACGATGCAAGGGTTTTCAGTCCTTCTAAACTGAATCTGTCAGCAGCTGAAATGAACATAATAATAACGTGAATAAAAGGACAGTATAGAACCTATTTCACATTAAGAAAAGAATTGTATTAGTTTATTTTGGCAATAAAAAAAGGTATGTTATAATGAGAATCCCTTAACAAACATAATACATGTATATGATGTCAACATTGTAATATGACATGCTGCGATAAAAATGCAATACATGTATATTAAATTTATGTAATATTGTAAATTTAAACAGGAGTAACTCGTGACAAGATTTCAACTGGTCTGTTGCAATAATATGCATATGACCAGATGATGATGATGATGTACACCGAATTTCAGTTGAATGTAAACAGCAGAAGGAGTTGAGATCACAGGTACGCTTAAAGGTGAAGTATTAGAAACAATAAGAACATGTGACTGGTGTTGACAAATTTAAAATGGTATCATCTTCCATTAAATGATTTTAAGAACTTCATATAGCAGTGTTTGACATTCACTTAACCAACAGGTGACTTAATGTAAAGAAAGCTCAGCTGCTGGATGAGAGACATATTAATAATACACGTGTAGGAAAGTATAAAACTATTACCTCGCCATAATTCTGTCAGAGTGATACCCTCGTGGATGTTTGGAATTCTGTTTGTATACAGGTAATGCATCACAGATATGATAATCTGATACGGCACATCCTTCAATTCTATACACTAAAATGAACATATAGAAATAATATTACTAGGTTCATCTTTAGCAGTTTCATGTGTGTGTTCATGCGTGCGTCTGAGGTAAAAATTAGTTTCTGATCAATGACTTTTGAAAGGGTCTATTTAACTGATATTTGGTGTGCAGCTGTAGTTGTATAGCTATAAATACAGTTCAAGTTTTATATTGGTCACTGTTATAAATACAGTTCAATTTTTATATTGGTCGCTGTTATAAATACAGTTCAAGTTTTATATTGGTCATTGTTATAAATACAGTTCAAGTTTTATATTGGTCATTGTTATAAATACAGTTCAAGATTTATATTGGTCACTGTTATAAATACAGTTCAAGTTTTATATTGGTCACTGTTATAAATACAGTTCAAGTTTTATATTGGTCACTGTTATAAATACAGTTCAAGTTTTATATTGGTCACTGTTATAAATACAGTTCAAGATTTATATTGGTCACTGTTATAAATACAGTTCAAGTTTTATATTGGTCACTGTTATAAATACAGTTCAAGTTTTATATTGACACTGTTATAAATACAGTTCAAGTTTTATATTGGTCACTGTTATAAATACAGTTCAAGATTTATATTGGTAATTGTTATGAATACAGTTCAAGTTTTATATTGGTCATTGTCTCAAATTTTACAGAAGTTGTGGTCCCTTTTTTACTAAATTTACGGTAAGATTAGTTTACCAGACTGCAAGTTACTTGATTATACTGAGGTTAATTTATCGGACAGCAGATTAGTTTACCAGACTGCAGGTAACTTTATTATACTGCAGGTCACTTTATCAGACAGCAAATTAGTTTACCAGACTGCATGTTACTTTATTATACTGCAGGTCACTTTATCGGACAGCAGATTAGTTAACCAGACTGCAGTTTACTTTATTATACTGCAGGTTACTTTATCGGACAGCAGATTAATTTACCAAACTGCAGGTTACTTTATTATACTGCAGGTTACTTTATCGGACAGCCGATTAGTTTACCAGACTGCAGTTACTTGATTATACTGCAGGTTACTTTAAAGGACAGCAGATAAGTTGACCAGACTGCAGGTTACTTTATTATATAGCAGGTTACTTTATTGGGCAGCAGATCAGTTGACCAGATTACAGGTTACTTGATTATACTGCAGGTTACTTTATCGGACAGCAGATAAGTTTACCAGACTGCAGGTTACTTGATTATACTGCAGTCACTTTATCGGACAGCAATTTACTTGATTAGACTTCGGATTTCTTTATCAGTCTGCAGTCTACTATTAGACTGTGTGTTATTTTATCGGGCAGTAGATTAGTCTACCAGTCTGCAAGTTATTTGATTAGACTGTCTGTTAAATTATTGGATAGAAACTAGTTGATCAAACTGCAGGTTACTTGATCAGGCTGCAGTTTACTTTATCAGACTGTGGGTTATTTTATCAGGCTGCAGCTACTTTATCAGACTACAGATTACTTTATCAAACTGCAGGTAACTTGATCAGACTGCAGTTTACTCTATCAGACTGTGGGTTATTTTATCAGACTGCAGCTACTTTACCAGACTACAGATTACTTTATCAAACTGCAGGTAACTTGATTAGACTGCAGTTACTTTATCAGACTGTGGGCTACTTTATCGAGCTACAGGTAACTTGATTAGACTGTAGGTTACTTTATCAGACTGTACATTACTTTATCAGACTGCAGGTGACTCTATCGGACTGCAGGTTACTTAATTAGACTGCAGATCACTTTATCAGACTGAAGTTTACTTGATTAGACTTCAGGTCTTTTTTAGCGAACTGCAAGTTACTTGATTAGACTACTGGTTACTTTATCTGATTAAAGTTTTTTTTATCAGACTGCAAGTTACTGTATCAGACTGCAGTTTACTTTATTGAACTGTAGTTTACTTTATCAGACTGCAAGTTACTTTATCAGACTGCAGATCACTTTATCAGACTGAAGTTTACTTGATTAGACTTCAGTTTTTTTTAATCAGACTGCAAGTTACTTTATCAGACTGCAGTTTACTTTACTGAACTGTAGGTTACTTTATCAGACTGTAAGTTAATTTATCAGACTGCAGTTTATTTTATTGGACTGTAGGTTCCTTTATCAGACTGCAAGTTACTTTATCAGACTTCAGTTTACTTGATTAGACTTCAGTTTTTTTTTATTGGACTGCAAGTTACTTGATTAGACTGCTGGGTACTTTATCGGACAGCAGATTACTTTATCAGACTGCAGTTTATATGAAGGTTGGTCTGGGTCTACAATGTGTGCAAATGGCTCATTGACATGACCAGCCAGCTGACAGTTCAACATAATCGTCTTACCTTAGTTCTAGTTTCTACCATTTGATTAGAAAACATGGCCCTAAAGTAGTCTGAACGAACACTCAGTATTGCTTTATGGCCATAAACACTCTTCCCTTCAACAGAAAACTCCACATCACTAAATCTCTGGTCATTTATCAGTAGTTGCAAGTTGTCAGCTAACACTTCCATGGATGGAGGCGGCGCTGAAAGAAGTAACAATGGTGATATATAACAATCACACCTTCATTTCCTATCATTGAAATAATTCAGTAGTTTTATTTTAGTTTATCTTTAGAGAAAATGAATAAGATAATAATTATTTTCTTTTATTTGTCTGCCAATTTAAAGAAATCCTAAGACTAATGGAAGAATGTGACCTGGATTCTGTAGGTCATGAGGTCATGAGTTTAATATCCAGGGTGATCACTTTATTCAAATAAATATTTGTTCTAGCCATAAATTTAGACATCAAGCAAGCTTAATATTTATAATGTAATAAACAAGTAAAATAAACAAGTTTCAATCATAGGATCTGTCTAATTATCTCCATGTATATAAATAAATAATATATCTAAGAACATAATAAATTAATTGTTAGGTTATCATCCCTGCCTGCCCCCCTAATTTTCATGCCGTCCCGACCTTTTTCATAAAAAATAAATTGGAGAAAAAAATTTATTAAAAAACATCAAAATTTTAAAAATAGAAAATTAAATCCTCCCGCACTCTGATAATCTAGCAATTAATTTATAACGGCCTAAGTTAAAGCCCCAACTACTATACAAAAGATGCAAGATGGCTAGAAAAATGGTGTCCACTTGATAACTTATTTTGATGACAATTGACGTATAGGTTTCTAGCATGAGACAGATTTGAGGTAATTGGGTCAGCCAAGGTTACTGTTACTGAAATAGAAAAGTGTTTGCTCAAAAACTTTTGTTTTGATAACATTTTGTCACATTTTTGTAAGTTATAAATAGAACAAAAATAAAACTTAACAAAGTTCTCTATTAACGAATAAATGGAGAAAATACATGGTGCAGCTGTCGTGGTGGGTGGGGCATGCAAACATGTAAAGGCATATTGTAAGGTGATTTTAGTGATTTTTTCAAAACAAATGTGATTCTTACAGCAGTAAAAAAACCCCGGACCAATTTGTATTTTAAAATTTTAGAAGCCTTGATTTTGTGTGTATGTTGGGATTGGTTTTGAGGTTAATTAATCAGTTAAAGACTAACTTCTGCCTTGTTTAAACACCACAGAACCACCTCCAGCTGTTATCCAAACCTAACGAAACTTTGCAGGAATTTTATGACCATGAATCTAAAACTATTTCTTGAACTGATCAAATTGACCAGTAATGCAACACAGGTCCTATACGGCCTGTTGTTATAAAAATGGTGGCATATATGTTAAACAAATAACAACTGATCAACATGTATATATTTCCTTAATTAATTTTAAGCTACAGATGGCCGCTACAGGTGGCCACAATTGTAAAAAATAGGATGCCTTCCAACCAATGTATATTTCCATTTTCAGTCTTTTCAGACAAACAAATACAATATACAAAATATCAAGGATTATAACGGAAGAATACAAATCTATAGAATTCTTCTCATAAGTAGTTTTATTTCATATTTAAATCATGCACATAATTATATACAGTCAAACCTGTGTAAGCAGTCACCTTAATTGATCAGTCACTTGTCTTAAGCAGCCATATTTGCTATTTTTTCTGAGCAAATTAACCTGTATTAATTAAAACCTGTCTTAAAGGGCCACTTTTGATACTTCCATTGACTGGTTGCTTAAGACAGATGTGACTGTAATAAGATTTTTTCTGGAAATAGAGTTAGTAAATAATTATCAAAATTGCCATGTCCCTTAAGATAATATATATAGTGAGCATGCATGTATATAAGTGTGTGTTACAAGATCTTTATATCAAACGAATATGGCTTCTGAGTAAAGAGATGTGAACAATGATTGAGATGGTGTGAACAATGACTGAGACGGTGTGAGGTGTGAACAATGATTGAGACAGTGTGAACAATGACTGAGATGGTGTGAACAATAATTGAGATGGTGTGAGGTGTGAACAATGATTGAGACGATGTGAGGTGTGAACAATGATTGAGACGGTGTGAGGTGTGAACAATAATTGAGATGGTGTGAGGTGTGAACAATGATTGAGACGGTGTGAACAATGATTGAGATGGTGTGAACAATGATTGAGACAGTGTGAGGTGTGAACAATGATTGAGACAGTGTGAACAATGACTGAGATGGTGTGAACAATGATTGAGACGGTTTGAGGTGTGAACAATGATTGAGATGGTGTGAACAATGATTGAGATGGTGTGAAATATGATTGAGACGGTGTGAACAATAATTGAGACTTTGTGAACAATGATTGAGACGGTGTGAACGATGATTGAGACGGTGTGAACGATGATTGAGACGGTGTGAACAATGATTGAGACGGTGTGAACAATGACTGAGACGGTGTGAACAATGATTGAGACGGTGTGAACAATGATTGAGACAGTGTGAACAATGATTGAAACGGTGTGAACAATGATTGAGACGGTGTGAACAATGTTTGAGCTGGTGTGAACAATGATTGAGATGGTGTGAACAATGATTGAGACGGTTTGAGGTGTGAACAATGATTGAGATGGTGTGAACAATGATTGAGATGGTGTGAACAATAATTGAGACTGTGTGAACAATGATTGAGACGGTGTGAACATTGATTGAGATGGTGTGAACAATGATTGAGACGGTGTGAACAATGATTGAGATGGTGTGAACAATGATTGAGACGGTGTGAGGTGTGAACAATGATTGAGACAGTGTGAACAATGATTGAGACGGTGTGAGGTGTGAACAATGATTGAGACGGTGTGAACAATGATTGAAACGGTGTGAACGATGATTGAGACGGTGTGAACGATGATTGAGACGGTGTGAATGATGATTGAGACGGTGTGAATGATGATTGAGACGGTGTGAACAATGATTGAGACGGTGTGAACGATGATTGAGATGGTGTGAACAATGATTGAGAGTGAACAATGATTGAGATGGTGTGAACAATGATTAAGACGGTGTGAACAATGATTGAGACGGTGTGAACAATGATTGAGATGGTGTGAACAATGATTGAGACAGTGTGAACAATGACTGAGACAGTGTGAGGTGTGAACAATGATTGAGACAGTGTGAACAATGACTGAGACGGTGTGAACAATGATTGAGATGGTGTGAACAATGATTGAGACAGTGTGAACAATGATTGAGATGGTGTGAACAATGATTGAGATGGTGTGAGATGTGAACAATGATTGAGACAGTGTGAACAATGATTGAGACAGTGTGAGGTGTGAACAATGATTGAGACAGTGTGAACAATGATTGAGATGGTGTGAGGTGTGAACAATGATTGAGATGGTGTGAACAATGATTGAGATGGTGTAAACAATGATTGAGACAGTGTGAACAATGATTGAGATGGTGTGAGGTGTGAACAATGATTGAGACAGTGCGAGTTGTGAACAATGATTGAGACGGTGTAAACAATGATTGAGACGGTGTGAACAATGATTGAGATGGTGTGAACAATGATTGAGATGGTGTGAACAATGATTGAGATGGTGTGAACAATGGTTGAGACAGTGTGAACAATGGTTGAGACCGTGTGAACAATGATTGAGATGGTGTGAACAATGATTGATGATTAAGACGGTGTGAACAATGATTGAGACGGTGTGAGGTGTGAACAATGATTGAGACGGTGTGAACAATGATTGAGACAGTATGAACGATGATTGAGATGGTGTGAACGATGATTGAGACGCTGTGAACGATGATTGAGACGGTGTGAACGATGATTGAGACGGTGTGAATGATGATTGAGACGGTGTGAACAATGATTGAGATGGTGTGAACGATGATTGAGACAGTGTGAACGATGATTGAGATGGTGTGAACAATGATTGAGACAGTGTGAACAATGATTGAGACAGTGTGAACAATGATTGAGATGGTGTGAACAATGATTGAGACGGTGTGAGGTGTGAACAATGATTGAGACAGTGTGAACGATGATTGAGACGGTGTGAACAAATCAATGTTAACAAACCAGGCTCCTGTTCATCAGCATATTTAATACAGTACAATGTATAATTAAATACATAAAAAACTTACTTATCATGGAAAATTATTCAGGTGGTCATGATTTTAGATGAGCTCAAGAAAAAATGCATTTGATTTCATTGACATTGAGCTGTTAAGTTAACTGAAGTTAATTATTTTAGTACATAGGTTAAGCTGAAGAAAATGAAATAGAAGCCTGTGTAAGTGGATCTCCTTGCCAATATAATAAAACACAAATTTATACCTGCTCGAAATATTTTTCCTATCAGTTCCACGGCGTCTAGTTCTACCCATGTGCCACATTTTGTGCAGTCTATCTCAATACGTATATCCCTGCTCTTACAGTCCATTTCCTAGTAATAACATAGTGGGAAAGTTTACAATCTACTTTGATATTATACAGTCAATCTCCTGTTTGAAATAACAGGAACAATTACCATCTACATTGATATTATACAGTCCATCTCCTGTTTAAAATAACAGGAACAATTACCATCTACATTGATATAATAAAGTCCATCTCCTGTTTAAAATAACAGGAACAATTACCATCTACATTGATATAATAAAGTCCATCTCCTGTTTAAAATAACAGGAACAATTACCATCTACACTGATATTATACAGTCCATCATCTGGTTATAACACAGCAGGAAAGATTACAATCTACACTGATATTATACAGTCCATCACCTGGTTATAACTCAGTGGGAAAGTTTACCATCTACATTGATATTATACAGTCCATCTCCTGGTTATAACATAGCGGGAAAGTTTACAATCTACACTGATATTATACAGTCCATCTCCTGGTTATAACATAGCCGGAAAGTTAACAATCTACACTGATATTATACAGTCCATCACCTGGTTATAACTCAGTGGGAAAGTTTACCATCTACATTGATATTATACAGTCCATCTCCTGGTTATAACATAGTGGGAAAGTTTACAATCTACACTGATATTATACAGTCCATCTCCTGGTTATAACACAGCAGGAAAGATTACCATCTACACTGATATTATACAGTCCATCTCCTGGTTATAACATAGTGGGAAAGTTTACAATGTACACTGATATTATACAGTCCATCTCCTGGTTATAACATAGCGGGAAAGTTTACAATCTACACTGATATTATACAGTCCATCTCCTGGTTATAACAAAGCAGGAAAGTTTACAATCTACACTGATATTATACAGTCCATCTCCTGGTTATAACACAGTGGGAAAGTTTACAATGTACACTGATATTATACAGTCCATCTCCTGGTTATAACACAGTGGGAAAGTTTACAATCTACACTGATATTATACAGTCCATCTCCTGGTTATAACATAGCGGGAAAGTTTACAATCTACACTGATATTATACAGTCCATCTCCTGGTTATAACATAGCGGGAAAGTTTACAATCTACACTGATATTATACAGTCCATCTCCTGGTTATAACAAAGCAGGAAAGTTTACAATCTACACTGATATTATACAGTCCATCTCCTGGTTATAACACAGTGGGAAAGTTTACAATCTACACTGATATTATACAGTCCATCTCCTGGTTATAACACAGTGGGAAAGTTTACAATGTACACTGATATTATACAGTCCATCTCCTGGTTATAACACAGCGGGAAAGTTTACAATCTACACTGATATTATACAGTCCATCACCTGGTTATAACATAGCGGGAAAGTTTACAATTTACACTGATATTATACAGTCCATCTCCTGGTTATAACAAAGCAGGAAAGTTTACAATCTACACTGATATTATACAGTCCATCTCCTGGTTATAACAAAGCAGGAAAGTTTACAATCTACACTGATATTATACAGTTCATCATCGGTTATAACATAGCGGGAAAGTTTACAATCTACACTGATATTATACAGTCCATTTCCTGGTTATAACATAGCGGGAAAGTTTACAATCTACACTGATATTATACAGTCCATCTCCTGGTTATAACATAGCGGGAATGTTTACAATCTACACTGATATTATACAGTCCATCTCCTGGTTATAACATAGCGGGAATGTTTACAATCTACACTGATATTATACAGTCCATCTCCTGGTTATAACATAGCAGGAATGTTTACAATCTACACTGATATTATACAGTCCATCTCCTGGTTATAACATAGCAGGAAAGTTTACAATCTACACTGATATTATACAGTCCATTTCCTGGTTATAACATAGCAGGAATGTTTACAATCTACACTGATATTATACAGTCCATCTCCTGGTTATAACATAGCAGGAATGTTTACAATCTACACTGATATTATACAGTCCATCTCCTGGTTATAACATAGCAGGAATGTTTACAATCTACACTGATATTATACAGTCCATCACCTGGTTATAACAAAGGAGGAAAGTTTACAATCTACACTGATATTATACAGTCCATCTCCTGGTTATAACACAGCAGGAATGTTTACAATCTACACTGATATTATACAGTCCATCTCCTGGTTATAACATAGCAAAAAAGTTGACAATCTACACTGATATTATACAGTCCATCTCCTGTTTATAACATAGTGGGAAAGTTTACAATCTACACTGATATTATACAGTCCATCTCCTGGTTATAACACAGTGGGAAAGTTTACAATCTACACTGATATTATACAGTCCATCTCCTGGTTTTAACACAGTGGGAAAGTTTACAATCTACACTGATATTATACAGTCCATCTCCTGGTTTTAACACAGCAGGAATGTTTACAATCTACACTGATATTATACAGTCCATCTCCTGGTTATAACATAGCAAAAAAGTTGACAATCTACACTGATATTATACAGTCCATCTCCTGTTTATAACACAGTGGGAAAGTTTACAATCTACACTGATATTATACAGTCCATCTCCTGGTTATAACACAGTGGGAAAGTTTACAATCTACACTGATATTATACAGTCCATCTCCTGGTTATAACACAATGGGAAAGTTTACAATCTACACTGATATTATACACTCCATCTCCTGGTTTTAACAGAACAGGAAAGTTTACAATCTACACTGATATTATACAGTCCATCTCCTGGTTATAACACTGTGGGAAAGTTTACAATCTACACTGATATTATACAGTCCATCTCCTGGTTATAACATAACAGGAACGTTTTCAATCTACACTGATATTATACAGTCCATCTCCTGTTGATAACATAGAGGGAAAATTTACAATCTACACTGATATTTTACAGTCCATCTCATGGTTTTAACACAGCAGAAAAGTTGACAATCTACACTGATATTATACAGTCCATCTCCTGGTTATAACACATTGGAAAAGTTGACAATCTACACTGATATTATACAGTTCATCTCCCTCCTGGTTATAACATAGCAGGAAAGTTTACAATCTACACTGATATTATACAGTCCATCTCCTGGTTATAACATAGTAGGAAAGTTTACAGTTTGCATTGATATTATACAGTCCATCTCCTGGTAATAACATAGCAGGAAAGTTTACAATCTACATTGATATTATACAGTCCATCTCCTGGTAATAACATAGCAGGAAAGTTTACAATCTACACTGATATTATACAGTCCATGTCCTGGTTATAACATAGTGGGAAAGTTTACAGTCTGCATTGATATTATACAGTCCATCTCCTGGTTATACCATAGAGGGAAAGTTTACAATCTACATTGATATTATACAGTCCATATCCTGGTTATAACATCGCAAAAAGTTTAAAATCTGCACTGATATTATACTGTCCATTTCCTGGTTATAACACAGTGGGAAAGTTTACAGTCTACATTGATATTATACAGTCCATCTTATGGTTATAACATAGCAGGAAAGTTTACAATCTACACTGATATTATACAGTCCATCTTATGGTTATAACATAGCAGGAAAGTTTACAATCTACACTGATATTATACAGTCCATCTCCTGATCATACCATAGTGGGAAAGTTTACAATCTACAATGATATTATACAGTCCATCTTATGGTTATAACATAGCAGGAAAGTTTACAATCTACACTGATATTATACAGTCCATCTCATGGTTATAACATAGCAGTAAAGTTTACAATCTACACTGATATTATACAGTACATCTCATGGTTATAAAATAGTGGGAAAGTTTACATTCTGCATTGATATTATACAGTCCATCTCCTGTTGATAACATAGCAGGAATGTTTACAATCTACACTGATATTATACAGTCCATCTCCTGGTTATAACATAGAGGGAAAGTTTACAATCTACACTGATATTATACAGTCCATTTCCTGGTTATACCATAGAGGGAAAGTTTACAATCTACACTGATATTATACAGTCCATTTCCTGGTTATACCATAGAGGGAAAGTTTACAATCTACACTGATATTATACAGTCCATCACCTGGTTATAACACAGCCGGAAAGTTAACAATCTACACTGATACTATACAGTCCATCACCTGGTTATAACACAGTGGGAAAGTTTACAATCTACACTGATATTATACAGTCCATCTCCTGGTTATAACACAGCGGGAAAGTTTACAATCTACACTGATATTATACAGTCCATCTCCTGGTTATAACACAGTGGGAAAGTTTACAATCTACACTGATATTATACAGCCCATCTCCTAGTTATAACACAGTGGGAAAGTTTACAATCTACACTGATATTATACAGACCATCTCCTGGTTATAACACAGTGGGAAAGTTTACAATATACACTGATATTATACAGTCCATCTCCTGGTTATAACACAGTGGGAAAGTTTACAATCTACACTGATATTATACAGACCATCTCCTGGTTATAACATAGTGGGAAAGTTTACAATCTACACTGATATTATACAGACCATCTCCTAGTAATAACATAGTGGGAAAGTTTACAATCTACACTGATATTATACAGTCCATTTCCTGGTTATAACATAGTGGGAAGTTTACAATCTACACTGATATTATACAGTCCATTTCCTGGTTATAACACAGTGGGAAAGTTTACAATCTACACTGATATTATACAGTCCATCTCCTGGTTATAACACAGTGGGAAAGTTTACAATCTACACTGATATTATACAGACCATCTCCTGGTTATAACATAGTGGGAAAGTTTACAATCTACACTGATATTATACAGACCATCTCCTAGTAATAACATAGTGGGAAATATTACAATCTACACTGATATTATACAGTCCATTTCCTGGTTATAACATAGTGGGAAGTTTACAATCTACACTGATATTATACAGACCATCTCCTAGTAATAACATAGTGGGAAAGTTTACAATCTACACTGATATTATACAGTCCATCTCCTGGTTATAACATAGCAGGAAAGTTTACAGTCCACACTGACATTATACAGTCCATCTCCTGGTTATAACATAGTGGGAAAGTAAACAATCTACACTAATATTTCATTTCACTTTCAGTATTACCAGTAGATATCAAATCATAGCAACCACATGTATAACCTATAAAGGAACTTACAGGTGTATTATTTGTTATAGAATTTATTCAAATGAAGCAATGCAAGAATCTTGTCGAGCATATTATTTTCACCAATTTAATAAGAAATAAACATGAATTTAAGATTGTTTCATAACATAACTCAGAAAAAAATGGTACAATACACCATCCATTTTCAGGTAATTTCTATAAGAAAATAATCAGTTTTGATAGATTTTGTGAATTACTTTTTGTATATATTTATTTCCATCAGTCATCACAACCATCTCAAAATAATGTCATTTTAACATGACAAAACTATGGTGGCATATTTCTGCCACCAGTTATCCACTTAACTAACACAATAACTTTCTAGATAAGATAAATAACTTTACTAGAATAAATATCTGTTAGTGCCCATTACTGCCACATGCATTTATCTAGTTAACTATCATGAAAAATATCTTGATATCTAGTTAACTAACGCGATAAGTTTCCAGTTAAGATTCAGGTCAACCATGCAGTCTACAAGACTCCTGGCCTGTCTTTGGAAAAAAGAAAAAGTCAAATATCTTAACGTGAAAAATTGTCTATTTACTGCTCTGTACCTGCCACCACATATCTACTTAGCTAACTGAATAACTAGATAATGTTTGTGTAACCAGTTATTTAATATTCGGAATACTTTGGGTTTTTTCGCAGTAAATCACTAACCATTCGCAGTGAGTATTTCCCAGAAAGGGCTGAGTAGTTATGATTGGTTGTAAAGCAGTGCACATGGATGAGGAAAGGTCTAGACAACACACATTCTATATGGTATTAGCATTAAAAATGAAAATAAACTCCCTTAATTACATTGAACACCCCTCATTCATGTGCGCTGCTTTACAACCAATCTTAACTACAAGGCCCTTTCTGAGAAATAGCAAATGATAAGACAATTGTGTGTGAATACATGGTCATTCATAAAATCTCAATTAGTTGCTTATACTTCTCTATATAAGCCTAAACATAATATAACTCAGCCCCAAGAAGCACAATTCATTTTCTCCAAGCCACAAAGTGTTTACAAGAGTCAGTGCTTCCATTAACTGGTTTAATATCCAGCTATATTGTTACTTGTAAGTCGTCACAACAATAGCATACCTCAGAATAACTGGTTATTGAAACAGCCCTCTGCGTTAGCAGTTTAAGCCTGGTATTAAAGTGTTTGAAGTTTTCTTCAAATGGATTAATCTATTTTTGAGAAATAACATGAGAAAGTGTGTTTTTTAGTTGTTTAGACAAACCTCTCCCCAACCCCAAAAAAGTTATAATAATTGTTATTGAGATACAAACCTCTCCCCAACCCCAACCCCAGAAAAGTTATAATAATTGTTATTGAGATACAAACCTCTCCCCAACCCCAACCCCAGAAAAGTTATAATAATTGTTATTGAGATACAAACCTCTCCCCAACCCCAGAAAAGTTATAATAATTGTTATTGAGATACAAACCTCTCCCCAACCCCAACCCCAGAAAAGTTATAATAATTGTTATTGAGATACAAACCTCTCCCCAACCCCAACCCCAGAAAAGTTATAATAATTGTTATTGAGATACAAACCTCTCCCCAACCCCAACCCCAGAAAAGTTATAATAATTGTTATTGAGATACAAACCTCTCCCCAACCCCAACCCCAGAAAAGTTATAATAATGGTTATTGAGATACAAACCTCTCCCAAACCCCAACCCCAGAAAAGTTATAATAATTGTTATTGAGATACAAACCTCTCCCCAACCCCAACCCCAGAAAAGTTATAATAATTGTTATTGAGATACAAACCTCTCCCCAACCCCAACCCCAGAAAAGTTATAATAATTGTTATTGAGATACAAACCTCTCCCCAACCCCAACCCCAGAAAAGTTATAATAATGGTTATTGAGATACAAACCTCTCCCAAACCCCAACCCCAGAAAAGTTATAATAATTGTTATTGAGATACAAACCTCTCCCCAACCCCAACCCCAGAAAAGTTATAATAATGGTTATTGAGATACAAACCTCTCCCAAACCCCAACCCCAGAAAAGTTATAATAATTGTTATTGAGATACAAACCTCTCCCCAACCCCAACCCCAGAAAAGTTATAATAATTGTTATTGAGATACAAACCTCTCCCCAACCCCAACCCCAGAAAAGTTATAATAATGGTTATTGAGATACAAACCTCTCCCAAACCCCAACCCCAGAAAAGTTATAATAATTGTTATTGAGATACAAACCTCTCCCCAACCCCAACCCCAGAATAGTTATAATAATAATAATTGAGATACAAACCTCTCCCCAACCCCAACCCCAGAATAGTTATAGTAATAATAATTGAGATACAAACCTTGAGTTTCGGTGAAAATATCTGTGAAGTTTTAATAACTTCCACATTATCTCTTTTGTACAATGTCTGCCATTTGCCGCTGTCCGTCTTCCCCAATATAGCTTTAACCCCACCAGCATGGTACGTCTCATATATCTCTATTCCAGTCACAAACACAGCTTCTTTAAAGCGAACCTGAAAAATATGTCACTACTATACTGAACGGAACAGCTAACTGACCACCTGATATTTTATGTACCTGACATTTTATGTATTTTCTCAAAAAGTACCAAAGCAATTTCTTTAAAATTTGGACATGAATAAGAAAGAACGTTGTTGTGTAAATCCATCATAGTTCTCTATTTGTCATACCATACATAGTTCTCTATTTGTCATACCATACATAGTTCTCTATTTGTCATACCATACATAGTTCTCTATTTGTCATACCATACATAGTTCTCTATTTGTCATACACATATTTTGATTACGCTACTCATTATTTTGAAGAAGATATAAAAATAAAAAAGTGGCAGGTTGCTGTTCCATTCAGTATATAAATATTGAAGGAATTTGCTCCTTTCAAGTACAAATGTACATGTAAATATATCTCACGAATATTGAACAAATAATAATATTTTTATCATTTATACACGCAATGAATACATTACAAAAAGCGGGGGCAGTAGTCTAATGGATAGAGTATTGGCCGCTCACGCCAGAGGGTGTAGGTTCAATCCACAGCTCAACCCGATGCCTCTCATCAAACAACACTAAGTTCTAACCAGGAAGCAGACTTGAGAGCTGTTCATAATTATAAGCTCTGAACTTTTATCGCAATATAGCTAAAATACATTAGTATAAACTAATACATTACGAGTCACCTGAACAACATTGGACAGCACTATGTCAGGTTTGACAAAGTATTGTAGGCCATGACATATTCCATCTCATTCTTAATTGAACATATACATCTATTGTCCTGTTTATCAAGTATTGAACTGTATAACACCACTAACAATGATAAAATTATTTCATTCCTATTGCAAACAAAATAGCAACAGTCATGCTGAACTGTGTTTCGATTTCATTCTATGGCCTTTTTGACCATAAGAATCTAGCTTAATGTGTTTGAAGTCTGAACAGAAGATTCTGTACTGAAAGATAACTGTTTTTGCGGGAATGAGCTCTCGAAGCCAAAAAAGCCATGAATAATTCATTTTCTTGCATACCAATTTCACATACTGAATAATTATTTTAACCAATATATCATTATATTTTTTACAATGATCGCTTTTAAGATGTTAATTGTATGATTTGTGTCATATATCTTATAAGTTACATCATAAATTGAGTATAACTTCATAGCTGAGAATTTTATATCTACCTGAGGGTGAGATAGAAATATCTATTAATTAAAAGGAATTGCTACAGTAAAAAAGCTTTATTTTTTGTTGATTTCATGTTTATTTGTGTTATTTCTGACAACATATATCAGCGATACTAATATCTCATCAACATTGTTTTTATTGCTGATATGTCCAAAGATAAAAATGATTGTTCACATGGTATGTGTTCATGGGATATTAACAAAATAGTTCTCTAAAGGTTCAATGAAAGCATTACTTGACAAATGAAATATCATTCGAATACCTCAATAAACTGATGGGCATCTTTTATCTTTGATGCCCAAGCCCCAGGTTTGTCCCCATAGGCAGGAAACACTTTGGGTTGACCAATGATCTGGTCTGCATTCCATCTATAAGCAAGTGACAAGAATGAAACATTTTCCATCAAGTAGAGTAGACCATGCTTCAGTCCCACTCTCCAGCCAGATGATGTTGTAAAATGTTTTAACTGGTACTATGTCATACTTAGTATACCAGTATACAACTACATAACTGGTACCATGTCATACTTAGTATACCAGTATACACTGCATAACCAGGGTAAGCCTGATTAAATAAGGCTTAGATAGACAGCTCTTTTGTCATTTGGATATCTAATCTGCTGTCCATTGTCTCGGGAGATGCAAATAAAAAAAATTATAAGGCTGTTTAGAGTTGTGTAATATGTCACACTAACCCAGGGAATATCCATGTACTCAGCATATTGGCAAATGTTTGTATCAAGATTACTGCCAAATGTTTGTAACCAAATATCATGATTACTGCCAAATGTTTGTATCTAGATATCAATATTACTGCCAAATGCTTGTAACCAGATATCAAGATTACTGCCAAATGTTGTAACCCGATATTAAGATTACTGTCAAATGTTTGTATCCAGATATCAAGATATCTGCTAAATGTTTGTATCTAGATATCAAGATTACTGTCAAATGTTTGTAACCAGATATCAAGATTACTGCCAAACATTTGTATCTAGATATCAAGATAACTGTCAAATGCTGGTATTCAGATATCAAGATAACTGCCAAATGTTTGTACCCAGATATCAAGATTACTGCCAAATGTTTGTATCTAGATATCAAGATCACTACCAACTGTTTGTAACCAGATATCAAGATTACTTCCAAATGTTTGTATCCAGATATCAAGATTGCTGCCAAATGTTTGTATCCATATATCAAGATTGCTGCCAAATGTTTGTATCCAGATATCAAGATTGCTGCCAAATGTTTGTATCCATATATCAAGATTACTGCCAAATGTTTGTATCCAGATATCAATATTACTGTCAAATGTTTGTATCCCGATATCAAGATGACTGCCAAATGTTTGTATCCAGATACCAATATTACTGCCAAATATTTGTATCCAGAATCAAGATGTCAAACAAAAGTTTAACATACAATCAAAACGTACGTTATTCATAGAAATAGAACAATGCATGTTAAACATATATTTGGAAATGCATGGTTTTCAAACACATGTAAAACATATGTTTAACATATTTGTCCAACATATGTTTAACAAAGATGGCATTTTTACCTTTGATATCACTTAATAATTGATATATTGAATGTGATATTGGTTTGTTTTTTGTCCAAATTATACAACAGTAAATAACATCATCTGAAGGGTACAAGTCAAAAGCATGGTCTATAAGAGTATATTATATTGGATACCTCAACATACTGGTGGGCATCAATCTCTCCCGGGGCCCAAGCCCCAGGAACATCTCCGTAATTAGGATAAACACTTGGTGAGCCCTTTACCATGTCTGCGCACCAACTAAGAAGAAAAGGTTTGCATTACAGTCAATCAAATCACCAATCATTTACTTATAAACTCACAGCTTTAAGAATTGTCCATTTACTTTATCACAGTAAAGCAAATGTATATAACAATGTCTTACTGTAAGTAATATCACGTATTTGCACCCATCTGAGCCAGTAGATGTAACCTGTAAAACCAGCTGTGTGAACCTTTACATATAAACATTTGAGCTTGTGTATGTAACCTGTAATATCAGCTGCCTGAGCATTTATATATCAACATTTGAGCTTGTGTATGTAACCTGTAATATCAGCTGCCTGCGCATTTATATACACACATTTGAGCCTGTGTATGTAACCTGTAATATCAGCTGCCTGAGCATTTATATATCAACATTTGAGCCTGTGTGTGTAACCTGTAATATCAGCTGCCTGAACCTTTATACTTAAACATTTGAGCCTGTGTATGTAACCTATAATATCAGCTGCCTGAGCATTTATATATCAACATTTGAGCTTGTGTATGTAACCTGTAATATCAGCTGCCTGCGCATTTATATACACACATTTGAGCCTGTGTATGTAACCTGTAATATCAGCTGCCTGAGCATTTATATATCAACATTTGAGCCTGTGTGTGTAACCTGTAATATCAGCTGCCTGAACCTTTATACTTAAACATTTGAGCCTGTGTATGTAACCTGTAATATCAGCTGCATGAGCATTTATATATCATCATTTGAGCATGTGTGTGCAACCTGTAATATCAGCTGCCTGAACCTTTATACTTAAACATTTGAGCCAGTGTATGTAACCTGTAATATCAGCTGCATGAGCATTTATATATCAACATTTGGGCCTGTGTGTGTAACCTGTAATATCAGCTGCCTGAACCTTTATACTTAAACATTTGAGCCAGTGTATGTAACCTGTAATATCAGCTGCCTGGGCATTTATATATCAACATTTGAGCCTGTGTGTGTAACCTGTAATATCAGCTGCCTGAACCTTTATACTTAAATATTTGAGCCAGTGTATGTAACCTGTAATATCAGCAGCATGAGCATTTATATATCAACATTTGAGCCAGTGTGTGTAACCTGTAATATTAGCTGCCTGAGCATTTATATATCAACATTTGAGCCTGTGTGTGTAACCTGTAATATCAGCTGCCTGAGCATTTATATATAAACATTTGAGCCTGTGTGTGTAACCTGTAATATCAGCTGCCTGAGCCTTTATATACACATATTTGAGCCTGTGTATGTAATCTGTAATATCAGCTGCCTGAGCATTTATATATCAACATTTGAGCCTGTGTGTGTAACCTGTAATATCAGCTTCCTGAACCTTTATACTTAAACATTTGAGCCAGTGTTTGTAACCTGTAATATCAGCTGCATGAGCATTTATATATCAACATTTGAGCATGTGTGTGTAACCTGTAATATCAGCTGACTGAACATTTATATATAAACATTTGAGCCTGTATATATGTAACCTGTAATATCAGCTGGCTGAACATTTATATATAAACATTTGAGCCTGTATATATGTAACCTGTAATATCAGCTGGCTGAAAATTTATATATAAACATTTGAGCCTGTATATATGTAACCTGTAATATCAGCTGCCTGAACCTTTATATGTAAACATTTGAACCTCTGGATGTAACCTGTAATATCACCTGGCTGAACATTTATATATAAACATTTGAGCCTGTATATATGTAACCTGTAATATCAGCTGGCTGAGCATTTATATATAAACATTTGAGCCTGTATATATGTAACCTGTAATATCAGCTGGCTTAGCATTTATATATCAACATTTGAGCCTGTATATATGTAACCTGTAATATCAGCTGCCTGAACCTTTATATATAAACATTTGAGCCTGTGTGTGTAACCTGTAATATCAGCTGCCTGAGCCTTTATATATAAACATTTAAGCCTGTGTATGTAACCTGTAATATCAGCTGCCTGAACCTTTATACTTAAACATTTGAGTCAGTGTATGTAATCTGTAATAGCAGCTGCCTGAGCATTTATATATCAACATTTGAGCCTGTGTGTGTAACCTGTAATAGCAGCTGTCTGAGCATTTATATATCAACATTTGAGCCTGTGTGTGTAACCTGTAATATCAGCTGTCTGAGCATTTATATATAAACATTTGAGCCTGTGTATGTAACCTGTAATATCAGCTGACTGAACATTTATATATAAACATTTGAGCCTGTATATATGTAACCTGTAATATCAGCTGGCTGAACATTTATATATAAACATTTGAGCCTGTATATATGTAACCTTTAATATCAACTGGCTGAGCATTTATATATAAACATTTGAGCCTGTATATATGTAACCTGTAATATCAGCTGCCTGAACCTTTATATGTAAACATTTGAACCTCTGGATGTAACCTGTAATATCAGCTGGCTGAGCATTCATAAATAAACATTTGAGCCTGTATATATGAAACCTGTAATATCAGCTGGCTGAGCATTTATATATAAACATTTGAGTCTGTACATATGTAACCTGTAATATCAGCTGGATGAGCATTTATATATAAACATTTGAGTCTGCACATATGTAACCTGTAATATCAGCTGGCTGAGCATTTATATATAAACATTTGAGTCTGTACATATGTAACCTGTAATATCAGCTGGCTGAGCATTTATATATAAACATTTGAGCCTGTCTGTATGCAGTAAAATCTGCAATCTTAAATGTTATAAAGCAAGTATATCTTATGTGAGCAATATGCACCTTTTATCTTATCTGGGCTCGAGGTTATAAAACTTTGTTCCATCAGATGCTCAACTCAAGAGTTCTTGTTCATCTCAAAAATGGCTTCATTAAAACAACATAAATGTACAGTATATGCCTTTAACTCAAAATAAGCATTACTTTCATATTTGAGTTAAGTGTTTGCACATTGATTTGTGTTTTGTATGGATACTGGACATTTTGTTAAAGTATAAATATGAGTTGAGCATGAAATGGTTTATATAAGTCTGGGAGCTGAAATCACCAGAACAGAATACTGATACTCTAGATAATGCCAGAAAATGGCAAATAATCCTATAATACAGATATTAATTTAGATCTAATAATAATGTTACTCATGTAAAAATAACAACTTTTGTCATGTATTATCATTAGTTTAAACTTGTTTAATTTACTTCGGTTGTGAAACAAATTATTATAACTTATGCAAATCAGGCTCGAAGTCTTCCAGGGTAGAACCAGTACTAAGCATATGTGGAAAAAGTGTCTTGCTCAAGGACACCACACATAGCCGAGGTGGAGGATTAAACCAACACACCTCCAATCATGAAGCTGATGATCTACCACTGGATCATGCATTCCACATATATCATTATTACTATAATGTATACAGCAAACATGTCAAAGGTCAAAGTAAAAATAGATAATCTACTTCCAGAAAACGTGAGAGCAAACAATTAAAAAGACAACACAGTCATGTAAATGCACCAACATTTTATAGTAAAAACTATTAAACATGCAGTAAAACTTACTTTGAGGAGTCGTACTGTGATGAAAAATTAGTCACGCGATCTACCCATTGTTTCACATAACCATCTGTTGTCTCCATGCTTCCTAGTCCCCTTGCAGCCATATCTGACAGCAGTTTTTTTACAGACGCTGGTCGTGAGGACTTATTTCCCATAAATGATCTCCCGGACTCCACTGCGTGACCTAAATCAGTGTCAGTAAATCTTCTATACATGTATAATTCATATAAACTATAAACATAAATTAGTGTCACTTAATCTTTTATACATGTATAATTCATATAAACTAATATGATAAACCTAAATTAGTGTCACTAAATCTTCTATACATGTATAATTCATATAAAATATAAACATGAATCGTGAGTGAAAGACATGCAGATCAATACAAATGTATATTAATGGAGGGTAGTTGTTCAACGTTAAATAATTACCATTTAATTCATTTTCTAACAAAAAACACCAAGAAAAACAAACTTATCTTATACAATACACAGTCAACACAGCTATACACAATGTATATAATAAAGATATATATGCCCAATAGTCTTAACAGTTGTGTTTTACACTTTTCTGTTGTAAATCCTTGTCTGTTATGTACAAGTACACTAAGTGCCTGGCACGTCTATATATACTTACTGTCGCACTGATACTTTCTTTTATTCCGTATTCCTCGTTGAAACACTTATTCTTAATCCTAACTAGAAGTAAGTTAATATGGGTTGTGTCTCATATTGATTCCATATCTATTTAAAAGCCATTATAACCATAGCATTGACCCATAACAAACAATAATATCAATGCTATAAACTTTGAAACTACGTCATTCTATTTTTAGATGGAACCTTCCGTATTAGGGGTGTTTGTAGTATGATAGCAGATTTATCTGTTGCATAAGCTATAAAATAAACTAGATATCAATATTAAGTGTGTTGTACTACTATCTGTTCTGATAGCGTAGTGTGAACGGTTTTAACTGTCAACCCAAAAGTCGCGAGTTCGTGCCTTATCTTTTTTGATTATTGATTTGCATTTTTATTTGCCATAATAGTATCAGGGTGCCTTGATATATAATATTCACTGTTATACTATTGTCCGTTTAAACAACTACATAATTAATAAAACGCAACGATTTTTTTGTTAAAATCAACGTTCGCGGAGGAAATTTACTTACAATGTTTTATTCATAATTATGCACACGTAATATTACGTCAGCTTTAATCCGCAGCAGCAAGTCGGCACCGGCATCCACGATCAGACAAAATTGTTTTAGATGATTTTAACTTGGTGTGGTGAGTCTCACACAACAATTAATTGTGTACTGTTCTACATATAGAGACATGCACTTCTTGAACACTGGATACACTATCAATGGTTCTAAAAGTGCACTGTTCCCATAGATATTCAGTCTTATGTTGGGTTAATTATGCGGGGGAAAAAACTTGAGGTTGAACAGAATGCTTTTTCACAATTCCGATGGTTTTACCAAACAGTTCCCAATGTTATCCAACTTAGCAGAAATAATGAAAATGTTCCAATGTTGTCATATGCACGAAGAAATGACGTTTTATACATTTTACAAATAAAATGCCAAACCGCTTTACGCAGCTCTAATTTCTCTGGCGTAAAAACCTTGCTACCGTCATGTAAGGGGTGGTGGTGGTGGGGGGAATCTTAAGTGAGACCTGGGCTGCGTTCAGCACCGTTTAATTAAACAGCAAACACGTTTAATGCCTGGTTCCCTAAAATTATCGCGTACTGCGGGCTAATATGAGGTTGAGCCAGTGTCCAGGAAAATTAGCTAACGTTATCAAATGTTTAACCGAACTGACGCAGCCCTGTATACAGGCAATGTATATAGAGAAGAGGTTGCTACCAACACTTACAAAATTAAAAAAACAAACTGAAACAGAACACTGGAATACTTGTATGCAATATAAATTGAAAAAAAATCAACATAAACAAGGCTCGAACTCGCGACATTTTGATTGACAGTTAAAACCGTTAGCACTACGCTATCGAAATAGACAGTTGTACAACACACATTATATTGAATCTAGTTTATGTAACGGATAAATCTGCTACCATACTACAAACACCCCTAATACGGAAGGTTCCATCTAAAAATAGAATGACATAGTTTCAAAATAGCTTATTCGGTTATAAATGCCTGTATTGGACAATTCTTACTATAAATAGAATGACATTATTTCATGGACGTATACTGGGCGGCCAACCTGAGCAGAGAGTGTAAGAGGATAAGGCACTTAACCTATACATATAAATATAAATCAGGATATTTGTAACTGTTGCATGTAGGTATTAGACGTATTAATATCAGTGACTTAATGACAGTGTTGATAGGTCACTGATTAATATAATTGTATCTACGACTCAATATTATTTTCATATACTTGTAATATTAAAGGGAGTATATCAGTATTGATTAGAATTATCTAAAAACATTGTTCAATATAATTATAATGACCATATACTCACTGACTCTGAATTGCCAAAAGGATATTAATTTAATACATGCCAAAATAATACATATATTGAAAAAGGATTGTCTAACTTGAGGTAATTTGCCAACTAGGTTAGACTAAAATAGATTTCCCGCATAAAATTGCAGCATATTTTGTGATGTATATGAGCCACGTCATTTCATTTTAATTTCAATTTGATTCATTCTACAGGTTTACATGTAATAAAAATTATTTCATCTTAGAAAGAGTCTGAATGATGACATGAAAAGTCGCCAAGCAGTATCTAAGTGCTGTCTATTTTAAGAACAGGATTTTGTTTTAAGTTACACTTTAAATATCGATTTTGTCATAATTTCTTGGATTTGACACTCTAAAACATTTGAATTTTATTTATTACTGGTAATGAGATGACTTTTATCATTTTTAAAATAGTTTTACTTTTCAAGACATTTATAAATAGCCTATTTTCTCTGATATACTCCCTTCAATATATTTTAAGTTATTTGATGACACAAAGATATTAGTGTTAAAATAATAGATGATTATATGCATGATTGTGTAAGTAACACAAGTGAAAAGTCAAAATATGATATTCTAGTAATATATATATAAATATATATATATAAAGGGAGATAATTAAATTCACAACAACCGAATTTACGATGATATATAGCATATATTTAACATTCTAGTATATGATATAGCCTAAATTTATATTGTACATAATTGATAAAAGTTAAGTACCCGGTATGCATTATATACTATATAGTATAACTTGATGAACCGGTATTTTCTTTTCATAATCAATAAAAAAAAAATATACTCAATTAGCAACATCATGGGAATGTCCCAGTTGACTACGTGTCCGTGTACTGAAAGCATGTTCTGTACTACCCATTCCTCAACCATCTTGTGACATGCGGATCATCTACTCATAGCACAAAACCACTTCCTTGCCCAGTACCTGATCCTAAGTATGTTGCATCAGCTGGCAACACAATAAGAGGACAGTGTCTTTGATGCATTCTCGATTTACTGACGTGAGTGGTGACTTTGAGAGCTTCCGAAGTGAAGTGCCTCGATTGATGATCAGATGGTCCCTAGAAGATGATAAGCCTTCTGGGTTGAAGAGCACTATAACCGTGACAAACGAGGCCCTCTATCCTGATATCCTTACTTGCCTAGTTGTACTTATAACCATGCCAGTATCCACAGCCAGTGCAGAAAGGTGGTTCAGTGTCATGCGTAGAATGAATATTATCTGAAGTCTTACCATGACATCTGAACGCCTTTCCCGCTTTCAATAAAAAAAAATTCTATGTCATATTCATGAGATTGGTATTGTTGTGATTTTTACCTGACTTTGTTTAGGGGGCATTAAAACATCATCAAACTTCAAAAATGTTTAATTTTTTTTTATTATTACTATTTTGTTTAAGAAGGAGATTACCCAACACTCTAACAATTAGACTATTATGCTCAACATGATGGAGTGATTGCACAACATTGTTTATGTGTTACATGTTCCAAGCAAGTCACTTCTTGGGTAGAATACAATACTAAACAGTTTTTGCAGTTAATAAAATGCAATCAAATTCCTGGCTGGGAGGGGCCGAAACCAGTGTTTTCAGAATGTAGATTCCTGAATCAACATCAATATAGCCTAAGAATGTGCCTAACTGTCTGTCATATATTGTATAATATATCTTGTCTTCATGGGCTTTAAATAAAGTGTTTTGAATTTAAAAAAAAACAAACTATCAAACAATCATGTTAACATGAGCAATCCATAAGACAGCGTGCTCACCTATTCAAATCATTTGTCACAAAAGTACAAACTTTGATCAAGACTGATGACCATTCCAAGTGAGCAAGAGTTATCTCACTTAAAAAAACTGAGGTCTTATTAACTGCAAAACCTTGTATGAAATTTCAACCCAATACATACAGTGGCTGCTGAGATATAAGCTTTAACCAGAATATGTAAGTCAAACAAGGGCCATAATTAACACACACAAAAAAGAGTTTTTCCGCTTTGGTTTCATAACTGCAAATTTAGCTTTACATAAAGTTTTAATTAAATACATTTGAGTAGTTAGTGAGATATGGACTTGATGGTACTTGCAAACAAAACTTTAATCAGAATTACTAGGTCAAACAAGGGCCATAATTTGCATTTTATTCAAGTGAGAGTTATCTAATTTATTTGTTGTACTATGTAAAAATAAGTCACCTTAGTGTGTTCCTATATATCCCAGAGCCTTGATTTGCAGAATCTTCAATCCCTTGCTGATGTAAGGAAAATTAAAATAAACAAGTTTGACAGAAAGATTATTGAGAGGAAGATTTATGTCCATATTATGCAGCCCCCAACCACACCTGCAACCCCCACCCCCCCGCCGCACCCAAACTATGGAAAAAAATATGAGTATTTTCCATTTTCCCATAGTATTCCTATGTTAAACTCAGTCCCCTTGCAGGACCTGTATACATCCCAGTGCTCCTTGATTTGTACAAACTTAGAACACTTAATCATATGGATAATTTATATCAAATATGAACAAATTTGACTAACAGGTTGTGGAGATTTTTGAGAATTGTTCAACCTTTTTGTGACCCCACCTGGCCGCTTAAAGAAATTAAATCTCATTTGTTATAACAAGTAGATGCTTCAGATCTCAAACTGAATAACAATTCTGTACAAATGGATGAAAATTAGAACTTTCCGTTTTAGTATTCCTATGTAAAGCTTAATGTCATCTTTCAGGGCCCCTTTAAATACTAGCCCCTTGATTTGTACAAATTTCAAACCCCTACTCATAGGAATAACTTATTTCAAAGTTGAACAAATGTGACTGGTCAGTTGTTGAGAAGATGATTTTTGAAAATGTTCAATTTTAACCCTTTTATGACCCCACATGGCTCTTTTTGATAAGCAATCCTTCTTATTGAACAAAATCTATCTGTTATGACTAGAAGATGCTTCAAAACTTAAATTGAATAAAAAATCATAAATGGATGAAAAATTTGAATTTTTCATATTCCAATAGTATTCCTACATAAAACTCAAAGTCCCTTTACAGGACCCCTATAAATGACGCCCTCCCAGGGCAGTGGGGTGTGTGTGTGTGTGTGTGTGTGTGTGTGTGTGTGGGGGGGGGGGGGGGGGATCTCTTAAAGTAATGCCTATTGTTCCCCAGTTCTCCAAAAGTATTTGCCAAAGTTCCCCAAAAGTATTTTGTCCATGTTCCCCAGATCTTTAAAAGTATTTCCACTGTTCCCTAGATCTCAAAAAGTTTTAAACATAGTTCCCTGAAAGTATCAAATAGTGTTTCCTTAAGTAAAACATCTACTATAATCTTCTCTATTATTATTTACACATCATCATAAGCAAAATCCATGTACTGTCTCCTTTTCCTTGTTTAAAATATCTATGGTTTATGTCTTGAACTTTCAAAGAAAAGGTGTTTTTTAAGTTTCTTTAAAAATGTGCTTGTAAGCCCTGTGGCAGGGAGCATTTGTGGTTCAATCATGCTGGTTCAAGAACTTCACGAGTTTGTGGTTATACAAATGCTGTGCGAGTTTGGATAAGATTCTTTGAAAAGTGTGGGGGATGCTATAGCTTCTTCAAAAAAAAAGGTTAACGGATGGACGACACACAATTTACCATGACATAAGCCCTGCTGGCCTTTGGCAAGTAGACCAAAGAAGATATCGATGGAAGGACAGAAAAGACAAAAAAATTGAACAGCTGAACGGTTAATTTACAACAGGCAATGAATACACATAAATAATTAAAAATAGACAAAAAAAATTGACTTTATTGTGTAAACACGATCTAATAAAAAAATAGTAGATGCCAGGTGGGATTGAACACCAGTCCTTACGATCCGAAAACAATATTAACCACTGCACTATTCTGCCTTTACTCATCAGTACTGTAAATATATCTTTGGTTGGAATTACCCTCCAAAATTTATTTCGGGTACATACGATTATGGGATGAAGTTGTGCAGGGGCCCAGACTAACACGTAAGAAACCTCCAAAGCTGTCAAATTGTTTCAAGCAGTCGACATCTCATTTTAAAAGTAAATTATGATCAAGTATAAAAATTATACATAAAATCAGTGACTTAATTACATAAACTGGCAGGCCACTTTTAGTATTTCTATACTCTTCGAATCTTGGTCTGAATTTAACAATTTTGGTGCCAAAAGTATCAGTTATTTAATATTTTTCTTCTGAATTTAAATTATTACGGATTGAAATTGAAATATGTTGAAATTTCACGAAAGAAAAAGATTTTTAAACAAAAAACGGTAGTCTTGATTTAACAAATGCAATGTACTTTTAAACAAAACACAATAAAAATAGAGATATCAGGTAGAAAGATGAAGCAGTAAATTTTCAATCGGTGGCAAAAGTTTCATATTGATATTTATTGAAGTGGTTTTCTTTATTTCAAAAATGGGCTAAAAAAGAGAAAACGATCACATAAAAAAACTTTAAGCGTAAAATTCTTCATTTCTTTAAATTTAAAAAAGTAAAAAATAATCTCCCAAATCAAGCCCTTTCTTTCGATACCACAAAAATCACAAAATTATGTTGTTTGATTCTGGAGGATGTGTGTTTCCATGATATAGAAAACACAAGTGATCTAGTGGTAAAGCACCGAACCCATGATTGGAGGGTCGTGGGTATTTCAGTCCTTCGCCATGAATATGTGTGGTGTCCTTGAGCAAGACACTTTTTCCACATGTGCTTAGTACTGGTTATACCCAGGAAGACTTCGAACTTGATTTGTCTAAGTCGTAAGAACTTGTTTCAAAATTGAAGAAAAATAAATAAGTTCAAACTAAACTAGAAAAAGCCAAAATGTGCCACCTGAAATTTAGACAAGTGCCTCCAGTTGACTATTTCTATTTATATGTCTCTGATAAAAATCAAATTAGGTACTTTTTTTCATTAAGAACAATATCCCTAGATCTCTAAAATTAGGCCTTTGATCCCTGGATCTCTGAAAGTAATGGCCAATGTTCCCCAGATCTTTGAAAATAAATGTTCTCCAGATCTCCAAAACCCCTGGGACGGCTTCATAAATACAAACCCCTTGATTTGTGCAAACTTTAAACCCACACTCATAATCAATGTCAAACATAATCACATTTGATAGATCAGTCTTGTTGTTGAGAAGAAGAGTTTTCAAAAACATTTTATTTTAATCCTTTTTTGACCCACCCTGGTCTATGGAAAGTCATTTCTCCTTATTGAACCAAACCTTATAACCTATGACTAGATGATGCTTCAGAACTCAAACTGAAAAATAATTTTACCCAAATGGATGAAAAAAATGAGATTTTCTGTTTTCCGGTAGTATCCCTATGTAAAATTCCAAGTCCTTCTTATCTTCATTCAAACCCCTACACATAGGGATAATTTATGCCAAATATGAATAAATTTGACTGGCCATTAAGAAATGGTCCCTTCTTACACCTTGAGAGAGTGGTACTTAGTCATTTTTACAAATCTGAACCTCCTTGGCCAAACATGCTTCTGTGAAAATATAGGCAAAATCAATTCCTTTTTAAAATAAATAAATCAAATGATTATTATTACATGTGTCCGAAAATTGAACCCTTGGGCCAGGGTCTTTTTTAACCCCAGGGACACCATTTAAACAAACCTAATAGAACTGTAGTTAGGTGTCATTGCTACATAAATATTTTGAAAAGAAAACAAAGAAAGCAAAACTCACCACTGTGAGCAAATGTTTGTTCAATCTAATTATGGGATAGATTTTGGTCATCAAGTGACGTCACTTTACCCATTGTAATTGGACAAGAATATAAACACTGTTAGTGCTTTTCTTTATTCGTATTGTTCAACTCCAATGTTTGATGGTTTCAGATTTATATTCATTACTTTAAATTGTTGTAAAGTAATATATTGTTTGTCGACTTTTTTTCATGTTCTTAATTGCTTTTATAGTTTAATTTAATTTGTGTTCATCAATTTTAAATGTTTCTTTTAAGTTTTTTTATATTTATGTTCTTAGTTCAACAATAAGAATGTAGAAAATAACACAATTATAAAATTAAACACCATCTATGTACAATTCAACTTCAAAAATGTTAAGTTTGAACAAGAAGTTATACAATATTGCAATCTTTGGCATGTCATAGCATGGCCTTTTGTCCCTGTTGTTTCAAGTCCCATTGGATTCCCTTCCATACATTCGAAGATATGCTCTGGACAAGCAAATATAAATGAAAATAAAGTATTAAAGGGGAGATAAATCTGTCATTATTCCATATAGAGTTAAGATTTTTTCCTTTCTACACTTCCACACATTGCCCTCTATCCATGTTGGATCCCCTTGCATAATTTTGGAGATTTGCACCAGACAAGCAAGAATAACAAAAAAAAAAAGGTACATAAGGGAAGACAACTCTGCTATTATTCAAGATAAGAGTTATTTACATATTGATATGGTTGTTTTGCTTTGCACTTCCACACATTACCTCATATCCATGCTGCACGTGTTGTTGGGATACCTGTTAGTAGTGTTGGAACTATGTTCCAAACAAGGATTCAGAATGAATGAATGAATAAATAAGGTTTTACAGCTTACCAACACATTATAGGTTATTTGATGCCGACAGGTAGGAAGATTCCAGGTTCACTCTACATGTACAAAAACAACAAATTAACATACAGATTAAAAAAAATACATCAACAAATGAATATGCCAATGAACCTAGAACCTTGATAGCTGCAGAACTGCAGTTTCAGTAAATTAATCGTATTACTTAATTTGTTGCTTCTTACGACTTGCATAAGCCACAGTGATCATATTCTTGCCATCACTCATGGCTCCCTGGAACCACACAGGGGTTGATAATTTAACAACAATAGTGAACATGACAAAAACTATAAAATGAACACGACACCCATTCGGAGGATTCCTACCCTTCTGCAGAGATCGACATCGATTCTATTCTTAGCCGGAACCACAACGGCTGGATTCAGAAGAAGGCATGAACCTTACTTTTATTGTTGTAGAACAAAGACAAGTAGAGGAACCAGACTAAAGTGTTGTAGAACAAAGACAAGTAGAGGAACCAGACTAAATTGGTGTAGAACAAAGACAAGTTGAGGAACCAGACTAAAGTGTTGTAGAACAAATACAAGTAGAGGAACCAGACCAAAGTGATTAATTAATAACTTGTAATCTTTTGTTTTTTTTGTGTTTGCCCACGCCTCCTGACACACAAAGGTGCTGAATGTGCGTGTGGACAAAGCTGCAGCTGTATGCTCGCCATTAACAACTAAATATTATGTAGGCTAATCATTCCTAGAGGTCAAGGTCATACAGAAAAGTATATATTGGTTTTGAGTAGCATGTCATAATTTATAAATAACTATGGCCCAAGTTTAGACCCTGTGGCATGGCAATAAGAAAAGCTCACGAGTTAATTTTATTTTAGTTAAAACAAGCATGAATGAAATAAATTATTCACTCTGGCCCTTGTTTTAAAAAGATTAATAATTTACAGTTGTCTTTTGATGTCAGATCCAAATTTTGGGACACATGTCGTAACAATAATCATTGATTTATTTATTTAAAAAGGAATTGATTTTGCCTATATTTTCTGGTCTATACAAGAATCCAATAGATCAGGCTCAAGTTTCAAACATATCAAGCCAAGATTTTCCTCAATTCATATTTTTTAAATGCTCCAACTTCAATAACATTGATCATTCTGCATGTTGTCCTCTGCAAACGAGTTAAATGTGTTCGGACCTCAATTCTTGGTGGTCATTTAATGTATAGAGTTAAAGTAATCATTTAGAGAAATTGACATTTTTGACTTGAGAAAATATGAGCTAGATTTCCATACTGACCAACATCAGCATTTTTTTGACAATGCAACTTTCCTATTTAACATCACTTCCTAAATTTAGAGAGCATAAACAATTTTTAATCATAAATGTTCTACACAAGAATTTTGCTGCTCTGGACACACATGCATCTTTTAACTGATTTTGAAAATATGGCCAATATTGGACAATTGTAATATAACTATGGAGAAAAAGAAATAGAAAATCTACAACTTAGAAGACAATGTAGAAAACATTTTTATTGATAGAAGTAATAATGACAAGGCAATAAGATTACATTTATACATTAAGAATGTTGTTATACCGATATTTAGCACAATACATGATAAAAATGGTGAAGTAATTTATATCTTTCCACTCCAAAATGCTCAATTACAAGTGTACTTTTTAATTAAATGACAGGAATGTGGGAAAATGATCACATCTTTCTCTCCATTTCTCTCCACCATATCCACGAGTCTGTCCTGCAGATGATGTCAATATTCAAATAAAACAAAATTTTGGCAAAACCTGGCCAGACTAGCAAGTCAGATACTTTATACAAAGTCTTTGATCAACCAGGAAGTATCAGTTGTTCCGATAACACTGATGACCCACTTTATAAAAGTTAACTGACAGGCAAATATTGCGTATATAGCAAAAATCACAATTAAACTAAAACATGCACAGACATGAACTACTGTTAACTGCCATGAACAAACTTTGCATAGATAAGCACCTATTTAATGTTCTTCCTGCCACAAGGGAACTCACCATTAATCACATTCATGTATTTATATAAAAAACGTAACGCTCACAGATCCATTATTAAAATATAGCAACAAATATATTGTTAATGTTGAGACGATGTGCAGACCAAGATATTATATTTAAGTTCTTAAGTTGTATGCTTCACTAACTTTTAAACCAATTTTTAATGATTATAATTTGTGGCTCAATGCTATTTATTCTTCAATACGACTCCCAACATGAAATACCCCAAAGAAACATGTAATAAATTAGATGGTTTGTGAAATCTCTGTTTACTTTGTTATCACACTGATAAGACCTTCCATAACAACATCTGTAAATAAGGTAACAGCAGTCACCTTTGCTCGCACGCTCCCATCTGCATAAAAAAATCAGCACTATTAGCAACAAAATGGGACATATCACGATTATTGATATATCACTGACTAATGCGGATTGCAACAAAAAACACTAAATATTTATTATTGTACAAGTTACTGTAGTTTTCATTAAGTTTTCTCACTTTACATGTTACTGAATAAAACTTATGCAACTCTCTTTAATATTTGAAGAAGAAAAAAAAAGTAACTCAAGACATTTACTCAAGAATCAATTCTAACAGCTAGATTCAGAATGTATTTTTTTGTATGTCTTTAACTATTTTATCAGTGCAAAAATTAATATTGATAAATCACAAAAATAACCTCAAAAACAAATGAATTGGCACCAGTTTTATCATAAAAGATTCAGCAGCTCAAGAATGGTCCTTTAATTAACCCTTTACTCCATATGGAAACTGTTGAACACCACTAATATAGAAGGCTTTTGAAAACAGTGTAGACCAGTTCCGAGAGCAATCAGAACAGGTTCTGCACTGTTTTCTGCTCTATCAGAATAAATAGGTAAAATGTATCTATTCATGGAAATTGACTATGTGTGGTATTTGAGTTTGGAAGAGTCCAGTTAAAATGCATATGGAGTAAAGAGTTAAAATGAATAATGGGCGACACAATGGTCAGATGGCAACGGAAGTTCCATTTTGTAACATAGCTAAGCCTAGCCCTGATGAGTTGAACAAAAAACATTTGCTATCAATAATTGTACAAAATAAACTACTAAAACAAGCACATGCTGTAACCAGATTGCACCATATTATAAATCAAAAGCACTGTGGTATGTAATATTATAAACACATCATTATTCCTAAGAATAAACAAATATCATTAACAGGGAACCATTAATGATTTAAACCCAATATTTTGTATTTCTAATTATTTGTTATTTGGAATGACTTCTACCTCAAATATTGCATTATTGGCTTTTATTTGGTATTACTTAATCATTAAGATGATCTCACAACAATGAATATACTTTATACCAGTGATGGGTGAAATCATACGAAATACTTTAACACTTAAATTTAGTATTTTACCTCAGATGACCAAATTGATGTTTAAGGTGTAAAAAAAATTCCTACCCGAGACTGTTATTTAAATGTGTGAACACATAAAACTTGATCTGTTCATAACACCTTTGAAAAACAAAACCAACGAAAAAAACATCCAACAAAACAACAAATTTAACTTCTGTCGTTCAAGACAGTGAAAAAAAGATAATATTTTATTAAAGAGATTTCTTATCATGTAGAGAACACAGACTGATTTCAAATGAATAATACATGAACACCGAGTACAAATTATAAAGAGTTTTAAAAACTACGCAATAACACAATTGGAAATATTAATATGCAATATATATTTATGCAAATCTGCCCAGATGAACACCTAAAAAAAGGCTACAAAAAGTTTAAAACCTGTTGGCAGTAAGGAATCTTTGTTTTCATTCATTTGTATGTCAATAACTTTATTGGATATGTTTACAAGCACACCCGTAAACCATTCTTTAATCAAGAGGTCAAATTTAATAATCATATAAATAGTAGAAATGACTTGTTTTAAAATCAGGGGCCCCGTTCCATAACTGTTAGTTTACAAACTCCATAAGGGTAGGTTTGAAGATGTTACGAAATTCACATTAAAAGCATTTCAATGAACATTAACAGACAACATTTCATAACCCTAAGAATTTTATATATTAAATAAAAATTTGCACAAAGTCTGCATTTAAAAGTGAAAATGCCTTTCACTGTCGTCAAATTTGGTACTAAAATAAAAGACATGAATGTTTGCAAAACCGGCACCAAATGCCTTGCAGTTATTTTTAAGATTTAATTAAACATGATTGATAATACAAAAAATTAGCATTTTAATAAAAGTCTCGTCTTTGTCACATACATCAAATGCCAATTTATGCTTTACCCTTTTTTTAGAGACTAAAACATTTTATTTAATTTTTAACATGGGAAAATAGAAAAGTATGCTACCCATTGATGAAAATAGATTTACAATGTGGATTAAATTGATTCATCTAACATTTGTAACGGACTAAATAGACTTAAACCTTGATTTCAGTATCCTTAAAAACGTGGGGATGGGAGACTTTTGTCAAAGAGGGTACCCTTAATACAGGTTAAGGGGATACTCAATATCATCGACTAGATAAGTAACTGATTAAAAACCGACTTTATTTTAAAAACTTAACAATTAATGACCACATTGTTTCAGATAAAACAACAGTTCATTTGTTTCTCCTTTCGGGAACTTTGTATCATGTATGGACAATGACTATGCTGCAGATAAAAGATTGGAAGAACAAAGTCACTCTGATTAGGTGTCGGCATCTTAGCTACTTAATATATAAACATTATTCACTCATTTTATCAATACCGTTATAAACTACCACTAACAAATACAAATCGTAAATAAATTGTAGACTCGAGTGGTCAATCTGCACATTCATCTTAACTCAAACTGGCATTCCATGTTTACATTAATCACAAAGGTCTTTTCTAATCTTTCCAATCTTTTTTAATGTCAAATTTCCACTCCCAGGATAAAAGTTCATTCCCATCGTCATCTTTGAATACACTTTTTACTTTATAATCTCCCCTGGCAATCAATCCAGATGGGAACTCCTCAATCGGCGATTTATATTCGTAACATTCCAGCCTAGGACCATAACTGCCAACCATGTATTCTTCATTGGCTGAAAACAAAAGTTACAATTATAAATTAATTACTTTTATAACAGTTAATCAATTATCTGAAATGTTCCATTAATCGATTCAAAATTTCATCTCTGATTCCCAACACTATTTTACAGTAGAAGTGTTTGATACCAGCAGAGCTTCTGACTCAACCCTCTTGCTTATATGTGTTTGTAAATATATATAGTTATACAACTAATGTAAGGTAACTGTTTGGTTATAAGCAATAAATATGTTCTATACCTGCAGTTTCTGAGAAATCAAATATAAAGCTAGGGTAATAACTGAGATATCCACCATTACATAGCTGGTCATAACTGAGAAAACCGTCATTACCTAGCTGACCATAACTGAGATATTCATCATTACCCAACTGGCTATATCTGAGATATCCATTATTACCTAGCTGACCATATCTGAGATATCCATAATTACCTAGCTGGCAATAACTGAGATATCCACCTAAGCTAATGGCCATAACTTAGATAGTCACCATAAAGCAAGCTTGCCACAACTAAGATATCTATCATAAAGCTGGCTGGCAATTACTGAAATATCCACCATTACATAGCTGGTCACAACTGAGATATCCATCATTACTTACTGACCATATCCGAGATATCAACCATTACCTAGCTGGCCATAACTGAGATATCCATCATTACCTAGCTGGCTATAACTGATGTATACATCATTACCTAGCTGGTAGTTACTGCGACATCCACTATAAAGCTACTGGCCATAACTAAGATAGTCATCATAAAGCTAGCTTGCCACAACTAAGATATCTATCATAAAGCTAGCTGGGGATAACTGAGATAGTCATGATAAAGCTAGGTGGCCACAACTGAGATATCCATCATAAAGCTGGCTGTCCAAAACTGAGATAGTCATCATAAAGCTAGCTGGGCATAACTAAGGTATCCATCATAAAGCTAGCTTGCCCCAACTTAGTCATCATAAAGCTAGCTGGGCATATTAAACTCAGATATCTACCATAAAGCTTACTGACCACAACTGAGATATTCATCATAAAGCTAGCTGGGCATAACTGAGATATTCACCATAAAGCTAGCTGGGCATAACTGAGATATCCACCATAAAGCTAGCTGGCCACAACTGAGAAATTCACCATAAAGCTTACTGGCCATAACTAAGATTTCCACTATAAAGCTAGCTAGACATGATTGAGATATCCACCATAAAGCTAGCTGGCCATAACTAAGATATCCATTATAAAGCTAGCTAGGCATAACTGAGCTATCCTCCATAAAGCTTACTGACCACAACTGAGATATCCATCATAAAGCTAGCTGGGCATAACTGAGATATCCACCATAAAACTAGCTGGACATAACTGAGATATCCACCATAAAGCTAGCTGGCCACAACTGAGAAATTAACCATAAAGCTAGCTGGCTATAACTAAAGCTAGCTAGGCGTAGTTGAGATATCCACCATAAAGCTAGCTGGGCAAATTTGAGATGGTCATCATAAAGCTAGCTTGGCATAACTGAGATATCCACCATAAAGCTAGCTGGGCAAAATTGAGATATCCATCATAAAGCTAGCTACATCATAAAACGAAACACAAACATAGCAAGTTTCATAAAATTCCAACGTGAGGTTGTAGAGAAAAAGCGGGGACAATAATATGGTCACAGACTCAATGAAAGGGCAATAAGTCCATGAAAAATCATCGAACCGAAACAAAGACAATATGCTCATCTGCACTTGGTAATGATGCATCCAAGCAAGTTTCATAAAATTCCAACATGGGGTTGTGGAGAAATAGCGCAGACAATAATTTGGTTAGACGCAATCAAAGGGCCAAAACTCTGTGAAAAATCATCAAACCTGAACACAAAGATAATATGCGCATCTGCACTTGGTAATGATGCATCCTAGCAAGTTTCACAAAATTCTAACATGGGGTTGTAGAGAAACAGCGCGGACAATAATTTGGTCAGACAATCAAAGGGCCTTAACTCCGTGAAAAAACATCAAACGGAACACATAGACAATATGCGCATCTGCACTCGGTAATGATGCATCCTAGCATGTTTCACAAAATTCCAACATGGGGTTGTAGAGAAATGGCGCAGACAATAATTTGGTCACAGACTCGATCAAAGGGCCATAACTCCGTGAAAAAAAATCAAACGGAACACATAGACAATATGCGCATCTGCACTTGGTAATGATGTATCCTAGCAAGTTTCATAAAATTCCAACATGGGATTGTAGAGAAATAGCACGGACAAGAATTTGGTCACAAATAGAATGAAAGGGCCATAACTCTGTGAACAATCATCAAACCGGAACATAAAAATAGTATGCGCATCTGCACTTGATAATGATGCATCCTAGCCAGTTTCATAAAATTTCAACCTGACGTTGTAAAGAAATAGCCCGGAAAAGAATTTGGTAACAAATAGAATCAAAGGGCCATAACTCCGTGAAAAATCATTGAACCGGAACACAAAGACAGTATGCACATATTCACTTGGTAACGATGCATCCTAGCAAGTTTCATAAAATTCCAACACTGAAATATGCAGAATAGGTGATGGTCAAAATTTGGTTACTGTGGTCCAGTTAATGCAGGATATTTAGGGGATAGGAGAAAAAAAAATTTTTTTAAGAATAATCTATTTGTGTTTACTTTTATAAAATTGGTATTCATTTGGAAATACACAAATACCACATGCTTGAAGGAAAATGTATCATAACGTGTCGTTAATTTAGCTGCAGTATAGAAATTTTGTAATCAGAAGTGTTTCAGCAATTCTAAACACAAATTTCTGGGAATGGTATTGTTTTGATGAGAATTTCATTCTGCAATGCAAGAAATTTAAATTCTGAATTTGAATTTTGAATGGAATTTAAGATAATTGAAAACAAAATTTTGTGTGAATACACGAGCGGTCACAAAATCTCAATCAGTTGCCTTTCCTTCTCTACATAATTCCTTGCTAGTCATCCATAAAAAAACAAAAAAACTTTAAATTTCTTTGTATTCATTTTATTGCAGCAATTATCTAAATAGAAACACATACTTAACAAGAGCACCGCAAGCGGGTGCAGAAGCTTGTCTTTTTTCCAAATCTATTTCGTAGGTTAAAGTCAGTGAAATAAACTTTTTAAACATGATGTTTATTAGCTTTAAAAATCTGGTTATGGATGGTTGTATGTGCCAAAGTTTGATAAACAGGGCTGTTAAGTTTTAATACAATAAAAAAAAGTTGGAGGGATTGGGGGTCTTTGGGTTGTTAACAAAGGGGCAGAATAGTATTAAATTTAAAACAAAACAAAATTTAAACATTTTTATTTTTTAAAAAAATGAGGGAGTCGTCTGGAGGGTCTTGGGGTCGGTAACAAAGTTGAAATTGTGCAGAGTATTTGATTTAATACAAACAAAATTGAAAAAAAAAATGGGCGGGAATTCGGGGTGGGTAGGTGTAGTGGTGTCTTTGGGTCGGTAACAAAGTTGAAATGGGGCAGAGTATTTGATTAAATACAAAACAAATTTTAAAAAAAATAGACAGCAGGGTTGGGGTTAAGGTTGGGCTCGGGCAAGAAAATCCATTAAATAGGTCAAAGTCAGTGATGTAATCTTTTTAATAGTTGATGGTGATCAGCTTACAGAATTAATAGTATTACTGAAAATAAAACTGATTTAAAAACAAGAAGGCCTCAGGATGCTCTGCTGACTCATAGTGGCCATAGCACTTTTTGAAATTCTCCTTGCAATAGAAACATCAGGTGGGGGTCATTTTTAACCCTGGGGACACCATTTGAACAAATCTAACAAAACTATAGTTAAGTCATCATTACTACATAAACATTTTACATAAACATTATAAACGGTGCTGTGTGACCTAACTAACCGTTAAATATGTTCATCAATACAATGCTTCCATTAGATGACAGATTGGCGCGTCTTTCTATAAACAACAAATGTAGCCCCAAACCTAATTTCATTATTTTACTATCAAAATTAAAAGAGGACAATCCATAGTGAATAAAATTTCACTAACAATCACTATTTACTCAAACTACGAGTTATTATATCGAAAACATGTCAATATTTCACCCCATTAATGGTTACATGTCGAATGGTGTTAGAGATTATATCACCCCCACCAGATGACGTCACTATGCACATAGAAGTAAATGCGTAAAACATTTTTTTATCAATGAAAATTGCCGCCTTTTTTTAGAGCACAGTGAGATAAGTGTAGTCTTCCGCATTTCCATGGAAATTGTACGCTTCCCGTATCGTATTTTTTAATTTTGTAAAGAAAGATATCCGCAAAAAATAAAAAAACTTTGAAACTTTTGTTGTATAATACATCCTCTGTTACAGTAAATGCCTGTTGAAAGTTGTGAACTACTTTATCAGTCGGATGAATATGGCAGTTCCTGCCATACGTAGTTTGTATAACAGATTGCTAGGGCTGCATGACAGCTAAGGAAGTCAGCGCTTTGCTCGCCTTCCAAAAATAAATCTTCTGTATAGTCTCCTATGTAATAGAAACATCCATGTGAAGTTTCAGTTTAATTGACCTGGTGGTTATAGAATAAATGGGAAAAAAAAGAATTTTCTGTTTTCCCATAGTACCCCTATGTAAAATTCTAAGTCTGTACAAATCTGACATACCGGTTCTTAAGTAAACGATTTTAGTAATTCCCAATTTGTACCCTTTTGGGGCCCCTCCTGGCCCCTTAAGACAGTGGAACACAGTCATTTTTACAAATCTGAACCTCCTTCACCAAACAATGCTTCTGTGAAGATATCGACAAAATCGTTTCCATTTTAAAAAGAAATAAAAAAAAAATATTATAATGAACCCTAGGGGCGGGGTCCTATTTAACCCTAGGGACGCCGTTTGAACAAATCTAACAAAACTATAGTTGGTCATCATTACTACATAAATATTTTGAAAATCTGTTGGGTCGTTCATGAGAATAAGATTTTTTAAGTTTTGGACTATTTTTAGTAGTGGCGGCCATTTTGATTTTCAGATCGAAAAAAAAAAAACATCTGTATAGTCTCCTATGCAAAAGAAACATCCATGTGCAGTTTCAGTTTAATTGGTCTATTGGTTTCAGAGAAAGTGCTGCTAACAGACGACAGACGGCAGACAACAGACAACGCGCTATCGCATAAGCACTTCTGGTCTTTGGCCAGTAGAGCAAAAAACAAAAAAACAAGAGTTGTCAGAAGACAACAAAGCTTGCCTTTGGGTGTTTAAGTCCAAACAGGGCCATAACTGTGCCAAAATGCAATCCAAAATTATGGTTCTTGTCTACGTGTGTTCCACTGACGATAGTGAACACACATGCAAAGTTTCATTCACATCCAGTGATGGCATAGATATCTTAAACTTAAACGCAAAAGTTTAACCTCGGTGTCTACAGACAACGCCAACGACACCTGGTCATGGCAATTATATATAGCTAGCCCAAAGTATGGAAATTTATATAAGTTAGCTATATACATTGTTTCTACAACATAATATAAATGTGTTTATGAAGTTTAGTCACCAAAACATGAGTAGTTTGTTCAGAAACAAAAAAAGCCAAGCGAAACATAAAACTTTAACCAAACCCGAGCTAAATAAAAAACTTTAACTTAAGGTTTTAGAGCCCAAAGTATGTAAATTTAGGTAAGTTAGCTATATACATTGTTTGTATATCATGATATGAATGTGTTTATCAAGTTAAGTCACTGTAACACAAGTTGTTTGTTCAGAAATACAGAAACAGAGAAAAAGCTGAGCTAAACATAAACTTTAACCAGCGGACGACGACGCCAGGGTCATGACAATAGCTCTTTATTTTTTTTCAAAAAGACGAGTTAAAAATGCACCATTCATGAGTATCAAACTTAGAATTTTTTCAACACAGAAGGGGAACACCCCTCCCATACACACCCCTCTTATTTTCAGCAACATGTCTTCAAAATTTAATGGGGGAACCCTGAAATGCTCCTACACCCATGAATTGATATCAAATATGAATAAATTTGACTGACCGGTTGTAGGGAAGGAATCTTTGGAGAATTTTGAATTTTAACCAATTTGTTGTTGAACATTTTCGATTTAACCTGGCCTCTTATGGAAAGTCAATTCTCCTTATTGAACCAAATCTTATTGATGGTGCTTCAGAACTCAAGTAGAATGGCGGGGATGATAATCTAGCAATAACTTTATTATGGCCTTACTCACCCAAAAGTGATTTGTGCAAAATGTGAAGAACAAATTAATTAGCAACAGGATTCATAACTGATTCTCCATACAAGTTTAGCAACAAGAGGCCCAAGAGGGCCTGATGACGCTCTACTGACTCATAGTGGCCATAGCACTTTTTGAAATTCTCCTATGCAAAAGAAATATCAGGGCGGGGTCATTTTTAACCCTAGGGACACCATTTGAACAAATCTTACAATACTATAGTTGGTCATCATTATTATATAATCACTTTGAAAATATGCTGGGCCATTCATGAGGAGAAGATTTTGTAAGTTTTTGACATTTTTTAGTAATGGCGGCCATCTTGAATTTCATATTGAAAAAAAAAAATCTTCTGTATAGTTTCCTATGCAACAGAAACATACATGTGAAGTTTCAGTTTAACTGGCCTTGTGGTTTCAGAATAGATGAAAGAAAAAGAGAATTTTATGTTTTCCCATAGTATCCCTATGTAAAATTCTAAGTCCCCTTACAGGGCCCCTATAAATTTTAGCCCCTTAATTCTTATCTGCAATCAAACCCCTACACATAGGGATAATTTATGCCAAATATGTGCAAATCTGACATACCTGTTCTTAAGAAAACGATCTGAGTAAATCCCAATTTGTACCCTTTTAGGGCTACTCCTGACCCCTTAAGACAGTGGAACCCATACATTTTTAAAAATCTGAACCTCCTTCACCTAACAATGCTTCTGTTAAGATATAGGCAAAATCATTTCCATTTAAAAAAAAAAAAAAAAAAAAAAAAATATTATGACATGTGTCCCCTAATTGAACCCTCAGGGCGGGGTCGTATTTAACCCTAGGGAAACCATTTGAACAAATCTAACAATACTATAGTTGGTCATCATTACTACATAAACATTTTGAAAATCTGCCTGGCCGTTTATGAGAAGAAGATTTTTTAAGTTTTGGACTATTTTTAGTAATGGCGGCCATCTTGAATTTCAGATTGAAAAAAAAAATCATCTGTATAGTCTCCTATGCAACAGAAACATGCATGTGCAGTTTCAGTTTAATTGGCTTAGTGGTTTCAGAATAGATGAAAGAAAAAGAGAATTTTCGGTTTTCCCATAGTATCCCTATGTAAAATTTTGAAGTCCCCTTACTGGGCCCCTATAAATGTTAGCCCCTAAATTCTTATCTGCAATCAAACCCCTACACATAGGGATAATTAATGCAAAATATGAACAAATCTGACATACCGGTTCTTAAGAAAACGATTTTAGTAATTCCAAATTTGTACCCTTTTGGGGCCCCTCCTGACCCCTTAAGACAGTGGAACCCATTCATTATTACAAATGGGAACTTCCTTTACCAAACAATGTTTCTGTGAAGATATAGGCAAAATCATTTCCATTTAAAAATAAATTTAAAAAAATATTATAATGACATGTGTCCCCTAATTGAACCCCCTTTTGGGGGCCCTCCTGACCCCTTAAGACAGTGGACCACAGTCATTTTTACAAATCTGAACCTCCTTCACCAAACAATACTTCTGTGAAGATATAGGCAAATCATTTCCATTTAAAAAAAACAACAAAATATTATAATGACATGCATCCCTGATTGAACCCTCGGGGCAGGGTCATTTTTAACCCTAGGGACACCATTTGAACAAATCTAACAATACTAAAGTTGGTCATCATTATTACATAAACATTTTGAAAATCTGTTGGGTCGTTCATGAGAAAAAGATTTTTTAAGTTTTGGACTATTTTTAGAAACGGTGGCCATCTTGAATTTCAGATTGAAAAAAAAAAAAATATTCTGTATAGTCTCCTATGCAACAGAAACATGCATGTGAAGTTTAAGTTTAATTGGCCTTGTGGATTTAGAGAAAGTGCTGCTAACAGACGACAGATGACGGACAACGCGCCATCGCATAAGCACTTCTGGCCTTTGGCCAGTAGAGCTAAAAATTGGTCAAGAATTTTAGTAGTAGAGCTGACAAGAAAATGTGACATGGACAGACACAGGCAACTCTATAATATTTTTTATGCACTTTTTAAATGATAGAGCCATAGGAATTACCAAATATACACAACAGTTCTTAATATACTTACACTTTAAAGGCCCTCTGCCGACTTTATTGAAAAATTTTAGTCCTGACACTATTTCTCTTTGACAATTGAATGTCAGCATGATTCTGTACTTAGCGCCTTCTTTCACAATAAACTTCATATTCTTCAGCTGCCCCTGATCTAAAAATATTTAAAAAATGTCATGTACAATGTTAACGGCCATGTGTCGGTGTTTGTTTTTTTTTACAAAATTGGCAACCAATATCACCCCATACCCCAATACATATCATGCTTAGGTACAGTACAAAACCTGTGCGTAAATATTGTTGCCAATAAGGTTGTCAAAAAGTGCATGTATGATACTTGTTTAAAGAAATGTCACACCTGCACTTAATTTTGATCATATGTGCTAAGTATCAAGTCAAGCACCTGGCAACTGTGGAAGTGGTTTGGCTCCAAAAGAACTGCAAAAACAGCAATCAATTTTACTAAGTGTAAGGGCAATAACTCTGCATGGAATTAAACCAGAATCACAAAATTGATGTCACGCATATCTACACATGTTGATCATGTATACAAAGTTTCAAATTGGTCGCCAGAGAATTGTGGAATTAATTTGCTCTGCAAGAGTTACAGCAATAATACAGGCAATAATTTGGCAGGGAATTAAGTTAGGTGTCACCTGGTTATCCTTGATGATGTAAATATATATGAATATATTTTTCAACTTTTGTCCTTTGGGAAGTGGCAAAAAACCAAACATGGATTTTGAATGTCACATCTGCATTGACAAATCACATCATTTTCTCTTACATAGATTTAGTAAAGTAGTACCCACCCCAAGGGTCAAACCGTGAGACCCAGGGGCATGAAATACTCAATTTTATGATGGACTCACAGGGCCTCCTCTGGCTATTTTTTGCTTTTCGCCACTACTTTCGCCATATTTGAAAAGTTGGAGCCAAATAAAAAAAAATGTAGCCAAATTAAGAGCCATTTTTGTAGCCAACTAAATTCCTTACCTCGGCCAACATCCTTTAAATCGTTATCAAACTACTCTTAAGTGAAAGAAACTTATTGCATGTTTTCTTTTTATACTTGTTTAAGCTTTTGAATTAAACACAGTTTTTATGAATAGAAGTTTTAATGTATATTGCGATACTATTATTATTATCTTGTGAATTATTGTTCAAAGTGCCTGAAATCGATAATTTGGGGAAGCAGTAATTGGTAGTATGTTGTTGAAGTATATTGTAAATGATGCATTAGTTTAAATGGAGCGCAGTCAAAAACCAAAACAGCCCCAGTTATGTTTCTGTACTTGTTTGATTTTGTCAATGTTTGTGCACATATATAACACAAATTCTGGAATTTGCCATTGGTTAAAACATTCCATAACATTTTCTAAATATATAACCCACCCACTACGTCACTACAGACTTGGTATAAATATGGTCAATATTAGCATTATAACAACAGAGCATAAAGATCAAACAAATCTAATTATTGTAAAACCTTGGTATTGATGAAAAAACAAACAACAGCTATCGCTGACATAATAAATAAAATTATTTTACGGACAAAATCTACAGTCATTTATTGTTTTTATCCTGGAAGCTGCCATTTTGAAACTAACTGTTTGTTGACAAAAAATTTGAGTCTCATAGACCTTATTCATTATGCACATATTGATTTCCAGTGTTTCCTATAATAAGAATTTTTTTTTAAAGTTTACAAGGGGTTATCTAGAAGTTTGTGGACAAATCTCATATTATGAACATGACATGTCTGATTTATTTGGAGATTTACATGTATAATATGAGCCATTATATGGAGTCCAGGAATTTGTGTTACATCACAAACCCTTTGGTGTCCTCTTTTTTATATTTAATACTTGTTAAATTTTATGCTTTATTAGGTTACTACACTATTTAATGTTAATATATTGTTAAAAATATTAACAGTTTCTAGATTTATGTATAATTTTGAATTTCACTGTTAGTAACACTATACTATAAATTCATTTATTTATGGTCAAATTAGTTTCTTGCATCTATTAAGTCTACTTAAATGAATTACCAGGTTTAGTTGAATTGTTTCAAATGTAAAACTGGTTATTTAGTTCGATATTTAGCAATTATTGTCAAGTGGAAGTATGATGTAACGAGATACCAAGTACGATGTAACTGGACACAAAATGTGTAACAGGACACCAATATAGACCCCAATAAAAGACACCAAGGTACACCATTGCAGACTCAATGCATCTATACAATTTGATTCAGGTGTTTCAACTACTGTCTTCATGCAAAAACAATCACAGGACATTTCTGTTAACAATGTCTGACCAATCATAAACATTGTTTTGTATTCATGAATAAATCGGGCACAGGTGTAACATTGGTGAAAATTGTGTCCCGATTTAACTTGTTACACACAAACAATTTGAGAGTAAATATATCAAATATATATTTTAAAGTTCATATTGTTCCCTCATACTTTCAGATATCTTAATTGTTCAAACCCATTTCATTTTCACGGGTACAGCATGCCAATCACTGTTAACCATGAGATTCTTGTTGTCGACGTAATACGATACACTACATCGGTCAGGCAGAACTGAACAAAACCTTGTTACATAGAATTAATTATTCATTATGGTACTTTCATACATCACATATCAATTTAGTAATGCTTAAAAGCATTTTAAATGCATTTAAGTGACCAGAGGATGAATCAAAACAATGTTGTCGTCGTAAATTTTTTTCCAAACTGACAGTGTGTACATTGTCATCCGCCATATATCGAGTTGATTCCTCAACCTTCCTTCTCGCTGCCAGCCATAGAACTGACTGGTATCGGTGTTGTAAACAGACTCAAGGTTAAAAGGTTATGCGGGTGAATTACTTGGTAATTTTCCATTATGCTCAGATACCGTGATGTAACAAAAAAGGACACGTTTCTCGTAACTGATATCTTGGCTGTCTGCCATATTTAAGTGGTGGGTTCTAGAATGCCATGTTTGCTTCATTTTCATAGTACACTGTCGATCACGTAAGACAACATGTGTACGAGATCGTCGATGTCAAGGTTGTAAGCTATAACACATTTTGTCATGACGTAACTCTGAGGACACGATTGGTTACGCCACATTACAAAAAAATATTTAGTCAAATTCTCATATTTACGTTGCAAATAAAAAAACAGAAGTTAATCAATTCAAATAAGAGGAAACTGAAGTTTATTTCCAAAAAAAAACACAAGCTGTTTTGGTTTAGAAGATTAGAGTAATACGTGTTTAGTGCAAACACACACGCAAATGAGCACCACGAAACCAAGAAATTACACAATAAATAATGATTTAAGGGAAGTTTTTAAGCTGTAAAAAAGTACCCTATGTGATTATTAAGAGAATAATTTGTTTTTAAAAGGTTCTGCAAATTACTTTAAATTATTATTATATACTTCTGCAGCTTATATTAATTTATGTAGAATTTGTGTGATGTAACGCAAATTCTCAGACTCCATATTATGGCTCATATTTAAACTGTATGCAAATATGAAGAAAATATATATTCAAATAAAACAGTAACATGTATTTCAAACATGTCATGTAGGCTTAATATCTGCCGCAGTTAAATTGCAATTTTCCTACAAGTAATTTTCCTACTCTTACTCATCGCTCCACTCATACTATTTTAGGAATTAAGGAACCCTGCGAGTACTCCCAGCATGCAATTTGTTCTTTATTATCATGTGCACTGTATTGTAACCTATACTTAGTTTGCAGCAAAGTTCATGAATTGTATTACAGCAATCCTTATTGAAGCACTTTTTATCAAGTTGACATGACTGTGCTTGATTTTGACACAGGGTGCCACACCTGTTATCATCTTCTTCACTGTACCGTTTGTGTCATTTGTAAACTACAAAATGCACTACAAATAACTTCCTTGCAGCTTTATTGGTATATGCATATATATTGTCTGATCAGTATTTTGCTAATACTGACACGAATTGTATTTGCATATGAGTGAGTCTACCTTTTCAAAATTAGTTTAAACTCCTAACACATGTGCGCCATGCTGGAATGACACATGCAGACATTGATGATGTGTCCTCAATAATATATGCTTCATCGTGAGTGTTACAGGAAAACATCTAAACTAACCTTCAAGGTCAATTTCACAGTCATCTCTACCTTCAACCAAAATGGACATCTTTTTTAAAATAATTTTACGTGGATCATTGGGCCCTGAAAAAAATAAAGAGTATAAAATGTAGAGAAGTACTGTAAATGAAGATTCATTTGTGTGGTTTAAATTTATGCTTGTGAAAGATTGTGTTGAGGCTAGATGAAAGCCACTCTCCAACACACTGTCATGTGACAGCAGAATTTCTAGTGTGTAACCATGAATGAATTTTATCCTTATTTCAGATATCACTCAAAATTGCAACTACCCATTAAAGTATGATTATAATTCGCACGTTTCCCCCAAGTTTTTAAGGTCTAAAACAGGGGTGCGTATTATACTAATGCATAGAAAAATTAATTTTTATTCTTCAGGTCTCGTCAGAATTTCCCCCAAACTTTGCAATCGGCGATCGTCAACTATGACCAGTTGACAACAGCCTTTCTGATAACTATCATATTGAACGTGTTGCAAAAAAGCACAAGAAATTTCAGAGTATCAATGAAAAGTTGACCATGTGTTATCTATTATTATGTGTAATGTTGTCTTCTGCATTTCCATAATGACGGAACTTGTACGCTTTCAGTATTGCATATTTTTCATTTTTTTTACTGTTTGGTAAAAGGCAAAACAGCAATAAAATAAAAAGTTTAAAACTTAATGAACATTATGTCCTCTGTTATGAAAACTGCATTTTCAAACTTTTGAAACTATTTTATTGAGGGGATGAAATTGCAGTCATCAGTATAACAAGGGTTGTTGAACAAAATTACACCTCATGTGATCCCTGCAGAAGGCATCACTTAACTTGCCTTCCAAAAAAATCATTATCATTATTAACTAGTCTAAACTAATAATTAATGCATGTCAAACTTACAGAAAATGTTTTCTTTATCTCCCAGCAAAGTTTCTTTGTATTTCCTGAGACTTTCATCCTCCTCGTCTGTCTTTAGGATCTCATCTATGGTCTTCATTGCAGGAGGTTTGTATGCAGGTTTCTTTTCATCGTCCTCTTGTTCAATTTCTGGAACTTCTTCTTTCTCACATTCTGCCATTGTTCTGGCTCTATAATACTACAAACTTCGATAAGAACTGAAATAGATTTTTATTAAAGTCAACACTGACAAAGAAACATCAATTTCATTGTCTGAAAATCTACTTTAAAACAAGAAAATTCAGTGAATTCATATCTGCCGCCCAGAAGTGCCAGGAACTGAGAAAAGTAAACATTGCCTGTAGATGTGGGTAACCTGAAACACTGCATTATGGTCGAGATGTAAAACAAAATGTTTTAATATTTAAAAAAAAACTCCGAAATGCAATAGAAAAATTGAGAAAAAACTATCGTAAAAAGGACAAAAAGACTGAAGAGGAGGGGGTGGAGATGTGATTAACTGCAATACCTTGTATGAAATTTCAATCCAACACATGCAGTGGCTGCTGAGTGGTAGAATTTTTATAGTCAAACAAAGGCCATAACTTGCAAAATAATCTATCAATAGTTATGCCGCTCGATTAATTTAACTACCAAGCCATACGTAAAGTTTCAATCAAATACATTGAGTGTTTGTTGTGATATGACTTGACGGTACTCACATGTAAAACTTTAAGCAGCGTAGTCAAAGAAGAGCCATAATTTTCATTATATTCATGTAAGAGTTAACTAACATAGTTATTTTAGTAGATTTGTTGACTATGAAGTCTTATGTGAAATTTCAATCAAATACTGTCAGTGGTTGTTGAGATATGGACTTTGGTGGTACTTGCATGCAAAATTTTAACAAGAAGTCAAACAAGGGCAACACTTTTCATTGTATTCAGGCAAGAGTTATTTGCATTATATTTCAACAAAACTTATTTAATTTTGTTATTTTAGTAGGTTTGATGACTAGGAAGTCTTGTGTGAAGTTTCAATCAAATACATTGAGTGGTTGGTGAGATATGAACTTGATGGTACTTGCACACAAAACTTCAACCAGAATTTCTAAGCCAAACAAGGGCAATAATTTTGCATTTTAGTCATCCAAGAGTTAACTCACTTAGTTGTTGCAGTAGGTTTGATGAATGGGGAGTTTTGTGTAAAGTTTCAAGTCAAGACATGCAAAGGTTACCAAGATAGGGACTTGCACACAAAACTTTAACCAAGGTGCGACGTCAACGCCAGGGTGATTAGAAATCCTCTTTATTCTTCGAAAAGTCAAACTTTAATAATATTTTTCACATTGAAATGTATCACAATTATACAGTACGCAAGTCTAGATTTTGATCATCGCAAAATTCCTCTTTCACTTTCACGCATATTTCTTTTGGTTTCTTTGCATTTTGAAATTTGTTACTTTGGATTGAGAAAAACAGGTGAAAAACATTTTTTAATCAAATAAATTGTTAATATCTAAGTTAATTAAATACTTGACTGGTCAGTTGTCAAGAGACACCAGTGAACCGGACTAGTCCAAGGCATCAGAAGCTTTAGAGTTGTTAACTGTGTCAAATCTCAAATCTTTGCTGGATCAGACCTGTGTATTGTGATCAGGGTTCGACATTAACTTTTTTCCCCACTTGACCACAGGGCTAGTAACTCAGAAAAACTACTAGACCTGACCAAACTTCCACTAGCCCAGACCAATATCGTAACTATGACTCCGGACATAGTACTGAAAGTTGGTCACAATCTGAGCTTTCTCATAAGTTTTCTTTGTTTCAGTTCTGACTTTTGTATTTTTGTCATTGTTATTATCCCCATCTTTTTCCCCAGTGAATCTAAAATTGAATAGAGACATGTCGAAAAGTGTTGCTCGTCGTTAATATCAATAAATCATAACATGGTCTTCTAATGTCTTAAAATATAAAAGGTAATAACTGAAGCCAGATCATACACGGAAGAGTTACGCCTCTTAATATATTGCGTCATTAGACCAGGAAAGAGTTACACCGCTTAGTTAGGGCCGCTAAGTAATTCTACGGTATGTGTTTTCGTGTCTACCATAAGGCTACAAATTATCGATAACCAATGATATTACATGCTTGTCAGCAGGTGCATTTCAATTGATTCAATGATAAACATTATCAGCTCAGGTTTTGGTGCTTTTTAACTGATTTTTTAATTTTAATTTAACATGACCAGTTGGGCTACCTACGCTCCAGTAGAACACGACCGGACAAAGTATTTACTAGACTCGGTCGATTGGACAAGGTAATGTTGAACACTGGTGATATTAAGTAAGGTATCATGATCCGATTTTAAAACATCATATTGAAGTTAAGGGATCTATTATTTATTGACCACTGAGTGATCCAATGGCATCTTAAACAAGAGCTGTCAAAGGGCAGCACGTTCAACCATTTCGCTGCTGTTCTAAAACAACAGCTTTTTCAGGAAATAAGTACCAAATGGAAGACAATTAAAACTCAGGGGTGGTAAAATTAGGCTATAATTAGTTGTCTGTTAAAATAAATAAGCAAAATAATTCACTAACACTATTTATTTTCATTATCATCAATTATGTTTTTTTTTGAATACAACAAAGTGGATGGATGGCTCGTATTGCCTTAATATTAAACAGGGTTTTCAATGACTCAAAAGTGGAGAGTCATTTGACCCCTGACCCCAAAATCTAGAGAGTCAAAAATGAAATCTTGAGTCAATATGAACGGATGGTTTTACACGTTAAATTGCACATCTCCAGATATTGGGGTTGGAAGTCAATTTCTATGTGCTGGCATGTAATTTTATATAATATATGGCAAGAAATTGAATAAAACAATAGATAATCTTTTATTAGTTTAATTTTTAATTTTTCCTGACTTAATATTTATAATGAATAACAAGATACATATTACGGGCTGTTCCATCTTAACATACATCACACCCATGGAAGGCAAAATAATAATATTCCAATATAAAAAGTGAGGGTCCAAATTCAAAGTCCCTTCCATGTTATGTTTAAATGGAACAGGTCTAACTACTATATACTATCATTTTATTTTAAAAATCACACAAGCAGCTTTACAACATAAAATTCATATAATCATATCTGCATAATCATAATCATTCCTAAACACTGGTTACTCATAATAAAGACATGCACATATTATATTGTCAATGCATTCCAGTCAGATTATTTTTTCTAGAGCTACAAAAAGACACATGAATACTTCAGTCAGATCAATCTCCAAGTGGCAATAAATTACACTCGCCAATACAAAAAGACCAGGAAATATTCCAAAAACACTCCAATGTGTAAACTGAAATTAAAAACCAGCGCAAGGGCAATATGCTACCTTATAAAACAAATGGCGGACAGTTTATTATGAAAAGTTTCAAGGATATAACAAGAGCAACAGGAAACAAAGTACTCAAATATGTTTCTCACTATTTTCTTTTTTTTTTTGTTAAATGGGTATTTTGGATGGATTGAACATCGTTTGACAAACAAAAATTGGGGGGTCGGGGTGGTAGGGAGGGACCAACCAAGGTCCATTAATCCTGCCTGTGAGTAAAACCAGCTTGCCGTGCGTCAAAAATATGCATGGGCCATAATTTCCACATGTCAAAAACGGGTCAACTAGAAATCTAGCACGTCAAAACCCGAGAGAGGGTAGGCGTCAGTTGAATAATTACTTAATTCAGCATTTGTCATTTGTTACATTTGTCTTTCAAACTTTAAATTAACCATTGCTGACAAATAACCCCAATAGGTGTGTCAATACCTAACTTAAGGCAACCATTTACATATAATAACCCTAAATACATCAATTCATTCTTATTGCACTGACTAGAATAATATAAATTGGTCAAGCATATCAAGAAATAAAAATTAAACATTACCTGAAATAATTCCAGCAAACATTCAAAATATTGTGATAAGCTACAGTTGAGAAGATCTGTTTCATGATTAGTTTATCAATGTTTTACATATGCGATACAATTATGCCTTACCTTCAAATCATATGGTAATATACCAGTTCTTGTTAATGGATCTATAGTCTTGTACCAACCAACAATTAGAGTTTATCAATGCTGGATATATCCTTCTACATTTTAAGTTGTTCAGTTTTATACATATATACAATATAGGCCTATGCACTAACTTCACATCAGAGGGCAATCGCTACCAGTTCATGAAAATGGATCTATAGTTGAAATAATCTTGCACCAGCATGAACAGTTTATAACAGCTGCTGTTGGATACTTTTTCATGAAAATGAAGAAAAAAGTGACAAAATTTGCCAAACATCTAAGCTCAACGCCGTGAACTACAAACTAACCTATTAAAAACAAATTTCTCAGTCTGAAAGGCATTATAAGTCTGAAAGTGAAATAATTCTGCCAAATTGCAATCAAGAGTTATGGTTCTTGTCTCTATGAGTGTCCCAGATACTGAACATACATGTGAAGCTTCATTCATGTCCAATGATAGGTTGATGAAATAACTTATTATAAGAACCAACTCAAAAACTTGAACCGGCTAAAAAATCTCTTTAGAACCAAAAGGACCATAACTTTGTAAAACCCTGAGTTATGTTTCTTGTCACTTATGATGCTGAACACACATGTGAAGTTTCATTCATATCCAATGAGTGGTTGCATAGATATCTTACCTGATAAAAAACCAATGCTGCCGTGGGTACAGCGAATGTGCGTATCAGTACCAATAATGAATAAAAACATGTTTACTTGTAAATTTTCGTCAAAACTACTATGATAATCAAAATAAAAATATTGCTGTCATTCACATTACCTTTCGACTTTAGGAAAGCAAAAAGAGAATATAAACATCAGTATGATAATGATTGGGGAAACGCTTTATCACCGATTTTGTTGACAATGGAGATTTTGCCTCGTACTAAACTGAAAGTAGACTTGTTCATGGCATATCTCCATAACAAAACAAGGTATGACATAATGTACATACCGTACTTTTGAGTTTATTTGATGTCACTACAACAACAAATTGCATAACACTTGATTTTGTTAATTTAAATATTTTGACACAAGATTACCGAGGGATTAATGCAGGCCTGTCTCAGTACCATTAGCGGATCACATTTTGGATGTGTGACATTTTTGAGGGACCATTTCAAAAACCTTGTTATCAACCAAATAGCATTGTTAACTTGAAAACGTGAGTTACCGGTATTTTGATATTCATTTTTTGGTGAGCAGTCAAAGACCCCTTTGAATGTTATTACAATATGACTCTGTCCGTCCGTATGTCTGTCTTTACGTTTACAAGTAATGTAAATTGGATGAATCTTGATGTACTGCAGTGGCGTTTTCGGTGGAGGCGTACTAAAATCTGGCAAACATATCTTTTTCTATAACGTTTGAAGCTAAAAGACTGAAAAAAATCTTTTTTACTTTTGTCAATTTTTTTGGATGTACACAGCCTCTTGTAAACTGTAGATACCCACATAACTGCAAACTATTTCAACGAAAAGTTGGCTGGTCTTTTCAGAGGGAATATTTTTCTTTCTGTTAATATATTTTCTAAAATAGTTTATGTGCTTAAATTAGTGTATGCAGTGACTGTTTCACTAGTGATCCGCTACTGGCATGTTCACTGTACAATAGCCCCCCTATTCTACGAACAGTTGATCTAAAAACAGCACTCAGTACTGGTTTTAACCAGGCAATAAATTTGAGTGTGTCATAAAAGCTGTGAGCTTACTTTGCAACAAGTTAAATTGTATTAGATAGAAAAAATATATCGTAGAATGCCCTTAAATCAAGACAAACCTTGGTTCGAGGCCATTTTTATTTTCTTGCTATTCTCACGAGATTTCAGAGTGCACGTGCCATAATTATGTCATGGTTTACTACAAAGTTACTCAACCATGCAAACCTGTCAAATTGTTTTAAATATGTTCTTAGGAGGTAAGTTATCAAAATGTTTATGGATGGTTGAAAATTTACCTTAAAACACTATTCCCAAATTTTGGTCATTAAAACCCCTCATTTTTGTACCCAAAATTTAAAATGTCTTCGTCTGCTTTTGTCGCCATTTTATCAATGGCGATTACATGGCGGAAGCTGAAATATTTTTTTAGGCCAAGTAAAAAAATGCGTTTTTTGTACCGATAATCCTTCGCTCCAGTTTTCATTTTTTTTTTAATTTTTTTTATTATTTTTAAAGTCTACTCGCAGACAGTCAGAAGCAAGTATTCACGTTCTAAATGGGATATTCTGGATAATTGGAACTCATGTAAACATTTAGGCACCATGTATTCGCAGCACTTTTGTATTTCGGTTAAAAAAAGGTGAAATATGTGTATGTCCTCTATTTAGCAAAACGGAAAACACATAAGACTAAAACCCCTACCTCTATGTGATTAAAGACTTCATTACTTTGAAATGTTTTTAATCGATAAAATTAGAAAAGAAATCATATTTGATAGTATTAAATGTGTCCGACTTTTTAAGTCACGTGATTAAAGTGGACGTCTGCTCTGACATCATATCCGCGATTTGAGGTTGTGTATTTAGGCTGCTATATTTATTTACAGGACTTTTTTTTACTGATTTTACATGGTCTCTTTAGTGAATATTATCAATTGGAAGATTTTTTTAGAGGGAGGTGGAATTATATAAACAAGTAAGTAGACATTTTCTTGTGAAATAACTGAACTCATTTATTGTTTTGAATTTGTACTTAGCATATCGAACCATGGTACTGCGAGGATAGCCTAAATATTCATTGGGATAAGATTACCTGGTGTTTTGTATAGTATGTTCACAATTTTCATACGTGGGGCTATTCATATTTAAAAAAAACAATCTAACTAAATATCATGTTTTATCCCTTATTTATGTGGAACCCATTATTACCGACTCAGCGTTAGAACGGGCGTCTTAATCCTGTCTGTAAACCGAAGACGGAAGTGATTCACCAATAAATTAATTTCCTTGTTGCATGATAAAATGAGTACATTTCATTATCTCAGGTATCACAATAATTTATTATCTATTTCAAGTGATTTCTTAAAATCAATGGTACCAAATTTTATATATTTAAACATTTATTTAATCATGGAAAAATATATTACTCACAACAAAACCAGACTTCGCACAAATACCGAAAATGGCGGTGTGTCAATTTCACTTCCGGTGTATGAATTTTAAATGCTGCTAAACGATTCAGTGACGGTGCATTAAGATGTTCTTCACAATTTTGTGACGATATATGGTTTTTAAAGATATATTGTTCAGGAAGTGATGGTATGGTAGTTGTTAAATCAAATTATATAATTTTATGTAGAATTATATTTAACCTAAGTACTCTTTGTTGACCTTGTGACCCGAAAATGAAAATAGTCGGTGTTTAGGTACTTTCTTACCACCGGTGCAGGTAAAATCTATCCCATAACACAATGTAGGTAATCGTTTTCAGTTATAATAACAGCAGCGTAGCTGGCTTATGCTGGATGTGTAGGCACGTGTGTGTGTGTGTGTGTGTGTGTGTGTGTGTGTGTGTGTGTGTGGGGGGGGGGGGGGGGGGGGTTCTTTTTTAAATATAGACTTGAAATGGTGGCTTCTGGTGCATCTCCAGACATTTACAGGATTTGGTCATGAATGGATCACAAGGTAGTGCATATCAAAGCACGTTGTTGAACGGTTTGATATTTTTTCTTTTATTTGATCGTCCTCTATAGTCTCGCCCCTATTGCGGTGATTAAATGAGACAAGGTTGAGTAATGTGGACGTTCATGTGCAAAGATGCACATAAATGTATTTCCACCATTATCAAACACAATGAACAAAAGTACTTGCCTCCCAAACTGCTGAGGTCAATGTCCATATTCTGATGAATGTGTAACTGTACTTATTGTTATATTCATAACAAACACATTGAATGTAGCAATCGTAAGGCTGTATTATGTATTATTTAAACCAGTATATATTATTTAGCATAATGATCATTTCCCTTTTCCAAAATTGTATCAGTTATTACAGTAAGAACTGTCAATGACTTTAATCCAGCAATGTCATTTAGGATAGAAAAAAAATAGTGTCTCGCTTTCAGTGAGGCAAACATATTGATCACCAAGTCGATGTCAATGTCCATATCTCGATGAACGTACAATATTCCTAACAAGGAATTTCTGTCTCTGGTCATGGTGTAACAAAGATAATACAATGTTTTGAGCTTTCTTATGCTTGAGAAAGACCACCGCATGTAGGCAAATGTCGCAGGAATAGTCAGCAGGGTTTGCAACAACCGCTTCATACATGGATATGCATCCAGCTTCTAATCTACATGGCCTAAAGGCAGCTGTGCCTCTGAATAATATATGCTTGAAAAAGAGAACATAGTATATTATTTATTTATAAAATTACCCAGTAAAAATACTGTAACATTTATACTCTCATATGGTTTGCTACATTTCATATCTATATCCCTACTACATAGACCAGAGACATAATACACTGTGTATTATGTCTCTGACATAGACATAGTTATTGATATATCGTGTCGTAACTTGAATTCGATCACTTCCCAAAAAAATATGAATATCATGGACACGCATTTTAATTTCCTACACAAATGTCAATATAAACTAACAGTAACCACATGGTCAGTGAATGCAATGAAAAATATAAAAAATCCTTCCATTATGTAATGTGTAAGTAAAAAGTTGTTTTATGAAACAGTCCAGAAAAAAACAAACTTTTTCACTATGTCAATTTTTCAGTTCACATAAAGCATGGCAGAAGCAATGTTTGTTTACAAATATTGTTTCCAACAAATGTACATTATTTCTAACCATGTCTGCTGAAAACTGATGCACAACCTTGCTTAATACTGATGCACAAACTTGCAAAATATCCAGACACAACAAATAGTTGCACAAGCGCAGAATCCACCAGCTTTTGTGGGGATGAATCAATGAGAAGGACCGAATCAAGAAGAAAAAGGAATTTAACAACTATGAAACAAGTTTTTACAACATGGACAAAATCATGCTCGAAGTCTTTCAGGGTAAAACTAGTACTAAGCCTGTGCGAATAAAGTGTTACTTTGTCATGCATAGATGGATTTTGTTAATACCAGCATAACATTGATGTGTTGCGAGTAAGACCCACACCCATACCTCAAAAGTCAAGGTCACACTTTAAGTTTGTTTGACAACACTTTGAGTCTGTGTGAGAGTTCATGTCCGACCTTTAACTTTGTCATGCATAGATGGATTTTATAAATATTTGCTACAAATGATCCCACTTCAGAGGTCAAGGTCACAATTTAACTTTGTTTGACGACACTTTCAGTCTGATTTAGATTTCATCTGTAACTTTATCACCTATGGAAAATTTTTCGAAAACACCTTGCTCAATTCATCAGCATGACATGACAACGTGTCCCATGTAAGACCCGGAACCTTTCCTAAAAGGACAAGGTCACACTTTTAATTTGTTTCATATTTCTTGTCTGGTCTATAACTTTGTCTTTAACTTGGCTCATTTGATCAAGATGACATGATGATGTGTCACACGTAAGACCATACCTCAATGGTCAAGGTCACACTTTGAGTTTGTATGATGACACTTTGAGTCTGTTTCAGATTTTAAGTCCGTCCTGTAACTTTTATCATACATGGATGGATTTCAAAAACACTTGGCTCAATTTATCAGTTGATCAGCATGTCACGTTTAGACCCAGAACCTTACCTCCAGATCAAGGTCACACTTTCAGTTTGTTTTATATTTCATGTCTGGTCTGTAACTTTGTTTAACATGGAGGGATTTTAAAATAGCTTGACACAAGTGATCAGCATGTCATGATGATGTGTCACCTGCATTTACCTGTAGAAATACCCAGATCGTTACATCAGCATTCAACACTTACCAGTGACATTTCTTGTTTAAACCTATTTTTGTAGGGATAGTCATTAATAGAGTTTTGTAAGAAATTAGTGAATGTAAGTAAAATTGATTGCCACGGGATTCGAACCCAGATCGCCAGGGCAACACAAAGTCTGAACAGGCACACATGTTTTTCAGTAGAAATATAGTGGACTTTAATAAAATGTAGGAGTTTAGGGAGGCCTGCGCTGCTTGTTTTAAAGAGTAGATCAGCCAGAGGAGATGTTCTATATATATGTCTCCCTGCCATCTTGGAGAGCATCCTGCCCTACAATACAACCATGTAGTTACCAAATTTTACTTTTGTTTTTTAGTTTTAGCAAACAATATGTGGTCGAGGAGGCTGTTGTTTCGCCAGCTTCAGAAAAATGTCCGATGTGCCACACGGCACTATAGTGAAATAGAACGAAGTAAAACCCATGTCTGTATTGTGGGAAGTGGACCGGCAGGTTTCTACACAGCCCAACAGCTGCTGAAGGTGAACTATTAATTCTGGTATCTTGCTCATATCTTTTAGCTGTAATATTTTATCTTTTGTGTAAAATTTTTTTTACTGTTACAGTTATTTTTTTGTCATATTAAATGTTCTTATTCGTTGCTAGCTTTTTTTTTAAATTAAAAAAAAAACACCCAAAAAAATCTAAAAAACTCAATATGTTAAAATTGATCACTGAAATAGTTATATCTAGATTAAAATACTCACATGCTGGATAAACAATTACAGGTTTCTTGATTTAAACGTAATGAAAATACAAATAAGCAATGCCTTGTTTATTACAGGAGCGCATCCTCAGGCCTTCTTAGATCTCTTACTTATGTTAAAGTTGTCTTGAATTGCAGGGAAATCCCAACTTACATGTAGATATATATGAGAAACTTCCCGTGCCATTCGGTCTTGTGAGGTTTGGTGTTGCTCCAGATCACCCAGAGGTCAAGGTAAGTGCTGTATGGCATGTCATATTTGCAGGGGAAAGGTTATAATTTCCAAGGTTAGATAGTTACAACTTTTTTAACTCACCTGAGCAAAGCTATTTTGATCGCCTGTTGTCCGTCGTCCGTCTGTGAACTTTTTTAGCACTTCAGGATGAAGTCCAAGGAGAGCTATTGTCATGACCCCAGCGTCGGCGGCGTCGGCATCGTCTGTAGACACCCAGGTTAAACTTTTGCGTTTTAAGTTTAAGTTATCAATGCAACCAATCATTAGATGTCAATGAAACTTTGCATGTGTTTTTACCATCATCAATGGAACATACAGTGATAAGAACCATAACTCTGGATTGCATTTTGGCACAGTTATAGCCCTTTTTGGACTTAGACACCCAGGTTAAACTTTGCAATACTTGCGTTTAAGTTTAAGATATCTATGCAACCACTCATTGGATGTGAATGAAACATCACATGTGTGTTCACCATCATCAATGGAACACACAGAGACAAGAACCATAACTCTGGATTGCATTTTGGCACAGTTATGGCCGTTTTTGGACTCAGAAACTCAGGTTAAACTTTGAGTTTAGTTGCGTTTAAGTTAAAGATATCTCTGCAACCACTCATTGGATGTGAATGAGACTTCACATGTGTGTTCACCATCATCAATGTAACACACAGAGACAAGAACCATAAATCAGGGTTGCATTTTGACACAGTTATGGCCCTTTTTGGACTTAGACACCCAGGTTAAACTTTGCATTTACTTGAGTTAAAGTTTAAGATATCTCTGTAACCACTCATTGGATGTGAATGAAACGTCACATGTGTGTTCACCATCATCAATGGAGCACACAGAGACAAGAACCATTACTCTGGATTGCATTTTGGCACAGTTATGGCCCTTTTTGGACTTAGACACCCAGGTTAAACTCTGCATTTACTTGAGTTAAAGTTTAAGATATCTCTGTAACCACTCATTGGATGTGAATGAAACTTCACATGTGTGTTCACCATCATCAGTGGAACACACAGACACAAAACCATAACTCTGGGTTGCATTTTGGCACAGTTATGACCCTTTTTGGACTTAGAAACCCAGGTTAAACTTTGAGTTTAGTTGCGTTTAAGTTTAAGATATCTATGCAACCACCCATTGGATGTGAATGAAACTTCACATGTGTGTTCACCATTATCAATTGAACACACAGAGACAAGAATCATAACTCTGGGTTGCATTTTGGCACAGTTATGGCACTTTTTCAACTTAATTTTTCAGGTTAAATTTTTTTATCAGGTAAGATATCCATGCAACCACTCATGATATGAATGAAACTTTGCATGTGTGCTCACCATCAACATTGAAACACACAGAGACAAAAACCATAACTATGGGTTGCATTTTTGACAGAGTTATGGCCCTTTAAGACTTAATTTTTCTTCTGTAGACACCCAGGTTAAACTTTTGCGTTTAGATGCGATTAAGTTTTGGTGTTTGCCTCCAATCTCAATCTTTGCATTGGTGGTGAGTTTTATCCCATCTGCTAGCTTTGTTGTCTTCTGACAACTCTTGTTGTTGTGTGCGCTCTAGCACTCACATTTTTCATTGGATCTTCACTAAACTTATATAGTAGTTATATAACAAGACAAGTACTTGAACTGGCCAAATCGGATAATTAATGTCAGAGTTATGGCCCTTGAAACATTAAAAAAATGCACTATTTGACCTTGTGTGCACTCTGACACTGGCATTCTTCAATTGATCCTCACCAAACTTACACAGTAGTTATATAACCATAAAATCTTAGGCAAGTTGTTGAACTGGCCAAATCAGACTATTAATGTCAGAGTTGTGGCCCTTGAAACATTAAAAATGCAATATTTGACCATGTGTGCACTCTAGCACCTGCAAAAATTGCCATCTTTGGCATTTCCTCCTCTGCCACAGGTGAATGAATAAGGGTCGTTTTGGCCCACTTGTTTCCACTTTCTTTTATCGTCAAATGTATTAAGGGCTTTTCCAGAATTAAATGTATGGGGTGGGGGGTAGGATGGCACTTATTTTTTTTTACCCACAGAGCATAAAATTTTATTGTGATATATACCACCATGCATAAATTTTAATTTGATAAAATACCACATGCACAAAATAAATAAATAAAAAAGGCTAAAATCCCTTTTCTAATGTTTTCTTATTGTAACAAGACCGCAGTGTGGTCTAGTTGTAGAGCGTCCGCCTCGCATGCGGAAGGTTGTGGGTTCAATGCCCAGCCCGGTCATACCAAAGACTTTAAAAATGGTACTAGAAGCTTCCTCGCTTGATGCTCAACATTTAGAGGAGAGTTCTAGGTTTGGTCGGCCCGGTGTCAGTATAATGTGACTGGGTGTGGTATCATACCATGTGTCTGCGGCATGATACTCCAGTGTGACAGCACTTAGAATACTGTCTCAAGTAGACACTGTCACGAAATGATTGAAAAATTGTTGAAAGCGACGCTAAACACCATACAACAACTTTATGTAACAGTTGTCTACTTTCTTTGAAGTACGCCAACGTTACACCTTTAATCTAATGCTGATATGCAAATGATTACGTCACAATTTACCACAGGTCGAGAATTAAATAAAGGGGCACTACAGATAACAAATGAAAAAAAACACATAATAATAATAAAAATAATAATAATTAAAGCTTAGTGTTTGTTTGTAACTAGTTGTCATCCAAAATGTTTATTTTCAGTATACTAATTTCTTTAAAAAAAAGAATTACTATTAAATTGATACAATCCGTAAAAAGTTCTGTTTATAACTACACGTGCCTTAATTTATGTACAGAATAAACACGCTGTCCCTTTCATTAACACCTTGTGCCAATGTCCGATGACGTCACTCTGACAGTGAAACAAATATTATTGACACATGTACTATAGATAAAGGTTTAATCTAATTTGACTTCATTTCGCATACCCGATGACAAACATCCAGTTATGGATGCCCAAAGACAATTTCGCAGTCCAATTTATGTTTTTTTACGACCTCTAAGAAATATCTGCCATTCCCCATGATTTTTTCAGACGCTGGGGTAAGAATGAGGCGTAGGGCGTGGGATGACAAATCTGAGAATGTGGATGTTATTTTCACTGCTGACAGCAATGTCCCAGTTTAGATTTTTTGTCACAATAGTCTTTGCATTACTTGGTGGAATAAATTAGTGTTTAACACCACCTGACAAACAGTGCAGATATGCATACAATTATAGCAATGCAGCCGTATAGTTGAATCGGTGTTTTGGCAGAATTTAATAGTAAACACATTTATATATTCATATCCGTGGAGTATTTGTTAACGTACCCGACACAACAAATATTGATATATAATTCGTGAAATTTACTTGAGGAGATAACGTTGAGACGGCATCTCAGCATAAATATAATAAATTAGACGGGGTTACGGGCGGGGTTATGGCCTGCTACGAGTGTATTCCGACATTTGATTAGCTCGTACATTTCCGTGTTAATAATTTATTCACAACCAAGAATATGTTTCTTGTCACCTTTTGGGAAGACAGAAGGTAGATAATTATACTTTATTTCAAACAAAATTAAATCATTGTAGTCGGGTGATGTAATTATATTATGGCGGTCTTAACAAAAAAGATCCATCAGTTTGAGATGAAATAGTTAATTGAAGACAATCCCTAACAACACCAGTGTATCGAGTGTCCAACTGTGCAGTCGCGTAAAACGTTACACTTGGTCCTGATGTTTGGAGATTGTGTATTTCAATCGTTACAACACGCGTGTCAGCGGCAACTCAAGGTAAATTGAAAAGACCTGCTGTAAAGATAAGACGCTTGCTGAAATCTTGACGCTGTGGGTTATAGGGAAGGACAATTTTATGTTTTTGTATACGACGGTAGGAAATATCTGGGCTGAAAATGTATAACATTTCGAGAAGAAAAACGGAAATACCGACAAGGCATAAAATTTTAATGAACTTTTACCCCACAAGGAATCATTTTTTTTTATAAAAACACCAACCAGGCATAAAATTTTAATTATACTGCCGTCCGACCCCACTCCCCCCCATATTTAATTCTGGAAAAGCCCTAATATATAACTGCAAATTGTATTGTTGCTTGTGTTCTAACTCCATTTTTGATGTGTTTATTGGTAGGCCGCTGCCATTGGAAGACTGGTGAAAGGGCATTAAGTGTAGCTGCTGTCTCTTCCTTTGTTCCTGTTTTCGTCTGTCAAATTGGTTTCTGATAAATAATTTATGAAAGGGGCCATTTATTTAATTAATGTTTGATGTGTAGCTCTAAGCTGTGTTATTATCAAGTACAGGTTAAGTTTGATTTCATTGTGCTATGTATACATTTCTAGTTATAGAATGATATATCCTATTTAACAGAAGCCAGTAAAAGGGTCAAGTATGATGTAACTGATATTTTATTTTAGAGAGATACCAATTTATTGGACAGAGATAGGGTGCATAGCAAAACATGTGCACATATGTATCTTTGAACAAATTAAAGGTCTAAAAATGCATTGTGGGTAGAAGTAAAGACGAAGCATATAGCAAACTTTAAATGCTACAGAGAACATCATTTCTTCCATTTTGCAGACATTTTTTACTCTTCCCCCCCCCCCCCTTCCTCACCCAAAAAAATAGGGAAGGGATGCCACCACATGCCTTCCAACCTGTGTAGCCACTCATAGGCACTGTCAGCATTAGCTTGGAGGAAAAATGAATAAAAATTAAATCTTAGAGATTTATTTCAAAATACAGACCTACACTGCATTACTTTTAAAATATGCAGTACATGTAATTAATTACAAATAGTTAACTACAAATAGCACTATTGTTTTTACAGGCTTAAAAAACTGGTGCGTATCTCAAACTTGGATCTAGTTATGCCCCTTGGACATGACAATAAAGGGGTGCAACATTAACCATATTAACACCTTACCATGTATAAAATGTACTCAAGTACAAGGTGGCTGTAAATAAGAGGAGAGCACAATTTGAAAACAAAACAACAACAACATGGTTAATGAAATTGCTACATGTTTGTGGCACTACATTGTTTTTACAAAGAATCATTAAGAACAAACTAAAAGAAAAAGAAAACCTAACCCATATTGTATAGACTTTCCACCATTTTTAGAAATACTTTTGAAATTGTGCTTTGCCTGTGTTATAGTGTTGTTACAAAGCACGATAAGATGGGTACCATCAGGGACTTACATGTATATAGAAGGATAGGAAACTTGCGTCTCCTGACTAAATGTTGATGAAATAGCACACAAAGGATAAATCATTTGGTAAATAATCATTCGTAATTTACAGGCAACTGATTTCTTGTATATAAAATGTAAGTTGTATGTAATCTTAGATGATTTAAAATGTTTCCATCACTAAAATGATCATGAATTAAAGATATTAAAGTTTAATGTAATATTTCTCGTAATTTGTTGTTATTTTAGCTGCAGAATACTCATTTTGAAATCAGAAGTACGTAAACAATTTTAAACACAAATTGCTGGGAATGGCATTGTTTTGAAGAGAATTTCATTCTGCATGTAAGAATTTTGATTTTTGTTCCTGAGATGATTAAAAGTTAATATAATTGAAAACTAGACATTATAAGCATTCATAAAATATCAATCAGTTGCCTTTCCTTCTCTATACGATTCATTGGTACCATGCACCAGATAGATTAATTTATTGTCTTGTTTGCGTATATGTAGATGTCAACACTGTTTCTAACTAATTCTTTATCCTGTTTACTGGACACTGACATAAGGTGAGTAAAGACATGTCACCATGATAAAAATGTATTGATGGAAATGATAAACTAGGATGCATTTGGTATACTAGTAGGCACAGTCTAATGTACAGAAGTGATATATAGGATGCATTTGATATACTGGTAGGCACAGTCTAATGTACAGAAATGATATACTAGGATGTATTTGATATCCTGGTAGGCACAGTCTAATGTACAGAAATGATATACTAGGATGCATTCAATATACTGGTAGGCACAGTCTAATGTACAGGAATGATATTCTAGGATGCATTTGATATACTGGTAGACACAGTCTGATGTACAGAAATGATATATAGGATGCATTTGGTATCCTGGTAGGCACAGTCTGATGTACAGAAATGATATAAAGGATGCATTTGATATCCTGATAGGTACAGTCTAATGTACAGAAATGATATATAGGATGCATTTGATATCATGGAAAGCACAGTCTAAAGAACAGAAATGATATATAGGATGCATTTGATATACTGGCATGCACAGTCTAATGTACAGAAATGATATACTAGGATGCATTTGATATACTGGTAGGCACAGTCTAATGTACAGAAATGACATACTAGGATGCATTTGATATACTGGTAGGCACAGTTTAATTTACAGAAATGATATACTAGGATGCATTTGATATACTGGTAGGCACAGTCTAATGCACAGAAATGATATACTAGGATGCATTTGATATTCAGATAGGAACAGTATTATGTAAAGAAATTATATACTAGGATGCATTTGATATTTCGATAGGAACAGTCTAATGTACAGAAAGTATATACTAGGATGCATTTGATATACTGGTAGGCACAGTCTAATGTAAAGAAATGATATACTAGGATGTGTTTGATATACTGGTAGGCACAGTCTAATGCACAGAAATGATATACTAGGATGCATTTGATATACTGGTTGGCACAGTCTAATGTACAGAAATTATGTACTATGTTGCATTTGATATACTGGTTGGCACAGTCTAATGTACACAAATGATATACTAAGATACATTTGATATCCCGGTAAGCAAAGTCTAATGTACAGAAATGATATACTAGGAAGCTTTTGGTATCCCGATAGGCACAGTCTAATGTACACAAATGATATACTAGGATGCATTTGATATCCTGGTAGCCACAGTCTAATGTACAGAAATGATATACTAGGACGCATTTGATATCCCTGTAGGCACAGTCTAATATACAGAAATGATATACTAGGATGTATTTGATATCCCGGTAGGCACAGTCTAATGTACAGAAATGATATACTAGGATGCATTTGATATCCGGGTAGGCACAGTCTAATATACAGAAATGATATACTAGGATGCATTTGATATCCTGGTAGGCACAGTCTAATGTACACAAATGATATACTAGGATGCATTTGATATCCCGGTAGGCACAGTCTAATGTACAGAAATGATATACTAGGATGCATTTGATATCCCGGTAGGCACAGTCTAATGTACAGAAATGATATAATAGGATGCATTTGATATCCCGGTAGGCACAGTCTAATGTACAGAAATGATATACTAGGTTGCATTTGATATCCCGGTAGGCACAGTCTAATGTACAGAAATGATATACTAGGATGCATTTGATATCCCGGTAGGCACAGTCTAATATACACAAATGATATACTAGGATGCATTTGATATCCCGGTAGGCACAGTCTAATGTACAGAAATGATATACTAGGATGCATTTGATATCCCGGTAAGCACAGTCCAATGTACAGAAATGATATACTAGGATGCATTTGATATCCCGGTAGGCACAGTCTAATATACAGAAATGATATACTAGGATGCATTTGATATCCCGGTAGGCACAGTCTAATATACAGAAATGATATACTAGGATGCATTTGATATCCCGGTAGGCACAGTCTAATTTACAGAAATGATATACTAGGATGCATTTGATATCCGGGTAGGCACAGTCTAATGTACACAAATGATATACTAGGATGCATTTGATATCCCGGTAGGCACAGTCTAATGTACAGAAATGAGATACTAGGATGCATTTGATATCCGGGTAGGCACAGTCTAATGTACAGAAATGATATACTAGGATGCATTTGATATCCCGGTAGGCACAGTCTAATGTACAGAAATGATATACTAGGATGCATTTGATATCCCGGTAGGCACAGTCTAATGTACAGAAATGAGATACTAGGATGCATTTGATATCTGGTAGGCACAGTCTAATGTACAGAAATGAGATACTAGGATGCATTTGATATCCCGGTAGGCACAGTCTAATGTACAGAAATGATATACTAGGATGCATTTGATATCCCGGTAGGCACAGTCTAATGTACAGAAATGATATACTAGGATGCATTTGATATCCCGGTAGGCACAGTCTAATGTACAGAAATGATATACTAGGATGCATTTGATATCCCGGTAGGCACAGTCTAATGTACAGAAATGAGATACTAGGATGCATTTGATATCCCGGTAGGCACAGTCTAATATACACAAATGATATACTAGGATGCATTTGATATCCCGGTAGGCACAGTCTAATGTACAGAAATGATATACTGGGATGCATTTGATATCCCGGTAAGCACAGTCTAATGTACAGAAATGATATACTAGGATGCATTTGATATCCCGGTAGGCACAGTCTAATATACAGAAATGATATACTAGGATGCATTTGATATCCTGGTAGGCACAGTCTAATTTACAGAAATGATATACTAGGATGCATTTGATATCCCGGTAGGCACAGTCTAATATACACAAATGATATACTAGGATGCATTTGATATCCCGGTAGGCACAGTCTAATGTACAGAAATGAGATACTAGGATGCATTTGATATCCGGGTAGGCACAGTCTAATGTACAGAAATGATATACTAGGATGCATTTGATATCCCGGTAGGCACAGTCTAATGTACAGAAATGATATACTAGGATGCATTTGATATACTGGTAGGCACAGTCTAATGTACAGAAATGATATACTAGGATGCATTTGATATCCCGGTAAGCACAGTCTAATATACAGAAATGATATACTAGGATGCATTTGATATACTGGTAGGCACAGTCTAATGTACAGAAATGATATACTAGGATGCATTTGATATACTGGTAGGCACAGTCTAATGTACAGAAATGATATACTAGGATGTATTTGATATCCTGGTAGGCACAGTCTAATATACAGAAATGATATACTAGGATGCATTTGATATCCCGGTAGGCACAGTCTAATGTACAGAAATGAGATACTAGGATGTATTTGATATCCGGGTAGGCACAGTCTAATATACAGAAATGATATATGATGCATTTGATATCTGGGTAGGCACGGTCTAATGTACAGAAATGATATATAAGATGCATTTGATATCCGAGTATGCTTGGTCTTATGTACAGAAATTATATACTAGGTTGCATTTGATATCCGGGTAGGCACAGTCTTATGAACAGAAATGATATACTAGGATGCATTTGATATCCGGGTAGGCACAGTCTAATATACAGAAATTATATACTAGGGTGCATTTGATATCTGGGTAGGCACAGTCTAATGTATAGATATTATATACTAGGTTGCATTTGATATCTGGGTAGACACAGTCTAATGTACAGAAATTATATACTAGGTTGCATTTGATATACTAGTCAGCACAGTCTAATACATGTACAGAAATCAGTAACTGCATGGTGATATAGATATCAACTAATAATTTGGTTATATATCATATAGATATACATGTACATGTATACCACTACTATTAAATAGGCATGTCTTGATGTACATATCTGATGATATAGATGTTTTCTGATATTATGCCTTCTTTAAACAGAATGTAATCAACACATTTACCCAGACAGGAAGTAACGAAAGATGTACATTTATGGGCAACGTGACAGTAGGCCAGGACATTTCTATCGCAGAACTAAGGAAAGCCTACACAGCGGTTGTCCTGGTACTAAATATTAAAGTCATGTTTTATAACATCACCTCATTTTCATTGTACTGTTTTAAATCTACATACAATTAGTTCACTTACAAATTAATAATTCTTATACAATTTTAATTGAAAAATATTTGTAGGAGTTTACAGTTCCCATTTAATACTTGTATAAAGTTTATGAAGTCATGAGCCTATGTTATCACATAACATTGTATAGTTAAAAAACGTAACAACAGTTGACCTTTTGATGAAATCACCTCACCATCTAGAGACATCGGCACGAAAACATATTTACCGTCTCACCACTAAGGTTTCTGTGGCATTGTGTCTAAGGCGCAGTCTCAAGATTATTATCTCACACCTCTAAGGATGTAGGTTCGAGTCCAGCTCGCTCCAAAAACTTTATGTGAGAAAGTTTCCAGTTACACATACTTGTAGAAGGACAGTGGAATTATGTCAGTGAAAATGGCGTTAAACCCCTTTCACCACTAAGGCACTAACAGACATTAAACTTCTATTTAACAGTCATATGGTGCAGATGAAGATCGTGAATTGGGAATACCAGGGGAGGTATGTCTTTTTATTTGTAATTATGCCAGAACTTTTAATTTTTATTTTTTTTATGTTTTTTGAAATAACAATCATGTGGTTATCACCATTGAAAACATTCCATTGTCTATCATTGTAGTATAGCAGGATGAGAAAATTATTCAGCCATTAATGGACTCGTACCTGGGACATTTTGCTGACAGGGCAAATGCTCTACTGACTGAGAAAGTAGGAATTTTAACATATGTTTCTCTCCTAACATGCTATGCACACACTGACATATTCCTCTAAATTTCCATAGAGACCAAAGAATCATGTGCATGTTTTTTGGAATTAATACATGTAAGCCATAGTCTCCTGCAGGGCACCAATATAACTGGAAGAGAAAACTATGCAGTGAGCCAGGGACACCTGGGACCTTTTACTGATAGCGTGAATACTACTGACTGAGCTAGCTGGACTGATGTAACATCATGTACATCATCTGCTGTTCCAGATGTTTTGTAAGCATGTATGTGTATTTGTGTCGCAATGTGTACACATCTATGTCACATGGACAATATATATATATATATATGCATCTATGTCACATGGACAATGTGTATACATCTGTGTCACATAAACAATGTGTATACATCTGTGTCACATGGACAATGTGTATACATCTGTGTCACATGGACAATGTGTATACATCTGTGTCACATAAACAATGTGTATACATATGTGTCACATGGACAATGTATATGCATCTGTGTCACATGGACAATGTATATGCATCTATGTCACATGGGAAATGCATATACATCTGTGTCAAATGGGCAATGTATATGCACCTATGTCACATAGACAATGTGTATACATCTGTGTAACATGAACAATGTGTATACATCTGTGTCACATGGACAATGTGTTTGCATCTATGTCACATGGGCAATGTGTATACATCTGTGTCAAATGGACAATGTATATGCATATATGTCACATGGACAATGTGTATAAATCTGTGTCACATGAACAATGTACATACATCTTTGTCACATGGACAATGTACATGCATCTATGTCACATGGGCAATGTGTACACATATGTGTCACATAAACAATGTGTATACAACTGTGTCACAGGGACAATGTATATGCATCTGTGTCACATGGACACTGTATATATACAACTGTGTCACATGGACACTGTATATGCATCAATGTCACATGAACAATGTATATGAATCTATGTCACATGGATGATGTGTACACATCTGTGTCACATGGACAGTGTGTATGCATCTGTGTCACATGAATAATGTATATGCATCTATGTCACATGGACAATGTGTACACATCTATGTCACATGAACAATGTGTATACATCTATGTCACATGAACAATGTGTATACATCTGTGTCACATGGACAGTGTGTATGCATCTGTGTCACATGAACAATGTATATGCATCTATGTCACATGGACAATGTGTACACATCTATGTCACATGAACAATGTGTATACATCTATGTCACATGAACAATGTGTATACATCTGTGTCACATGGACAATGTGTATACATCTATGCCATATGGACAAAGTGTACACATCTGTGTCACATGAACAGTGTCTACTCACCTGTGTCTAATGAACAGTGTGTACACGTCTGTGTCACATGAACACTGTATATACATCTGTGTCACATGAACAATGTGTATTCATCTGTGTCACATGAACAGTGTGTACACATCTGTGTCACATGGACAATGTATATGCCTATGTGTCACATGAACACTGTATATGCATCTGTGACACATGAACAATGTGTATACATCTGTGTCACATGGACAATGTATATGCATCTATGCCATATGAACAATGTGTACACATCTGTGTCACTTGAACAGTGTCTACACATCTGTGTCTTATGAACAGTGCGTACACATCTGTGTCACATGAACAATGTATATACAGTTGTGTCACATGAACAATGTGTATACATCTGTGTCACATGAACATTGTGTACACATCTGTGTCACATGGAAAATGTATATGAATCTATGTCACACAAAAATGTGTATACATCTATGTCACATGAACATTGTGTACACATCTGTGTCACATGGACAATGTATATGCATCTGTGTCACATGAACACTGTATATGCATCTGTGACACATGAACACTGTGTATACATCTGTGTCACATGGACAATGTGTTAGCATCCATGCCAGATGGACAATGTGTACACATCTGTGTCACATGAACATTGTGTACACATCTGTGTCACATGGACAATGTATATGCATCTGTATCACATGAACACTGTATATGCATCTGTGACACATGGACAATGTGTATACATCTGTGTCACATGGACAATGTGTATGCATCTATGCCATATGAACAATGTGTATACATCTGTGTCTTTTGAACAGTATGTACACATCTGTGTCACATGAACATTGTGTACACATCTGTGTCACATGGACAATGTATATGCATCTGTGTCACATGAACACTGTATATGCATCTGTGACACATGAACAATGTGTATACATCTGTGTCACATGGACAGTGTGTGTGTATTTATGCCATATGAACAATGTGTACACATCTGTGTCACATGAACACAACATTGTGTACACATCTATGTCACATGGACAATGTATATGCATCTATGTCACATGAACACTGTATATGCATCTGTGACACATGAACAATGTGTATACATCTGTGTCACATGGACAGTGTGTATGCATCTATGCCATATGAACAAAGTGTACACATCTGTGTCACATGAACAGTGTCTACATCTGTGTCTAATGAACAGTGTGTTCACATCTGTGTCACATGAACAATGTATATACATCTGTGTCACATGAACAATGTGTATACACCTGTGTCACATGAACATAGTGTACACATCTGTGTCACATGAAAAATGTATATGCATCTGTGTCACATAAACACTGTATATGCATCTGTGACACATGAACAATGTGTATACATCTGTGTCGCATGAACAATGTATATGCATCTGTGACACATGAACACTGTATATGCATCCATGACACATGAACAGTGTGTACACATCTGTGTCACATGAACAATGTGTACACATATGTGCCACATGAACACTGTATATGCATCTGTGCCACATGAACATTGTGTACACACCTTTGTCACATGAACAATGGCTACACATCTGTGTCACATGAACAATGTATATGCATCTGTGTCACATGGACAATGTGTATACATCTGTGTCATATGGACAATGTGTACACTTCCTTTTCACATAGACATTGTGTACCCATCTGTGTCACACGGATAACATGTACACGTATGTTTCACATGGACAATGTGTACACATCTGTTTCACATGGACAATGTGTAAACATCTTTGTCACATAGACATTGTGTACACATCTATGACATGTGGACAATGTGTACACATCTGTTTCACGTGGACAATGTGTACACATATGTCATCCAAACATCCAAATCAAGGATGCTATTGCCATATAAAGTGATCTGATGATAGCAATGTGTCATCAATTGTTGATTTATTTAGTTATTTGTTAAGTAATTTCAATATAATCCATTGTAAAATCCTTTTAAAATTATTTACAAATTTATTGTCATTTCAGACACTTCCAAATGTATTGGCAGCAAGGAGTTTTGTTGGCTGGTATAATGGTCTCCCTCAAGATAAAGATGTAAGTACAATGTTCAGGTACTTGCTATCACCATAAAGATGTAAGTACAACGTTCAGGTACTTGCTATCACCTTAAAGATGTAAGTACAATGTTCAGGTTCTTGCTATCACCATAAAGATGTAAGTACAACATTCAGGTACTTGCTATCACCATAAAGATGTAAGTACAACATTCAGGTACTTGCTATCACCATAAATATGTATGTACAACATTCAGGTACTTGCTATCACCATAAAGATGTAAGTACAACATTCAGGTACTTGCTATCACCAAAAAGATGTAAGTACAACATTCAGGTACTTGCTATCACCATAAAGATGTAAGTACAACGTTCAGGTACTTGCTATCACCATAAAGATGTAAGTACAACGTTCAGGTACTTGCTATCACCATAAAGATGTAAGTACAACATTCAGGTACTTGCTATCACCTTAAAGATGTAAGTACAACATTCAGGTACTTGCTATCACCTTAAAGATGTAAGTACAACATTCAGGTACTTGTTATCACCATTTTTATCCTCCAAGAATGAAGAGCATATAGCTGCTATTTTGTCTACATCTGTCCGTGTGTGCATGCATCAATCTGAATCCTTCTCAGGACCATAATTCCAAATTACCTAACTTGTGACATAGATAGAGGTTAATGTGCGGATGTACAGAGCTAAAGAATCATTACTACATCACAAATAATGATAGAATTGTTTCTACTTTTGGTCTTTATTTTTGTTTGGCCCGCTTACGTAAGCTCATAAGTCGTCAAAATGGCTGTTTGATGCATGTGTATGCATCCGTCCGTCCAGTCTCATGCATAGAGGGATTTTGAAATAACTTTATGCAAAGATATTTTTTACTTTGTGGTGTCCCTGTTGATATTTTCTGTTTCAGGTAAATGTGGATCTAGATGTGGACACTGCTGTTATTCTGGGCCAGGGAAATGTGGCATTGGACGTTGCCAGAATTTTACTCACTCCAGTTGATATTTTAGCAGTAAGTTCTCACTTGAACTATTTATACATATTTTTGGAAATATTTACAATCATGGTTTATTTCTGTGGGTGGAGAATATCATACAAGTCGAGTATCTTAATTTTAATACAAAAACAATTTAAATTGTTATCGTCTCCCTCGCAAATTTATTGTCCCCTGCTTTGCGAAATGCATGAGACACTAATTTGGGTCTGTCTATCCGTTCCTCCATCGCAGTTTTGTTTCCTTGCATTAATTTAAAAATGCATGAATCAAATCTTTTGAAATTGTAATACAATGCTTACAATGACAAAACAAAGGCTAAGTTCCATTTTACTGGTTGTGGCATTTGTCGTTCTACAGTTATGCCCATTTAATTTATGAAATATCACAGCAATAGTGTAAGAATGCCTGAATCATATTTTTTGAAATTTTAATACAATGTTTATAATTACAAAACACATACTAAGTTTAATTTTACAGGTTGTGGCATTTGTTGTTTTACAGCTATGCCCCTTTAATTTGTGAAAAAAAAAGTACTTTAGGGGGTTACAGTGCAAAACTTAAGAATGCCTGATTCAAATTTTTGAAATGTTAATACAATGTTAATAATGACAAAACATAGGCTATGTTTGATTGAAGGGGTTGTGACCTTTGTTGTTGTAGAGTTGTGCCACTTTATTTTGTGAAAAATTGTAATTATTTGGGTTCCTGTGCAATAGCTTATGAAGGCCAGAATCAAATCTTTTCAAATTTTAATACAATGTTTATAATGACAAAACTTTAATTTGTGAAAATATCATTTTTTTGGGGGTCTCCTTTCAATAACAAAAGTTTGCCTACAAATGAAATCTTTTAAAATGTAAGGACAATGTTAATAATGATGGAATACAGGTCAAGTTGTTTTTGTTTTAATACAGATGCATTTCAGAAAAACTCTGGTCGAGAGATCAGTCATACAATATATATGCGATCTATGCCTACAATATATATTTATATTTAAAAGGGTGGGACCTGAATTCGATGAATTTGCTTGTTATTATATCTTTCTCTTTCTCGTTTTGTATTTTAAGCTCACCAGGAAAAAGTCCAAGTTTCAGTTTCTATGCAACCACTCATTGGATGTCAATGAAACTTTGCGTGTGTGTTTATCATCATCAATGGAACACACAGAGATAAGAACCATAACTCTTGATTGCATTTTGGCACAGTTATGGCCCTTTTTGGACTTAGACACCCAGGTTAAACTTTGCATTTTGTTGCTTTTAAGTTTAAGATATCTATGCAACCACTTATTGGATGTGAATGAGACTTTGCATGTGTGTTCACCATCATCACTGGAACACACAGAGACAAGAACCATAACTCTGGATTGCATTTTGGCACAGTTATGTCTCTTTTTGGACTTAGACACCCAGGTTAAACTTTGCGTTTAGTTGCGTTTAAGTTTAAAATATCTATGCATCCACTCATTGGATGTGAATGAAAGTTCACATGTGTGTTCACCATCATCAATGGAACACACAGAGACAAGAACCATAACTTTGGATTGCTTTTTGGCACAGTTATGGCCCTTTTTGGACTTAGACACCAAGGTTCAACTTTGCGTTTAGTTGTGTTTAAGTTTAAGATATCTATGCATCCACTCATTGGATGTAAATAAAACTTCACATGTGTGTTCACCATCATCAATGGAACACACACAGACAAGAACCATAACTCTGGGTTGCATTTTGGCACAGTTATGGCCTTTTTTCGACTTAAATTTTCAGGTTAAATTTTTTTTATCAGGTAAGATATCTATGCAACCACTCATTGGATATGAATGAAACTTCGCATATGTGTTCACCATCATCATTGAAACACACATAGACAAAAACCATAACTCTGGGTTGCATTTTGGCAAAGCTATGGCCCTTTAAGACTTAATTTTTTCATTAAATTTTCTTATTTTTTACAAATGATCAACAGAACATGATGATGTGTCCGGCCTGTAACTTTATCATTCTTTAATAGATTTTAAAAATACTTGCTACAAATGATCAAAATAACATGACGACGTGTCGCGAGTAAAACCCACACTTGTACCTCAACAGTCAAGGTCACACTTTGAGTCTTTGTGAGATTCCCACTTCAAAGGTCATGGTCACAATTTAACTTTGTTTGATGACACTTTCAGTCTGATTGAGATTTCGTGTCCGGCCTGTAATTTTGTGATACATAGATGGATTTTATAAATACTTGCTACTAATGATCAACATAACATGATGACTTGTCGCACTTAACACCCAGACCCCCACTTCAAAAGTCAAGGTCACAATTTAACTTTGTTTGATAACACTTTCAGTCTGTTTGAGGTTTCGTGTCCAGTCTGTAACTTTGTCACCTATGGATAAATTTCAAAAACACTTGGCTCAGTTGATCAACATGACATAGTTAAGTGTTGTATGTAAGACCCAGAACCTTTCCTCAAAGGTCAAGGTCACACTGTCAATTTGTTTGATATTGTATGTCTGGTCTATAACTTTGTTTTTAACTGGGCTCAGTTGATCAAGATGCCATGACGACGTGCCACACGTAAAACCTAGACCCATACCTCAAAGGTCAAGGTCACACTTTGAGTTTGTATGACAACACTTTGAGTCTGTTTGAGATTTCAAGTCCCTCCTGTAACTTTATTATAATGGATGTATTTTAAAAACATTTGGCTCGGTTTATCAATTGATCAACATGACATAATGACATGTTTAGACCCAGAACCTTACCTCAAGGTAACTTTTTTGGTTGTTTGATATTAATTTTCATAACTGGTCTGTAACTTTGTGTTACATGGAGGGATTTTAAAATAGCTTGACACAAATCAGGCAATTACATCAATTTTTTATATCACTTGTCAAGTCTGACAAGTATTTCTTAAATCTACTTGTCCTGACAAAAAACAACTTGTCCTACTTTATTATAGAATTATGGTACTAGTCTTATGGATATAAATAAACTGTTTTTCATGGTAAAAAAAACAGGGGATTTGTGAAAAAGAGATGTGTTTAATTTCTGAATTTTCACTTGTCCAGGCGGGCTAGCAGCCTTATATTTTACTTGTCCCTACCCACGGTTCAGTTATCTTGGACAGTTAGATGAGCGTTAATGTAAAATCCTGCACAAGTGATCAGCATGTCATGATGATGTGTCACCTGCATTTATGTGTAGAAATACCAAGCCTGTTACATCAGATGTCAAGGTCACACAAAGGTCATGGTCATGCTTTAATGTAAAAAATGTGAAATTGCATGTCTGAAACGTCATTCCTTTACTCTTGATATTCATGGATACATTGCTACCTATTATAACATATATTGTTATTTTCAAGGATCATTTGGAGGGCAAGAAACACTTACCAGTGACATTTCTTGTTTTTCTCTGTGCCAATCCTGATTTGGGTAATGAGAATAGTGGGTGGGGGAACATATGTTTTCTTAGAAACAACAATATTTTTTGCATTCAGTTTCTTATATATAGTTTCAATAAAATGGATGATAAATAACTGAGCAAAGGATAAAACTATCATTAAATGGAAATATGGCAGGGAATCTTGAATTGTTATTGCATTAGCTGTCAGACTTGATGTATCCATTGGTGTTTTTTTACCAGAAAACTGACATTACAGAGCACAGCTTGGAAGCACTGAGGAAGAGTCATGTAAAGAAGGTTATCCTTGTTGGCCGTAGGGGACCGCTGCAGGTGGCCTTTACCATTAAGGAATTACGAGAGATGGTTAAACTCCCTGGGTGCCGTCCTATCCTACATGCCAGTGATTACGACGGACTTGAACATATAGCCAAAGGTTTCATTGAAATTGTTTATTGTCATAGGAGAAAATATTGAACAAGATTATGTTTATTTTGTTGTATCTGAATATGAAATGTTAAATCTAATTTTCAAATTGACCTTTAATTTTAAACAAAATGTATTTGTTCTCATTTTGATGTTATGTATTTTTGTGACAGTATTATTTAAAGATTACCGGTAGATTTAACACTTCAGACTTGATTTGTAAGTATGGGCTTTAACGCATTTTTCAGAGATGAGAGATTCATTGGCCATAGAAAGTTCATATTAAAGTTCATGACAGAGAATGTGACTGGGTGAGGATTTGCACTCACAACTCTTGAATTGATACCCAAATGATACTGGTTGAGTTTGCCTGGCCTCTTTGTACTTTGAATTCATCTAAAAATATCTGATTTGGTATATGTTTTCATGTAGCTAACATTCCATTTTGATAGATGCGGCCATTGACTGTATCTAGTTTTCATTTGTTCAGACTGGTAAGGGATCACTTATTAATTTTATACTGTTTGTTTCATTGATAGATCTCCCCAGACCAAGAAGAAGACTGACAGAACTGCTGTATAAAACTGCCCTCGCACCCACGCCAACAGACAAAAAACTCTGGCTGTCAGCTGCCAGAGAGTGGGAACTCCGGTACAGACTGAGTCCCTTGGAGGTCCTGAGCGAAGGGTCAAAGGTTACAGGAGTCAGGTGTGGTGTGAATAGACTTGAGGTGAATGTCTGCTTTTATATATTGATTTTATATTCTGCATGCTTGAAGCCTTTTAAAGTGACACAAATCAATTTTGATGATTCTAGACTTATTAATTACAATTCAGACAAGTCAAGAATGAGGTCTTCCTGGGTAAAACAAGTATAAAGCATATGTGGATAAATTGTCCTGCCCAAAGACACCATACATAGTCATGATGGAGGATCGAACCCACGAACCTCCAATCCTTGGTCCGATACTCTACTACTGGACCATGCGCTCCACTTAAAGGGAATAAATCAGGATTTTTCAAAGTTATAAAAATGGCTAGAAATATTTATATAGCATGCTTATATCTACTTACTGACCCCGTTATGCCAAAAGGATGTCTATTTAAACATGCCAAAATAATATCTTGAAAAGGGATTTTGGGCTACACGCCTAGGTTAGACTAAAACAGATTTCCTGCTTAATATTGCACCCTTAAAGACTATTTTTAACAATTTTGTTGACCTTAAACTGGAATTAAACTTGCATCCGCACAATAACTCTGACAGCCAAATGTCTAAATTTCCATTAGTTAAATTTTATTCAATTTAAGGGAACAACGGTTACATCACAGAAAGCAGTGATGACCAATGAAATAGAAGATATATCGTGTGGATTGGTTCTTCGTAGTATTGGTTATAGAAGTATCACTATAGACCATTCTGTTCCGTTTGATGATCACAGTGGAGTGGTGATGAATGACAATGGAAGGGTTACTGGACAAGTTGGTAGGTGCTAAAATCTCGGTTTGTGCAAAGTGAATTTATGAAGTCAAAAGGATATGGTAACTTTAGGGTTCTCAGTTAGCTTTGGCATGCTTGCAAAGTTTGAGCTGATTTTAGAAAATGCGAATTGAAATTCCAAGCACATGAAATAGTATAGGAAATGGAATTTCTAGCAGAAAAAAATCACAACAAAACTGTTGAAAAACTGTCAAAAAGAAATGACTTTCATATCCAAATGGTTATGGTGTTCCCTCTTGCTATCTTTTAATGCCGTAAATATCAATAAATTATTCATATACTGACCTTAAATGTTCATCAACAGTAAGTGTAGGCAAGCTCTTAAATGAAAGTTTTCATTGTATGTAACTCATTCTGCACTGTAACAAATCTTGTACTGTGTGAAGCACCTACACAGGTTGTATGTAACAAATCTTGTACTGTGTGAAGCACCTACACAGGTTGTATGTAACAAATCTTGTACTGTGTGAAGCACCTACACAGGTTGTATGTAACAAATCTTGCACTGTGTGAAGCACCTACACAGGTTGTATGTAACAAATCTTATACTGTGTGAAGCACCTACACAGGTTGTATGTAACAAATCTTGCACTGTGTGAAGCACCTACACAGGTTGTACGGTAACAAATCTTGCACTGTGTGAAGCACCTACACAGGTTGTATGTAACAAATCTTGCACTGTGTGAAGCACCTACACAGGTTGTATGTAACAAATCTTGCACTGTGTGAAGCACCTACACAGGTTGAATGTAACAAATCTTGCACTGTGTGAAGCACCTGCACAGGTTGTATGTAACAAATCTTGCACTGTGTGAAGCACCTGCACAGGTTGTATGTAACAAATCTTGCACTGTGTGAAGCACCTGCACAGGTTGTATGTAACAAATCTTGCACTGTGCGAAGCACCTGCACAGGTTGTATGTAACAAATCTTGCACTGTGCGAAGCACCTGCACAGGTTGTATGTAACAAATCTTGCACTGTGTGAAGCACCTGCACAGGTTGTATGTAACAAATCTTGCACTGTGCGAAGCACCTGCACAGGTTGTATGTAACAAATCTTGCACTGTGTGAAGCACCTGCACAGGTTGTATGTAACAAATCTTGCACTGTGTGAAGCACCTACACAGGTTGTACGGTAACAAATCTTGCACTGTGTGAAGCACCTACACAGGTTGTATGTAACAAATCTTGCACTGTGTGAAGCACCTACACAGGTTGAATGTAACAAATCTTGCACTGTGTGAAGCACCTGCACAGGTTGTATGTAACAAATCTTGCACTGTGTGAAGCACCTGCACAGGTTGTATGTAACAAATCTTGCACTGTGTGAAGCACCTGCACAGGTTGTATGTAACAAATCTTGCACTGTGTGAAGCACCTGCACAGGTTGTATGTAACAAATCTTGCACTGTGCGAAGCACCTGCACAGGTTGTATGTAACAAATCTTGCACTGTGCGAAGCACATGCACAGGTTGTATGTAACAAATCTTGCACTGTGTGAAGCACCTGCACAGGTTGTATGTTACAAATCTTGCACTGTGTGAAGCACCTACACAGGTTGTATGTAACAAATCTTGCACTGTGTGAAGCACCTGCACAGGTTGTATGTAACAAATCTTGCACTGTGTGAAGCACCTGCACAGGTTGTATGTAACAAATCTTGCTGCACTGTGTGAAGCACCTACACAGGTTGTATGTAACAAATCTTGCACTGTGTGAAGCACCTACACAGGTTGTATGTAACAAATCTTGCACTGTGTGAAGCACCTACACAGGTTGTATGTAACAAATCTTGCACTGTGTGAAGCACCTACACAGGTTGAAGCACCTACACAGATTGTATGTAACAAATCTTGCACTGTGTGAAGCACCTACATAGGTTATATGTAACAAATCTTGCACGGTAACAAATCTTGCACTGTGTGAAGCACCTACACAGGTTGTATGTAACAAATCTTGCACTGTGTAACATCTTCAAACATTGCAGAGACACAACAGAAAATCAGTGTAAATTTGATGTGGACCAGTACAAATTAACGTCAATAACATGTAAACAATTATGCACTTTCTCTGAAACCACTAGGCCAAAAAAACTCAAACTTCACATGGATGTTTCTGTTATAAAGGAGACTATACAGAATTTTTTTTTTTAAGATCTGAAATTCAAGATGGCCACCATTACTAAAAATAGTCCAAAACTTAAAATGATCTTCTTCTCATGAACCACCCAACATATCTTGTTTACTTGAGCATGAAATCTGGAATTGGGCATGGAAAAAAAGTTTTATAGATTCCCTTGGGCAAACTGTTTGAATAAGCCCCAAAGTAGTTTACACAGTATAAAATAATTATAATTGTTTCAGGTTTATATTGTAGCGGCTGGGTAGGACGAGGCCCTGTGGGCGTAATACTGGGCACAATGACAGATGGGTTTGAGGTGGGTAAAACAGTGTTGGCAGACATAGAATCTGGAAATCTACCATCTAACTCTGGAAGGGATTGTGCAATCAGGTTGTTGCAGGACAGGGGTATGTATATAGCACATTTGGTCAGTTGGTGTATGGTTCTCATGTCAACAAAAGTATATATGTCAGAATTGAGTCTCATTGTCAGAAGCACATCTCTGCTTCCAAAAACCTAGCTGGAGCACAACTCCAACAACATTTAAGGATACTTTGTATGGGTGTTAACCAAGTGGTCTTGTATTGCCTTTTGCTATGGAGGAAATTTCATTTTCAATATTTTTTCTACTTTGTATGGATGTTAACCAAGTATTCTTGTTTCACTTTCAATATTTTTTCTGTTACCATGACAACAAATAACCAAAATTACAAGTTTTGCTGCTTCGGCAGCACCATTCACGAAACTTTGTACATATGTCAACCTAGTGGTCAAGTAGTGCCTTTTGCTATGGGGGAGTTTTCATTTTTTAATATATCATCTGTTACCATTGAAACAAAAAGTCAAAAATAGAAAATTCACAGTTTTAGGGGTGTAACTCCAAGATAACTTAACAAAAACTAGTGCACAAGTCAGTCTAATAGTCGTATAGTGCCTTTTGTTATGAGTGAATTTTCATTCCAGTATAATGCTCTAACCATGGAAACAGTTAGCCAAAATTACAAAAATTCTACTGTTCTTGTGCACGACTCCAAAAACTAGTGGTCCTAGTGCTTTTTGCTGTGAAGTAGTTTTTATTTTCAAGTGTTAAAACATCTTAGTTAAATACCCTATAGAGGTGTCCATGGGGGGGGGGGGGCATTGATCACTATGTCATCTTGTTATATCTACTTCATACATTTTTATTGCACTTTCACACGTTAGAATTGTCCTGAAACGTGACCCTTTTCAACACTTATGTCTGGTATCCAGTATTATTAGTGATGGAAGTCCTTAAAAGAATAGAGTAGAACTAACATCCTTCCACAAATAACACAAAATTTTTGACCGAGCTGGGCTTGAACCCAAAACCTCAGTAGTGAGAGGCACTTGATCTTGAGATGGCCCCTTGGACCACTTGGCCACAAAGCCCTAAAACATGGCATGGTACCCACGCTAGAGTTACATTATACTTGCACAGGGCTGACCAACCATAGAGTTATCTTAATAATGAACATCAAATAAGGAACTTAATTGTCACATTTTGAAAAATGGAAATTACAACCGCACATGCAGCAGGAGAACTCTTCCTCTGAAGTTTATTCATTTTAAATTGCTGATATAAACTAAACATTAAGTAGCCCAGTGCATTCATAGGCATGAAAAAGAATAGGAATTGTGTTGATAACATTGATACATTATGATACTGCTACCTTACTTCCTTTCTTGTATCAGTTGTCATGGCAGTGAAAATATCAATTTCTTCTCTATGCAGGTGCACAGATAGTTTCTTTTAAAGATTGGGGGAAAATTGATACAGTTGAGACAACAGATGGAGAGAAGATTGGAAAACCAAGAGAAAAACTTGTTGACATTGGAGACATGATTAACATTGTGCATAGCTAGTGTATACAGTGTTCACATGCATGGTTATCAAAGGCATATATGTTGGTGCTATGGTTGTGTGGCATATTTTATTTATAGACAAAACTAATGATAAACATTGATAAACATGAGTAAACATTTACAGGACTCTGCTATTGACCTTTGAGGAAACAATTATAGGACATTGTAATTGGCATTTGAGGAAACAATTACAGACATTGCAATTGGCTTTTGAGTAAACATTTACAGGACACTGCTATTAACCTTTGAAGAAACAATTATAGGACATTGTAATTGGCATTTGAGAAAACAATTACAGACATTGCAATTGGCTTTTGAGTAAACATTAACAGGACACTGCTATTAACCTTTGAGGAAACAATTATAGGACATTGTAATTGGCATTTGAGAAAACAATTACAGACATTGCAATTGGCTTTTGAGTAAACATTTACAGGATACTGCTATTGACCTTTGAAGAAACAATCATAGGACATTGCAATTGGCTTTTGAGAGAACAATTACAGGATTCTGCAATTGGCCTTTGAGGAAATAATTACAGGACATTGCAATTGGCTTTCGAGGAAATAATTAAAGGACACTGCGATTGGCCTTTGAGAGAACACTTACAGGGCACTGCAATTGGCCTTTGAGGAAACAATTACAGGAAGCTGGAATTTGCCTTCATGGAAACAATTGCAGGACACTTCAGTGCATTTTTCTGTTATGGAAGCAATAACAGGACACTACAATTGGTTTTTATTTATTTGTTGTATTTTTATATGTTATGAATTTGTTATACAGAAGAGAGACTTTGTACAAGCTAGAAATAGCTTTCTTCTCAATTCTATTGTTATATATTGCTGCAAATCGAATATATGTATATGTTATATGCTGATAACAAATAAATATTGTTTAAACTAATTTGTTTTTGAGGGAAAATGACAGTTTACCCCATGGAAAACAATTACAGAACAATGGGACATTTCTTCATGAAAGTTATTACTGAAAACTGCAAATTGTCTTTGAGGCAGAATAACAGGATACTGCTGTTTATACAAGGGGAAACAATTTAATGACAGCAGAAATTGCGTTCATGGCAACAATAACAGGACAGATGTAATTAGAGACTTCATACAATGCCCTGGAGCCACTGTGCCAAAATGGAGATACTTTGTGATATTCAGATTTATGTATAAGTGTTTATATCATAATTGTATATCTGATGATTTCACAAAACACTGTTTCCTTCATACATTACAGATATTTATTCAGATTATAGAGTTGTATTTTTTGTCTTTCCTACAAAACTTTGCAGTGTTTGCTTTGTCGGTTGTCACATGTAGCCATTGTTGTCAGTCACTTTGTTTTCTTCAAGATGTTTTGATGAAAGTTTGTTGATAGGTTCCTTACCTTAAAAAGGGAACTTTGGAGTTCTTTGAGTCAAATCAGACCAAGTTCAATGTCAACATTTCTTAAAGTAAGAAACACATTTCAGCTCAATAACTGCAATTTCCTTTAACATGTTTTGAAAGTTTAGAAAGGCTGCCAAACTGTTAAACTGTTAAATGGTTTTCTAATGATGTGATTGCTGTATCTTTGCCTGTATCTATATGTCAAGTTTAAAATACATCATGCTCTCTTTGTAAAGTATGCTGCTTAAGATAGTTTCAAAGAAAATCTGGCTAGATCAGTAATACATCTGACTTGTAAATCAAGGAATCCCATCCCATTGAGTCACAATTTCTGTGATGATTGGCCATCAACTTTCTCTGTTTTGATGATTCTGTCACCTCTGAATATGGTGGGAAGTAGTTAGTGACTTGCAGAGATGAGTCTAGTACTGATTGATTACCTAGTCTAGTACTGATTGATTACCTAGTCTAGTACTGATTGATTACCTAGTGAATCTCAGGAAGGCTGATGTGCCGACTGTCATCATATTTATAACTGATGAAAAAAAGTGTTAAACCTGATGTAAACAAACAAAAACCTGATAAAAACAAATAAAGATAAAGGAAATCTCAGTTATGGTTTTGAAAAATACATATGTAGTGGCAAACCTTAACTGTTACACAAATACTCATAAAAGAATCAATAACTTTCTTTACAAAAGCTGCACATTGTGATTCAATCAAAACTGCTCTAGATAGTTTCTAGATATTGCCTCATGGAAGCTAGATATCGCTCTATGGAAACCAGATATTGCACTGTGGAAAATAGATATTACTCCATGGAAACTAGATATTGCTCTGTGTAAACTAGATATTGCTCCATGGAAACTAGATATTGCTCCATGGAAACTAGATATTTCTATGTGGAAACTAGATATTGCTTCATGGAAACTAGATATTACTCCATGGAAACTAGATATTGCTTAATGGAAACTAGATATTGCTCCATGGAAACTAGATATTACTTCATGGAAAATAGATATTACTCTGTGGCAAATAGATACATTTGTACTGCTCTGTGGAAAATGGATATTGCTCAGAAACGAGTATTCTTTTTATGGTAACAGTGATCCTTGCTTATGGTAAAATGGCACCCAAATCTTTGATCTCATATACCCCTTCAATAATTCTATAATACTAAATTTAAATGCTTTATCGATGAAGCTTCCTACTGATACATTTTTCATGTGATTGTGTAATTGCATTATTAACATGCAAAGTAAAAAGGTTGTGACTATATTTTAAATATAAATAAATTATTTTAAGTTGTCTTTTTCAAAAAATGAGCTATTGTCTTGACCTGGTGTTGTAGTCTCTGGTGAAAGTTTAATGTTTAGTTCAGCTCTTTCTCTATTTCTGAAAAGACTACTTATGTTGTCCAATCAATTATAATATTAAACTGCTTATTATCAGACTGGACCTTCAATAAGAATAATTATTTAATGTTAATATACCTCAATAAAGCATTACTTTCTTTTAAAAAAAAATGAGTTTACAAAGTCAGATAAAAAATTCAAAGCGAAATTTTTATGACAAATGGATCATTTTATATGCACTTATCATTAAATGAATTCCAATATTCAATTTAACGTGTATTGTTGCTTTATAGTTTATACATTACAATAAGTGCAAAGCATTTTGATAACATAACAAGGTTGACACTCATCAATGTTTGCTAGACTGGATGAATACTTATATAGGATTTGTAAGTGAAATTTTGCACTTTTTAAGTTGTGTAGTATTTGCTCAAGAATTTGCAGAGCTTAAGCATATATATTTATTGTTTCAAAATATCTCTTATACAAATGATTAACTGCCAGATGTTTAATGATATACAACTTTATATTAAATTGTGAAAACTGATTTCAAAACGCATTTATTGTTCTGCACGTCTACAAATGCATATGTGTACAAGTTATCTTAATGTCTGGTAGCCATTGAGTTGTAGACCCCGGTTTCCCTAATTTAACATATTTTGATAGTTTCCTGAGCGATATTTTTAAATGCTAAAACATCACACTTACTGATTTTGTTGCAAGGTAAACTTTATCATTAAGTACAGAGGTGTTATGACTGTATGTGGTAATTTAGCTGTGAAGTATTTAAAATAATAATTAAAAGAAAAACTGAAAAATAAAACAGTTGGGGATGATTTCTATTTGAACATTTTTATTAATCACGATAATCCGGCCCTTGAGATTTAAACTACACGAATACACTATCTGGATTAAGTGGGCACTGTTTGTTACACATTCAATTCCCACAGACAGTGAGACACTCAATGGCTATTAGAAATTTCTAAAATTGTCATGAAATATTTTGTATCAATATGTCTGTTTCTGAAATAAAAGTCCAAGGAGAGCTATTGTCATGACCCCGGCAACCACTCATTGGATGTGAATGAAACTTCACATGTGTGTTCACCATCATCAATGGAACACAGAGACAAGAACCATAACTCTGGATTGCATTTTGGCACAGTTATGACCCTTTTTGGACTTAGACACCCAGGTTTAATTTTGCATTTTGTTGCGTTTAAGTTTAAGATATCTATGCAACCACTCATAAGTTGTGAATGAGACTTTGCATGTATGTTCACCATCATCAATGGAACACACAGAGACAAGAACCATAACTATGGATTGCATTTTGGCACTTTTATGGCCCTTTTTGGACTTAGACACCCAGGTTAAATTTTGCATTTAGTTGCGTTTAAGTTTAAGATATCTATGCAACTACTCATTGGATGTGAATGAAACTTCACATGTGTGTTCACCATCATCAGTAGAACACACAGAGACAAGAACCATAACTTTGGATTGCTATTTGGCACAGTTATGGCCCTTTTTGGACATAGACACCCAGGTTAAACTTTAAGTTGAGTTGCATTTATGTTTAAGATATATGTGCAACAACTCATTGGATGTGAATGAACCTTTACATGTATGTTCACCATCATCAATGGAACACACACAGACAATAACCATAACTCTGGGTTGCATTTTGGCACAGTTATGGCCCTTTTTTTTATTTAATTTTTTCAGGTTAAAGTTTTTTTATCAGGTAAGATATCTATGCAACCACTGATTGGATATGAATGAAACTTTGCATGTGTTCACCATCATCATTAAAATACACAGAGACAAAAAACATAACTCTGGGTTGCATTTTGGAACAGTAATGACCCTATTTTGACTTAATTTTTCAGGTTAAAGTTTTTTATCATGTAAGATATCTATGCAACCACTCATTGGATATGAATGAAACTTTCCATGTGTGTTCACCATCATCACTGAAATATACAGAGACAAAAACCATAACTCTTGGTTGCATTTTGGCAGAGTTATGGCCCTTTAAGAATTAAATTTTCGTTTGTAGACACCCAGGTTAAACTTTTGCATTTAGATGCGTTTAAGTTTTGGTGTTAGCCTCCAATCTCAATCTTGGCATTGGTGGTGAGTTTTATCCCATCGGTGAGCTTTGTTGTCTTCTGACAACTCTTGTTGTCATTTTGAAATGACACAAAACTCTAAGCTATGTGACTTGAAGGTATTTACCATGGAAACCATGGAATAATCAAAACATTTGCTGCATACTTGTGGTGTTTATTTGCCAACAATAGAACTAGTAGATTCGGTTGGGTACACTAAAAACCCAGAAAATGTAGTGGCTCTCAAGCTGCCATATGCCCCAATATGTCCCCCTATATAGTGTTTTATGTAGACTGTATCTCCTTGATCCACTTTCAGATTGGCTGCATTCCCACCCTGCGTGTCATGTGAGCCCTGGATGGACTCGGTCACAGCATCCAGTTGGATAACATTGTTAACAACAAGGTGAACAAACATCTGATTCGCGTCTCTCTCACCTACAATATACATACAGTAAAATACATCGTGTCGTGTGAAACCTCGTGTAAATTAATTGGCTGAGAATACAAACCTTAGACCAGGTACACTAAACATCTCAAGCTGAGAACTTGTCAAAACATTAAATGATCACATAAAGTCGGGATACATCTGTACTCATCGGTAAATATGCAAAATGATAAATGTAAATGAAGTTCTATTATTTAAAAAATGTGAGTTGATATGTTTAGTTAAACTGTGGCCTGACATAATTATAATCTTCTTACTGACACATTTTTATGTACAGTCAAACCTGTCTTAAGCAGCCAGTCAAGGGAAGGAACAAAAATAGCCTTTTAAGACAGGTGGTTGCTTAATACAGGTTAATTCAATCTGAAAGCATAGAAATTGGAAATAGAAAATATGGTTGCTTAAGACAGGTGACTGCTTATTAGAGGTGACCACTTACACAGGTTTACTGTATATAGTATATATTTTCAAGATATTGCGTGATGATTAATTTGTGTGCCTTTTTTAATTCAAAATAGAGTCTATAGTTTATCTTTGTGTGTTTTAGTTGTTCCTATTGAACTGAGCATTAGCTAAAACACAGGGAAATCTTAAAATGTGAATCGCTGTAAAAAAAAACGGCTTTCTTATGATCTTACTGATTGTATTTTAAAATTTAATTTTGTATATTTTATAAAAGCAACTAATAAATGGCCACTGCAGATCCGCAACTACCAGTTTTGTTAATGGTACCATCTACAGTGTCTGTATAGGAATAGTTTTTAAAGGGGCATATGGCAATGTTGAAATCAATATTTCACAAAATCAATATTAAATGCATATACATTTTAACATATGGCGATATTAAACAGACACTGTTCAAATCTATTTCAGGTACATCGTCGGATACCCACTGGTGTCAATTCCGATATTCTCCATCCATCACCCGTTGGAAATTACGTTAGCTTCGCGTCGTTTTATTTGAACAGAACAGAACAAACTTCAGCTAACGTTAACAACAGCATTTGCATGAAACTAACGTTGTCATTGGATAGCATTCTCTTCACGAAATCGTGAAGGAACTATTCGTACGTGGATTGGCAGAAACGACGCAAAGCTAGCATAATATCCCACGGGTGATAAATGGAGAGTATCAGAATGGATTACGCGTGGGTATCCGATGATGTTTCAGGTACTGATGTTCACATAGGCGTAGGAGCTGGGGGAAGCGTCCCCCCCTCCCACAACTCCCCCACACAACCAATGTTATAATTGGAATGCTCTTACGCCCATAGTTCACACACCAAGTCAGTCTTTATACATGTACGTTTACTGATAACCGTACACAAATATTCAACATTAATCTCCAAGTATAACTTTTTGAATGTTATTTTTAAGAAATTCGTGACATTATTGTTTATACAACAAGTGGTTTGAAGCTTGTTTGTTTTATAAAACCAGTGGTTTGAAGCTAGTTATGGAAATATTAGTAAAAAATCTTGAAAATGAAAATTGATATTTTGAATGATAGAAGGATACCTTTCAAGTACTGTATTTACCAGATTTATGCACAGATTCAAATTATTTACGCCGGAAATTTGATTGAAATTGGATGCCTTTCAACCTCTAACCAGAGTTATGCCAAACGTTCTTCTGAAGAGTCCCTCATGTTGGGGTATAACAATGTAATATTTGCATCATGATAGGGATATCATTGTCAGAAATAAAGTTAAGTGAAAATATAATAAATTGCCATGTGTGTCTCATAAAGGGAATATATATCACGAAAAAAATGCTATAAATTATTTTAAAATGGATAAAAAGCATCTCATTTTCGTAAATAAATAAAATCCGAATGGTTTGGTATATCAAATCCACTAAAACGTGATAAAATCAATGTTTCTGTCGGAGTGGTAAACTTGAAACGAAATCTCCGTTCAAAAAATAGACCGTATTTACATACTACTTTGCGAACTTCATTTATCATTCAGACTCGTTCTAAGATGAAACAAATTTTATAACGTGTAAACATGTATGAAGGATGAAATTGAAATCAAAATGAAATCCCGTGACTCATTTAAAACGTCACAAAATATGTTGCCATTTTAAGCGGGAAATCGTTTTTAGTCTAACCTAGGAACGTAACCCAAGTTAGGAAATAAATCCCTTTTCAACATTTTATTTTGACATGTTTAAATAGATATCATTTTGGCAACACGGGGTCAATGTGTTATATAGGCATGATATATTAGAAAAAAATACTTTTGGTCACTTTAAATTGTTTGAAAAATATATTCCCTTTAAAGTAAACACGAAACTTACCAATGACAAAGTTGAAATGGTATATGCCAGATACTGGTGCTGTGAACACCCCGGTATACTTGTTGTATCCATTACCCTCGTTCAGTAAGACTTTGTCAAACACTATTACCTGATCAGCCCCAATGTTATCGATGCCATGATCCAAATATGAGGTGAAGGCGATGTCAGTGCCCCCATATTGCAGAGCTAGAAGGAAGAGATAAGCATGTATATTATGTGATGAAATGTATTCAAATAAACAATATCTAGATAAAATAGTACTGTTTACTCATATATGTATGTATCTACGATAAAGTATAATTGTTAATTCAATTCAAATTTATTCGGGCATAAGATCATAATTTTTAAAAAATGACATAAACCACTTATCAATAAACACATTTAAAGATCAAAATATAAATCGTGCTATGTAGCAAATAAAATGACATGAAAGCAACATGAATCGGCTTATTTCTAACATTGTTCCTACCTTAAAGATAAATTTCTTGCACTAAAATGAAAATGTTATTGTCGTAAAAATGTAAATATTTCAAGTTGTTACTTAAAAATTAAGAATCGTCACCTCTAAAGAGGAATACCACATATTATATTTATGATACCACATGAACACGAGTGAAAAAGAAAAAAAAACATGATTGTCAATATACTATATTCGTTAAATTATATAGTATGTTTATGCCATTGAATTACAATATAATATAAAATATCCAGTCGTTTATATCTAATTTCATGGCCTTCTGTCAAATCCAGACAGGCTCAGAATTTTACAAATGCTTTTTCTTCACACTCGTCATTGCACATTGAACTCTCTTCCTAGTATGTACTATGTGACACTAGAGGCCCCTAAGTTAAACTATGCAGTTTGCCAGATAAAACTTGTGTCTCCCTGGATTTATCCGCCTAAAATTATCAATATAATTTTAACTTGTGTCTCCCTGTATTTCTGCGCCTAAATTCATCAATATTCTAACTTATGTCTCCCTTGAAATCTGCGCCTAAATTCATCAATATTTTAACTTGTGTCTCCGTGGAAATCTGCGCCTTAATTCATCAATATTTTAACTTGTGTCTTCCTGGAAATCTGCACATAAATTCATCAAAATTTGAACTTGTGTTTCCCTGGAAATCTGCGCCTTAATTCATCAATGTTTTAACTTGTGCCCCATGCAAATCTGCGCCTAAATACATTAATATTTTAACTTGTGTCTCCCTAGATATCTGCGCCTAATTTCATAAATATTTTAAATTGTGTCTCCCTAGAAATTTGCGCCTGAATTCATCAATCAGACTAGGACTTAAAAACCCTGTAATAAAATAACTAATGTGATCCTGTAAACATAATTAATGCGATCCTAAATTATCATGAAACTGATTTCTGCAAATAAATATAGTATTTTGCTTATTTAATTGAAATTATTTGAATGTAAAATATTCGACATTTTGAGTCCGGGTCTAAATCTCGTACTAAAATATTGATAAATGTAGATCGTGTTCTGTTTTTAATACACTCTGTACACTCTATTCTATAATGATTATTGTCAGTTGACGCGCGTCAAAGTCTAGGTCCCCAATAACGGCTATCAGAAAGACAGATAACTAAAGTTTAATATTTCTATGTGGTTCAGATGTGTAAAGCTTCAGTAAATCGAGTAAATTACCACGTCCCTTCAACCTGTCTGTGTTATTCAGTTATAGTTGTAATGTAGAATTAAAAAAAATGTTTCCATTCTATATCGATGAAAAGATCATCAAGTTACCTCTTTTGACTGGAATCATGTCTTCTTTGTATGGCTCAATTTCAGACCTTTCCTTTGTCGAGTTTGCATACTTTTCATTCTGCTGCAGGTCACCTGGTACCTTTATCTGTAAATACATAAACCACTCTTGTGCCGCTTGTAAGGAACAAATGAAGAGGAGTACACACACCATGCAGTGATTACTTGTTTCCATGTAATCATTTAATATGTTGTTTTTCTTTAATTTTCAACTCAATTTTATCAGGCAATCGGCAATAGAATATTTAAAAAATCGTAGAATATAATGAAAATAATTGTTTAGATAGATAACATTTAATGTACAATCTTCCAGCTAACATCAACATTGTCCAACCGTAATAACTTCTATAAACGTTTTTTATGGTAACATAGTTAAACTTAAAAAAAAATAATTATCAAGTGTCCCATTTACCTCAAGTTCTTGGAGCAAGTGAGACACTTCAAATCTTGATTCAAAATGCTTGTGTATGCTTCATATACTTGTGTATATAAAACATACTGGCTTTTTGTTAAATTACAGATTCTGTATTGATTCAATATAAAAAGTATTCGCATCAAACCGAGTTTAAACTCGACAAAAGCCGACATTTCCATGTTATTTCATCTCAGTTGAAATGGCTGATCAAAGCGTTTTGGAAAAATGTCGAATATATCTGGAAAACTGTTAATGTAGAGGTGGATAGCGTTTAGTTTCAAAGGATGTCTGCACTTTGTTCAAAATCAATTGGATATCAAGAAGGGTGTGAAGCTAAATCTTGTCAGAATCGTGACCTAGTTTTAAAAAAATACCTAATAGTCACTTTGTTATCACGAAACAAAAATACGACCACAAGATAAACAAACAATACACGGTTAACTCAATATACTAGTATAATAATTCAAGCCGAATTGAAAGCTTTACTTGTTTAATATATACATCTTATTACACTTAATAGCAGGAAAGTGTTGCGTATTCGAATATGGGTCTCTGCAAACTAGTTCGAAGACTTTTCCTCTCCTCCTTTTTGTGTATGCTTAAATACTGGTGTATTTTTCGATGTTGTCTAGCAAAAAATCACCATTGCGACATTTATAGCGCATCTGAATCTGAAAGAAGCACTATTCAAGAACAAAAAGAAAACATTAGTTAATGTCTGACCTGCTATTTGGCTCGGTCTACCTTGGCATCGTTAACAGTGATCGGACAACAGGAAAAATAGCTTTCTTTTTCTAGAAGATGGTCAACCCAATTTGTTTTTGAATTTCCATAGTTGACATGTGGATCTTGATGGGAATATTGTTTATACATGGGTCTGGAATTGCGTAATTTACATATAAAAATCGATGGTGAGCCTGTAATATTATATTAACTGTGCTTACCTTATGTTTTTGCTCAGTATTTTTAAATTCGTTCAGCTGCATGGTTTGGCTTTCTATCTTTCTGTTCAATATGACGACTGTGTTTTTAAGCTCCATTACATCTTCATGATGTATCTTTTCAGCCGATTCCATGTCGTTTTTCATTTTGGTCATTTCTCCCTTGAGCTTCAAGATGCTTTGCTTATGCCCTTCTTCCAACTTCAAAACCAATTCAGTCAGTTTTTCGACATCCTCTCTATACCGCGACTCAATCATTCCGATGCGCTCCAACATCGCCGACTCAGATAGTATGTCACTGTCAGCAAATGCTTCAGCAAAATATCCCAGAAGAATAAAACGCAAAAACAGAAACATCATTTTAAAGTTATATTCAGCAGGTTGCACGTCTTGGCGGTGTTAGATTTTAATATATGTAATTTACGGACTGGCGTAATTTTTGGTAGGAGAATCGTGATGTTATGATGTTGGTCATCATGAACAAGATAAGACATTTTATCTTATCATTGAAAACAAACACGTAGTAATCTTCGCAATACTTGGTATACTAATGTTATAAAGATATAACACACTCATTCCAAAATAGGAAGTGCTTTCATTTTACATTTTTATTGTCATTGTTTTTGGTTTGGATGACATTGTTGATACATTTGGAACGTCAGAAGCATGTTTACAATTAAATGCTATTTGAAAGTGGGGATATTTCGGAATGTGTTCACAAGGTCGTGGCTGAAATATACTACCTTTACTGCACAGTTTACCACACTCACCATTCTCATAGATCGAGCCGAGGTAAAGTAACAGGAACAGCATGACACAGTTGATTTAGTCTTTCGTATTTAGACAGGGAGTATGACGAATGTCAAATATTCTCATGTGTTGAACTAATCCTTCCATATTTATATATGGTGTAGGGCGAATGTAAGATATTTGCAAGCAGGTTTATTAAGTTAACAGAGCCTCTGCAAATTTATTTAGGTATAAAAATACACATACATTGTAAACAATTCATGGGTTTTCTTAAAATACATAAGAAATAAGAAAAAAAAACAGAAGTAGTCTCATGACATGTGGATCAAGTATCAAGGATAGCACAAAAAACAGAAAAAAAATCTTGTTATTTTCATTGTGGTCCCAGTAAGTAGGTTATTCCAGAGGTACCCATTTGTGACATATTAATACTCGTACAAATCTTGTACTTGACATTATGCTAAACTGTAGAAACGATCTGACTGGCCAATTGCTTTAGAGGAATATTAACCACGTAACTATTTGGTGCTATGAATTGTGGGACATGCAGGGATTTCAACTATTTAGCATTTGTATAAAACCTTATCTGTAGAACGGATCCAGATCTCCCGATTGGGTCCGATAAATAGCAATGTTGGAAAAATCAAAATTGAGCACGTTGATTGGTCAGTTGCTTCCCAAAATTTAAGTGACGTCACAGTTTAAAACACGTTTAATTGCTAGGAATTGTGGGACAGGCATAGGTTTCCCTGATTTTTCATTGGGGATTAACAGACCTGATTCGGGAGGTATTAGGTTCTGGGATATACTAATAACGGACCTGATTCGGGAGGTATCAGTTCTGGGATATACTAATAACAGACCTGATTCGGGAGGTATCAGATTCTGGGATATTCTAATAACAGACCTGATTCGGGAGGTATCAGTTCTGGGATATACTAATAACAGACCTGATTCGGGAGGTATCAGATTCTGGGATATTCTAATAACAGACCTGATTCTGGAGGCATCAGGTTCTGAAATATACTAATAACAGACCTGATTCGGGAGGCATCAGATTCTGGGATATACTAATGACAGACCTGATTCGGGAGGAACCAGTTCTGGGATATACTAATAACAGACCAGATTCGGGAGGTATCAGATTCTGGGATATACTAATAACAGGCCTGATTCGGAAGACATTAGGTTCTGGGATATACTAATAACAGACCTGATTCGGGAGACATTAGGTTCTGGGATATACTAATTACATACCTGATTCGGGAGGCATCAGATTTTGGGATAAACTAATAACAGACTTGATTCGGGACGTATCAGATTCTGGGATATACTAATAAAAACCTGTTACGGGAGGCATCAGATTCTGGGATATACTAATAACAGACCTGATTCGGGAGGCATCAGGTTCTGGGATATACTAATAACAGACATGATTCCGGAGGCATCAGATTCTGGGATATACTAATAACAGACATGATTCGGGAGGTATCAGATTCTGGGATATACTAATAACAGACCTGATTCGGGAGGCATCAGGTTCTGGGATATACTAATAACAGACATGATTCCGGAGGCATCAGATTCTGGGATATACTAATAACAGACATGATTCGGGAGGTATCAGATTCTGGGATAAACTAATAACAGACCTGATTCGGGAGGCATCAGGTTCTGGGATATACTAATAACAGACCTGATTCGGGAGGCATGAGATTCTGGGATATACAAATAACAGACCTGATTCGGGAGGTATCAGATTCTGGCATATACTAATAACAGATCTGATTCGGGAGGCATCAGGTTCTGGGATATACTAATAACAGACCTGATTCGGGAGGCATCAGATTCTGGGATATACTAATAACAGACCTGATTCGGGAGGTATCAGATTCTGGGATATACTAATAACAGACCTGATTCGGGAGGCATCAGGTTCTGGGATATACTAATAACAGACCTGATTCGGGAGGCAGCAGATTCTGGAATATACTAATAACAGACCTGATTCGGGAGGCATCAGATTCTGGGATATACTCATGACAGACCTGATTCGGGAGGAACCAGTTCTGGGATATACTAATAACAGACCTGATTCGGGAGGTATCAGATTCTGGGATATACTAATAACAGGCCTGATTCGGAAGATATTAAGTTCTGAGATATACTAATAACAGGCCTGATTCGGGAGGTATCAGATTCTGGGATATACTAATAACAGATCTGATTCGGGAGGCATCAGGTTCTGGGATATACTAATAACAGACCTGATTCGGGAGGCATCAGATTCTGGGATATACTAATAACATACCTGATTCGGGAGGTATCAGATTCTGGGATATACTAATAACAGACCTGATTCGGGAGGCATCAGGTTCTGGGATATACTAATAACAGACCTGATTCCGGAGGCATCAGATTCTGGAATATACTAATAACAGACCTGATTCGGGAGGCATCAGATTCTGGGATATACTTATGACAGACCTGATTCGGGAGGAACCAGTTCTGGGATATACTAATAACAGACCAGATTTTGGAGGTATCAGATTCTGGGATATACTAATAACAGACCTGATTCGGGAGGCATCAGGTACTGGGGTATACTAATAACATACCTGATTCGGGAGGCATCAGATTCTGGGATAAACTAATAACAGACTTGATTCGGGAGGTATCAGATTCTGGTATATACTAATAACAGACCTGATTCGGGAGGCATCAGGTTCTGGGATATACTAATAACATACCTGATTCGGGAGGCATCAGATTTTGGGATAAACTAATAACAGACTTGATTCGGGACGTATCAGATTCTGGGATATACTAATAAAAACCTGTTTCGGGAGGCATCAGATTCTGGGATATACTAATAACAGACCTGATTCGGGAGTCATCAGGTTCTGGGATATACTTATAACAGACCTGATTCCGGAGACATTAGGTTCTGGGATATACTAATAACAGATCTGATTCGGAAGGCATCAGGTTCTGGGATATTCTAATGACAGACCTGATTCCGGAGGCATCAGATTCTGGGATATACTAATAACAGACCTGATTCGGGAGGCATCAGATTCTGGGATATTCTAATAACAGACCTGATTCGGGAGGCAACAGATTCTGGGATATACTAATAACATACCTGATTCGAGAGGCATCAGGTTCTGGGATATACTAATAACAGACCTGATTCGGGGGATATTAGGTTCTGGGATATACAAATAACAGACCTGATTCAGGAGGCATCGGATTCTGGGATATACTCATAAAGACCTGATTCGGGAGGCATCAGATTCTGGGATATACTAATAACAGACCTGATTCGGAAGGTATCGGATTCTGGGATATACTAATAACATACCTGATTCGGGAGGCATCAGATTCTGGAATAAACTAATAACATACCTGATTCGGGAGGCGTCAGATTCTGGGATATACTAATAACAGACCTGATTCGGGGGACATTAGGTTCTGGGATATACTAATAACAGACCTGATTCGGGAGGCATCAGGTTCTGGGATATACTAATAACAGACCTGATTCGGGAGGCATCAGGTTCTGGGATATACTAATAACAGACCTGATTCGGGAGGTATCAGATTCTGGGATAAACTAATAACAGACCTGATTCGGGAGGCGTCAGATTCTGGGATATACTAATAACAGACCTGATTCGGGGGACATTAGGTTCTGGGATATACTAATAACAGACCTGATTCGGGAGGCATCAGGTTCTGGGATATACTAATAACAGACCTGATTCGGGAGGTATCAGATTCTGGGATAAACTAATAACAGACCTGATTCGGGAGGCATCAGGTTCTGGGATATACTAATAACAGACCTGATTCGGGAGGTATCAGATTCTGGGATATACTACTAACAGACTTGATTCGGGAGGCATCTGATTCTGGGATATACTAATAACAGACCTGATTCGGGAGGTATCAGATTTTTGGATAAACTAATAACAAACTTGATTCGGGAGGCATCAGATTCTGGGATATACTAATTACATACCTGATTCGGGAGGTATCAGATTCTGGGATATACTACTAACAGACCTGATTCGGGAGGCATCAGATTCTGGGATATACTAATAACAAACCTGATTCGGGAGGTATCAGATTCTTCGATAAACTAATAACAAACCTGATTCGAGAGGCAGCAGATTCTGGGATATATTAATAACATACCTGATTCGGGAGGTATTAGATTCTGGGATATACTAATAACAGACCTGATTCGGGAGGTATCAGATTCTGGGATATACTACTAACAGACCTGATTCGGGAGGCATCAGATTCTGGGATATACTAATAACAAACCTGATTCGGGAGGTATCAGATTCTTCGATATACTAATAACAGACCTGATTGGGAAGGTATCAAATTCTGGGATATACTAATAACAGACCTGATATCGGGAGGTATCAGGTTCTTGGATATACAAATAACAAACCTTATTCGGGAAGTATCAGATTCTGGGATATACTAATAACAGGCATGATTCGGAAGATATTAGGTTCTGAGATATATTAATAACAGACCTGATTCGGGAGGTATCAGATTCTGGGATAAACTAATAACAGACCTGATTCCGGAGGCATCAGATTCTGGGATATACTCATAAAGACCTGATTCGGGATGCATCAGATTCTGGGATATACTAATAACAGACCTGATTAGGGAGACATTAGGTTCTGGGATATACTAATAACAGACCTGATTCTGGAGGCATCAGATTCTGGGATATACTAATAGCAGAACTGATTGGAGAGGCATTAGATACTGGGATATACTAATAACAGACCTGATTTGGGAGGTATCCTATTTTGGGATATACTAATAACAAACTTGATTCGGGAGGCATCAGATTCTGGGATTTTGTAATAATAGACCTGATTTGGGAGGCATCAGATTCTGGGATATACTTATAATAAGCCTGATTCGGAAGATATTAGGTTCTGGGATATTCTAATAACAGACTTGATTCGGGAGGCATCAGAGTCCGGGATATACTAATAACAGACCTGATTCGGGAGGTATGAGATTCTGGGATATACTAATAACAGACCTGATTAGGGAGACATTAGGTTCTGGGATATACTAATAACAGACCTGATTCTGGAGGCATCAGATTCTGGGATATACTAATAGCAGAACTGATTGGAGAGGCATTAGATACTGGGATATACTAATAACAGACCTGATTTGGGAGGTATCCTATTTTGGGATATACTAATAACAAACTTGATTCGGGAGGCATCAGATTCTGGGATTTTGTAATAATAGACCTGATTTGGGAGGCATCAGATTCTGGGATATACTTATAATAGGCCTGATTCGGAAGATATTAAGTTCTGAGATATACTTATAACAGACCTGATTCGGGAGGAACCAGTTCTGGGATATACTAATAACAGACCTGATTCGGGAGGTATCAGATTCTGGGATATACTAATAACAGACCTGATTCGGGAGGTATCAGATTCTGGGATATACTTATAACAGGCCTGATTCGGGAGGTATCAGATTCTGGGATATACTAATAACAGACCTGATTCGGGAGGTATCAGATTCTGGGATATACTTATAACAGGCCTGATTCGGAAGGTATCGGATTCTGGGATATACTTATAACAGACCTGATTCGGGAGGCATCTGGTTATGGGATATACTTATAACAGACCTGATTCGAGATGGTCTCAGATTCTGGGATATACTTATAACAGACCTGATTCGGGAGGCATCAGATTCTGGGATATACTTATAACAGACCTGATTCGAGATGGTCTCAGATTCTGGGATATACTTATAACAGACCTGATTCGGGAGGCATCTGGTTATGGGATATACTTATAACAGACCTGATTCGAGATGGTCTCAGATTCTGGGATATACTTATAACAGACCTGATTCGGGAGGCATCAGATTCTGGGATATTCTAATAACAGACCTGATTCTAGAAGCAACAGATTCTAGGATATACTTATAACAGACCTGATTCGGGAGGTATCAGATTCTGGGATATACTTATAACAGGCCTGATTCGGAAGATATTAGGTTCTGGGATATACTTATAACAGACCTGATTCGGGAGGCATCAGGTTCTGGGATATACTAATAACAGACCTGATTCAGGAGGCATCAGGTTCTGGGATATACTAATAACATACCTGATTCGGGAGACATTAGGTTCTGTGATATACTAATAACAGACCTAATTCGGGAGGCATCAGGTTCTGGGATATAATGATAACACACCTGATTCGGGAGACATTAGGTTCTGAGATATACTAATAACAGACCTGATTCGGGAGGCATCAGATTCTGGGATATTCTAATAACAGAACTGATTGGGGAGGTATCAGGTTCTGGGATATACTAATAACAAACCTGATTCTGGAGACATTAGGTTCTGAAATATAATAATAACAAACCTGATTCAGGAGGCATCAGGTTCTGGGATATAATAAAAACAGACATGATTCGGGAGACATTAGGTTCTGCGATATACTAATAACAGACCTGATTCGGGAGGCATGAGATTCTGGGATATACTAATAACATACCTGATTCGGGAGGCATAAGATTCTGTGATATACTAATAACAGACCTGATTCGTGAAGTATCAGATTCTGGGATATACTAATAACAGACCTGATTCGGGAGGCATCAGATTCGGGGATAAACTAATAACATACCTGATTCGGGAGGCATAAGATTCTGGGATATACTAATAACAGACCTGATTCGGGAGGTATCAGATTCTGGGATATTCTAATAACAGACCTGATTCGGGAGGCATCAGATTCTGGAATAAACTAATAACAGACTTGATTCGGGAGGCATCAGATTCTGGGATATACTAATAACAGACCTGATTCCGGGAGTTATCAGATTCTGGGATATACTAATAACAGACCTGATTCGGGAGGCAGCAGATTCGGGGATATACTAATAACAGACCTGATTCGGGAGGCATCAGGTTCTGGGATATAGTGATAACAGACCTGATTCGGGAGACATCAGATTCTGGGATATACTACTAACAGACCTGATTCCGGAGACATCAGATTCTGGGATATACTAATAACAGACCTGATTCCGGAGGCATCAGATTCTATGATATACTAAAAACAGACCTGATTCGGGAGGAAGTAGATTCTGGGGTATAGTAATAACAGACCTGATTCGGGAGTTATCAGATTCTGGGATATACTAATAACAGACCTGATTCGGGAGGCATCAGATTCTGGGATATACTAATAACAGACCTGATTCGGGAGGCAGCAGATTCAGGGATATACTAATAACAGACCTGATTCCGGATGCATCTGATTCGGGGATAAACTAATAGCAGCCCTGATTCGGGGGACATTAGGTTCTGGAATATACTAATAACAGACCTGATTCGGGAGGCATCAGATTCTGGGATATACTAATAACAGACCTGATTAGGGAGACATTAGGTTCTGGGATATACTAATAACAGAAATGATTCGGGGGACATTAGGTTCTGGGATATACTAATAACATACCTGACTCAGGAGGCATCAGATTCTGGGATAAACTGATAACAGACCTGATTCGGGAGGCATCAGATTCTGGCATATACTTATAACAGACCTGATTAAGGAGACATTAGGTTCTGGGATATACTAACAACAGACCTGATTCCGGAGGCATCAGATTCTGGGATATACTGATAACAGACCTGATTCGGGAGTCATCATATTTTGGGACATACTATTAACAAACCTGATTCGGGAGGCATCAGATTCTGTGATATTCTAATAACAGACCTGATTCGGGAGGCAGCAGATTATAGGATATACTTATAACAGGCCTGATTCAGAAGATATTAGGTTCCGGGATATACTAATAACAGACCTGATTCGAGAGGTATCAGATTCTGGGATATACTTATAAAAGGCCTGATTCGGAAGATATTAGGTTCTGGGATATACTAATAACAGACCTGATTCGGAAGATATTAGGTTCCTGGATATACTAATAACAGACCTGATTCGGGAGGTATCAGATTCTGGGATATACTTATAACAGGCCTGATTCGGAAGATATTAGGTTCTGGGATATACTAATAACAGACCTGATTCGGGAGGCATCAGATTATGGGATATACTAATAACATACCTGATTCGGGAGGCATCAGATTCTGGGATATACTAATAACAGACCTGATTCGGGAGGCAACAGATTCTGGGATATACTAATAACATACCTGATTCGGGAGGCATCAGATTCTGGGATATACTAATAACAGACCTGATTCGGGAGGCATCAGATTCTGGGATATACTAATAACATACCTGATTCGGGATGCATCAGATTCTGGGATATACTAATAACAGACCTGATTCGGGAGATTTTAGGTTCTGGGATATACTAATAACAGACCTGATACGGGAGACATTAGGTTCTGGGATATACTAAGTACAGACCTGATTCGGAAGATATTATATTCTGGGATATACTAATAACAGACCTGATTCGGGAGGTATCTGATTCTGGGATATATTTATAACAGGCCTAATTCGGAAGATATTAGGTTCTGGGATATACTAATAACATACCTGATTCGGGAGGCATCAGATTCTCGGATATACTAATAACAGACCTGATTCGGGAGATTTTAGGATGTGGGATATACTAATAACAGACCTGATACGGGAGATATTAGGTTCTGGGATATACTAATAACATACCTGATTCGGGAGGCATCAGATTCTGGGATATACTAATAACAGACCTGATACGGGAGACATTAGGTTCTGGGATATACTAAGTACAGACCTGATTCGGAAGATATTATATTCTAGGATATACTAATAACAGACCTGATTCGGGAGGTATCTGATTCTGGGATATATTTATAACAGGCCTAATTCGGAAGATATTAGGTTCTGGGATATACTAATAACATACCTGATTCGGGAGGCATCAGATTCTGGGATATACTAATAACAGACCTGATTCGGGAGGCATCAGATTCTGGGATATACTAATAACATACCTGATTCGGGAGGCATCAGATTCTGGGATATACTAATAACAGACCTGATTCGGGAGGCATCAGATTCTGGGATATACTAATAACATACCTGATTCGGGAGGCATCAGATTCTGGGATATACTAATAACAGACCTGATTCGGGAGGTATCTGATTCTGGGATATATTTATAACAGGCCTAATTCGGAAGATATTAGGTTCTGGGATATACTCATAACAGACCTGATTCGGGAAACATCAGTTTCTGGGATATACTAATAACAGACCTGATTCGGGAGATATTAGGTTCTGGGATATACTAAGTACAGACCTGATTCGGGAGATATTAGCTTCTGGGATATACAAATTACAGACCTGATTCGGGAGATATTAGATTCTGGGATATACTAATAACAGACCTGATTCGGGAGATATTAGGTTCTGGGATATACTAAGTACAGACCTGATTCGGGAGATATTATATTCTGGGATATACTAATAACAGACGTGATTCGGTAGATAATAGGTTCTGGGATATACTAATAACAGACCTGATTCGGGAGATAATAGGTTCTGGGATATACTAATAACAGACCTGATTCGGGAGATAATAGGTTCTGGAATATACTAATAACAGACCTGATTCGGGAGATAATAGGTTCTGGGATATACTAATAACAGACCTGATTCGGGTGATATTAGCTTCTGGGATATACAAATTACAGACCTGATTCGGGAGATATTAGGTTCTGGGATATACTAATAACAGACCTGATTCGGGAGATATTAGGTTCTGGGATATACTAAGTACAGACCTGATTCGGGAGATATTATATTCTGGGATATACTAATAACAGACCTGATTCGGTAGATAATAGGTTCTGGGATATACTAATAACAGACCTGATTCGGGGGATATTAGGTTCTGGGATATACTAAGTACAGACCTGATTCGGGAGATATTATTTTCTGGGATATACTAATAACAGACCTGATTCGGTAGATAATAGGTTCTGGGATATACTAATAACAGACCTGATTCGGGAGATAATAGGTTCTGGGATATACTAATAACAGACCTGATTCGGGAGATAATAGGTTCTGGAATATACTAATAACAGACCTGATTCGGGAGGCATCAGGTTCTGGGATATCCTAAATACAGATCTGATTCGGGAGATATTATATTCTGGGATATACTAATAACAGACCTGATTCGGTAGATAATAGGTTCTGGGATATACTAATAACAGACCTGATTCGGGAGATAATAGGTTCTGGGATATACTAATAACAGACCTGATTCGGGAGATAATAGGTTCTGGAATATACTAATAACAGACCTGATTCGGGTGATATTAGCTTCTGGGATATACAAATTACAGACCTGATTCGGGAGATATTAGGTTCTGGGATATACTAATAACAGACCTGATTCGGGAGATATTAGGTTCTGGGATATACTAAGTACAGACCTGATTCGGGAGATATTATATTCTGGGATATACTAATAACAGACCTGATTCGGTAGATAATAGGTTCTGGGATATACTAATAACAGACCTGATTCGGGAGATAATAGGTTCTGGGATATACTAATAACAGACTTGATTCGGGAGATAATAGGTTCTGGAATATACTAATAACAGACCTGATTCGGGAGATATTAGGTTCTGGGATATACTAATAACAGACCTGATTCGGGAGATATTAGGTTCTGGGATATACTAAGTACAGACCTGATTCGGGAGATATTATATTCTGGGATATACTAATAACAGACCTGATTCGGTAGATAATAGGTTCTGGGATATACTAATAACAGACCTGATTCGGGAGATATTAGGTTCTGGGATATACTAAGTACAGACCTGATTCGGGAGATATTATATTCTGGGATATACTAATAACAGACCTGATTCGGTAGATAATAGGTTCTGGGATATACTAATAACAGACCTGATTCGGGAGATAATATATTCTGGGATATACTAATAACAGACCTGATTCGGGAGATAATAGGTTCTGGGATATACTAATAACAGACCTGATTCGGGAGATAATAGGTTCTGGGATATACTAATAACAGACCTGATTCGGGAGATATTAGGTTCTGGGATATACTAAGTACAGACCTGATTCGGGAGGCATCAGGTTCTGGGATATACTAATAACAGACCTGATTCGGGAGATATTATATTCTGGGATATACTAATAACAGACCTGATTCGGGAGATAATAGGTTCTGGGATATACTAATAACAGACCTGATTCGGGAGATAATAGGTTCTGGGATATTCTAATAACAGACCTGATTCGGGAGGCATCAGGTTCTGGGATATACTAATAACAGATCTGATTCGGGAGGCATCAGGTTCTGGGATATACTAATAACAGACCTGATTCGGGAGATATTATATTCTGGGATATACTAATAACAGACCTGATTCGGGAGATAATAGGTTCTGGGATATACTAATAACAGACCTGATTCGGGAGATAATAGGTTCTGGGATATTCTAATAACAGACCTGATTCGGGAGGCATCAGGTTCTGGGATATACTAAGTACAGACCTGATTCGGGAGATATTATATTCTGGGATATACTAATAACAGACCTGATTCGGGAGATAATAGGTTCTGGGATATTCTAATAACAGACCTGATTCGGGAGATAATAGGTTCTGGGATATACTAATAACAGACCTGATTCGGGAGGCATCAGGTTCTGGGATATACTAATAACAGACCTGATTCGGGAGATATTATATTCTGGGATATACTAATAACAGACCTGATTTGGGAGATAATAGGTTCTGGGATATTCTAATAACAGACCTGATTCGGGAGGCATCAGGTTCTGGGATATACTAATAACAGACCTGATTCGGGAGATAATAGGTTCTGGGATATTCTAATAACAGACCTGATTCGGGAGGCATCAGGTTCTGGGATATACTAATAACAGACCTGATTCGGGAGATATTATATTCTGGGATATACTAATAACAGACCTGATTCGGGAGATAATAGGTTCTGGGATATTCTAATAACAGACCTTATTCGGGAGGCATCAGGTTCTGGGATATACTAATAACAGACCTGATTCGGGAGATATCAGATTCTGGGATTTACTAATAACAGACCTGATTCGGGAGATATCAGATTCTGGGATTTACTAATAACAGACCTGATTCGGGAGGCATCAGGTTCTGGGATATACTAATAACAGACCTGATTCGGGAGATATCAGATTCTGGGATTTACTAATAACAGACCAGATTCGGGAGATATCAGATTCTGGGATATACTTATAACAGACCTGATTCGGGAATTGTCGGGTACTCTGACGGATGCTACCCTCGGCTTGGATGTTTCAGAATGTGAATAATGTAAACAAACAAACAAACAAACAAACAAACAAACAAACAATAAAACAAAAACAACGAAAACAATCAGGTTATATTTATTTTTATTCTGCTGGTTCCTTTATTGTTAAACATTCTAGATTACACACGCCATTATGTACATGCTATAACTAATCCACTATCTAAACATCTTTTCTACAATTTAGACATCTTGAATAACATATAGTACTTTAACACAATATATGAACATTCTCTGTAAATATAACAGATGGTTGATGCTGTATTTTGTATTTAATTTAGTACCAGTCACTGAATTGCGGTTTCTAGAAATAACACAAGAGTAGTGAATGTATGTCTAAAACTGACCCTTAGTACAAACATACACTACAAAGAATATATTCATTAAGCATGCGCAATAGGTTGGTCAGCTGGAAGGTAGCTAAGAAAAGGAATGCTGCAGAATGGCCTCAATGACCTTTACCGATACTGAAACACTGCAGCGGATATTTTGGAACTGCTGCCTTTTACTATGACAAGGTTTGTTTATATTGGTTTATCATGTCAACACTTTAATCTAATGTCAGGGTGTCATAATACAGAACTATGCCGGACTGTGACCTAGCAGCTTACTCATATGTGCAAGAAAGCATTGTTGTCAATCATATAATAATAATATAAACCCAATAGGTCGATTGCCAAGACGTTTGTCTTTTAGAAAAGCAAGCGTCGCAGATGACCAAGACTACCACTATATAAGCGTGAGCAAAAACAATGTATCACGTACATATTGCTATACTAATAACTGTAATAGTCTACAGAGTTATACTCTTTTGGGTATCGGTAGAACAATCATTGCGATAAAAAACCTATGCGATTTGGCTTGGAATGTTTTAAAAATGGTCCATAGACTGATTTCTTGCTGCAGATGAATAGGGTAGCGTATAGTATATATACAGCAATAACACCTCACTGCTTCTTTAAAGTGAATTTCATTACAGTCTACCAGACGTACTAGTTATCATGTATTGTTTATGAATAGATACATTCCTGCTATGGCAAAGTGCTTACATTCTTTTCTGTGCGGACGTATCAAGATCGAGCCAGCTCTTATATATGTGAGTAGTCATGAATCCTTAACTTGATCCTACTCATATTATGCTATCAGTTTATGTATGTAAACTTGTCCACCCTTTCCAGATGTGTTACATGTAATTCAATAATATATAAGTCATAGTCGACATCAAATTTATTGGTTTGGCAGAGGCCTCGATATTGTATTTATGGTTTGCATTGTAGCTAGGCGCACTCGCCATAGTCTGGTCTGTAGATTTATGTCTTGGTTATTCACAAATAATTATGTCCATATAATAATTAATTATATATAACACATATCAAATTAAAATGTGTAGTGAAACATATACCACCGTCATAAAAGTTATTAAGAAATTTTCGATATAAATAAACTAAAATGTCATTTGTATTTCACGGCAATCTAAAGTGATGCATAAGTTAAATAGCATTATATTATTTATTGTTGCGCATTCCTTCCAGCCATTTCTTTATGATTACGTAGTTATCCGCCATCCACTGGATATTTGTTTGGGTGTTTTCGATAGCCTGCGTGTACGCCCTCGTGCCCGACCCCATGTCTTGATGTTCCTTTTGAAAGTCCTTCAGCTGCGATTTGTTGTAAAATATAAATGTAGTAAATTTGGTATTAGGGGGGGGGGGGGGGGGGACAACAGCTTATACGACAATTTCAAGGGGTACATGGCAATAAGCCAGGCACATGTCAACATAATAGATAGTTAATTCTATTTTGAAAAGGGGATCAATATTTTAATGACTAGTAAGACTTTCATTTCGCACATTTATCTATATTTATAACAAAAAGGGTAAAATGTATATTAATTTGAACAGTTTTATCGACATTGTTACAAAAATCGACGAAACGATTAAAATTTGTAGTTATAAAGATATTCACTCATATTTCCACTGCCAGTTTTCTGAAAACTGCCAATAGTTCCTTATATATACTACTTCAGATAGTTATACTCGGACAGTGATATCCATGTATTGTTATATGTGCGTGTTTTGACTGATTTATTGTGTGGACATGCGTATAAACGTTAACAATACCGTGTGTCCCTTTTATGTTTGTATTGACACCACTTTTAACTTAGAAACTCATTAAAACATCGACGTTTGCGCTTTACGTATTCATGAATGAATCGCACCAAGTTTTTACCCTTTAAAACCAAGAACTAGATAAAATATGCTAGATACAAAAAAATAAAAACATTAATTAAAAAAAAGATACCCAAAACAAATAAGAAAATATAGATTATCTTGATAGTGTGTTTAGAGAGTTTGTCTGGTAATACTATTTTCTTTGTCCACAACGTCTTCACATTACATACCCTAATGCACCAACCGTTTGGACATAAAAATATGAGTAAAATAAATGTAAGTTTTAAAAGTACCCTTGGGAAATGTTATTAAAATGATATGTTTCAGCAAGGAAATATTACACGTTCCTTTCAAAATTTGATGTGACGACAACGACGGGGCAAGAGAAAGGTTAGGTGCATGAGTTCATGCATCCATTTACCAAGTAAATGAGTTCATGCATTCGTTAACCAAGTCCAATGAGTTCGTGCGTCTGATAAACAAGTCCCATGAGTTCATGCATCCGTTAACCAAGTTACATGAGTTCATGCATTCGTTAACCAAGACCAATGAGTTCATGCGCCTGTTAAACAAGTCCCATGAGTTCGTACATCCGTTTAACAAGCCACATGAGTTCATGCATTCGTTAACCAAGTCCAATGAGTTCGTGCGTCTGTTAAACAAGTCTCATGAGTCCATGCATCCGTTAATCAAGCCACATGAGTTCATGCATCCGTAAACCAAGCCCCATGAGTTTGTGCATCCGTTAACCAAGTCCCAATGAGTTCATGCATCAATTAATCAAGCCCCATGAGTTCATGTATCCGTTAACCAAGTCCCATGAGTTCATGCATCTGTTAACCAAGCCCCATGAATCGTACATCCGTTAACCAAGCCAAATGAGTTCATGTATCCGTTAACTAAGCCCTATGAGTTCGTGCATCCATTAACAAAGTCTTATGATTTCATGCATTCGTTAACCAAGTTTAATAATTTCATGCATCCGTTAACCAAGTCCCATGATTTCATGCATCCGTTAACCAAATCCCATGAGATCATGCATCCGTTAACCAAGCCCCATGATTTCATGCATCCGTTAACCTAGTCCCATGAGATCGTGCATCCGTTAACCAAGCCCCATGATTTCATGCATCCGTTAACCAAGTCCCATGATTTCATGCATCCGTTAACAGAGCCCCGTGATTTCATACATCCGTTAACCAAGTCCCATGATTTCATGCATTCGTTAACCAAGTTTAATGATTTCATGCATCCGTTAACCAAGTTCCATGATTTCATGCATCCGTTAACCAAGTCCCATGATTTCATGCATCTGTTAACCAAGTCCCATGAGTTCGTGCATCCGTTAACCAAGTCTCATGAGTTCGTGTATCCGTTAAGCAAGTTCCGTAAGTTCGGCATCCGTTAACCAAGTACCATGATTTCATGCATCCGTTAACCAAGTCTCATGATTTCATGTATCTGTTAACCAAGTCCCATGAGTTCGTGCATCCGTTAAGCAAGTTCCGTAAGTTCGGCATCCGTTAACCAAGCCTTATGATTTCATATTCATTTGAGTTTGCGTAAACCAACCAATGGTTTTTATTGCAGCGTGAGTTTTTAATTGCTTGAGTCATTATAACATTGGGGCCAGGTTTAAGCTACTGACTGTTCCACGGCGGCAACCATTGTCTATCTCATTCAGCATGTGTTATGATCAGTTTATATATTGAATATGTTTATGCTGATTCAAATATAAATGACGGCTTTGTCCTTTGAACGCTACGTTTTCTGTCGGTCTTATTCGTCTATTACTTGTAAATGAAATTCTGTGTTGAATGAACGTATTACTCTAGCAGCAATGTCAGCCATTGAGGAAGAACCGGACCCATACCTTTAAAAAAAAAAAAAAAAAAAAAAAAAAAATATTTACCTGTTGCAACTGGAAGTCGGTGTTAAACGAGTTTGTGACTCCAGCAACAATGTCAGCCATTGAGAAAGAGCCGGACCCATACCTTTTAAAAAACAAATAAATAAAATAATACCTGTTGCAACTGAAAGTCGGTGTTAAATGAGTTTATGACTCCGGCAATTATATCGGAAATTGAAATAAATCCTTTACCATACCTGTAATACGTATGTACACTATGATACCTGGAATACGTAAACAAGTATCTACAATACCTGGAATAAATACGTAACCATGTACCCTGTTATACATGGAATGAATACGTGAACATGAACCGTGTTTTACCTGCAATGAATACGTTAATAAGAACCCTGTTTTATAACATGGAAGACGTAAACACGTATCCTGCAACACCTGGAATGAAAACGTCAACATATACCCTGTAATATTACATTGATGACGTAAACAGGTATCCTGCGATACCTGTAATGGATATGTAAACATGTAACCTCTGATACCTGGAACGAATACGTACATATATACTCTGTAATACTTGGAATACGTAAACATGCACCATGTGATACCTGGAATTAATGAGTAAATATGGTCCCTTTAAAACCTAAAATTAATGCGTAAACATGTTCCCTGTGATGCCTGGAATGAATACGTAAACATGTTCCCTGTGATACCTGGAATAAGTACGTAAAAATGTTCCCTGTGATACCTAGAATGAATACATTAACATGTTCCCTGTAATACCTGGAATTAATGCGTAAACATGTTCCCTGTGATACCTGGGATGAATATGTAAACATGTTCCCTGTGATACCTGGAATGAATACGTAAACATGTTCCCTGTGATACCTGGAATGAATACATTAACATGTTCCCTGTAATACCTGGAATTAATGCGTAAACATGTTCCCTGTGATACCTGGGATGAATATGTAAACATGTTCCCTGTGATACCTGGAATGAATACGTAAACATGTTTCTTGTGATACATGGAATGAATACGTAAACATGTTACCTGTGATACCTAGAATGAATACGTAAATATGTGTGGTAGAGTGTAGTTTTACTGTTTTTAGAATATTTTAACGTACTAACACATAAGCATGTTTCCAATATTAACATACACAGAATTACTAGCTTTAAAGTTATACTGGTCAAGGCTGAGTAGTTTTGGTTGGAAAGTATTGTCACCTGATATTCTTATGCATTCCCATTGGTCAACATCTATTCTAAATCAGTCTTGGAAAGAAATTTGGTGTGTAAGGTTGTGTTATGTATTTTTCCTTCAATACTTTGTTTACTTTGCAAGCTGCGAGTTTCACAGTAGTTATAAATTAACTGTCTTGTATTTAGTAATAAGATATTTGGACAATGTATGAGTTATTATTTTGCCGCTTGGAGATAGTGGTCCTTGATATTTGGAATCTGGAGGATTGAAGGCAGGAACTGTTATTTGTTTCATTTATATTTTAAGTGCCTATAAGAATTTATTAACTGTATTTGTATCAATCAAATGGTTTGATAATTGACAAAGGATAAATCATAATCTAGAACTGATATGGAGAATTGGCTATGTGCCTCTGTGTATATTGTAAATGCCCAAATGCGCCTGTCTGTGTTGATATAGATTCGTCCGTATGTCGGCGGGGAATAGTTTAGGTTTTAAACCTTTTAAGCAATAAAAAGGTGAACAGCGAATATAAATACAATTATCTTTATTGTTATAAGGTAAATATGCTAGATGTTTGAAACAACTGTCTGTATGAAGAGTGTATTGTTGTTATTTTAATTGTTAAAGGTACTTCTTCTAATATATGGACATGCATTATAAAAACAGGAAATATGTAGTGCTAGAGAGATAAAGATGAGATGATGGTGAAATAGAGATATGATGTGACGATGGTGGAAGAAATTAGACTCTTTGTACCATATACATGTATGCATCCGTATGAATAAGTATCCATTTTATATAATGTGTTTACTAAGCAAATGATGAAAGCAATGCTAGAATATTGTATATTTTGCATATGTTAATACATCATTTAACATTGATTAGTAACAATATGATTATAATATTACCTAATGCATTATGATTGAATAAGTTGAATAATATCATGGAAATGGAAAATAAAGTTTAATATTAAGCATGAAATTAAGTAATCTGTGATATTATAGATATGATTTTAGTATATGTGTTTTATATGTTTTTTGAGAGCTGTATTTGTATATTTCAGAGATGTTTGTTTCTGTTATTGGCCATCTTATCAGTGGAATAAACAGTGTGCATAGAGAGCAGTGTTTTTATTTTACTGACAACCCTTGGTATGGGATGTGGGTAACAGCTAGCAGGGATCACCCTATAACACATGTTCCCTGTCATTCCTGGAATGAACGCGAAAACAGGTACCCCGTGATACCTGGAATGAACACGTAAACATGTTCCCTGTGATACCTGAATGAATACATAAACAAGTTCCCTGTGATACCTGAATGAATACATAAACATGTTCCCTGTGAGACCTGGAATGAATACTTTAACATATTCCCTGTGATACCTGGAATTAATCCGTTAATACCTGGAATGAATATGTTAACATGTACCCTGTGATACCTGGAATTAATCCGTTAATACCTGGAATGAATATGTTAACATGTACCCTGTGATACCTGGAATTAATCCGTTAATACCTGGAATGAATATGTTAACATGTACCCTGTGATACCTGGAATTAATCCGTTAATACCTGGAATGAATATGTTAACATGTACCCTGTGATACCTGGAATTAATCCGTTAATACCTGGAATGAATATGTTAACATGTACCCTGTGATACTAATAAATATATGTTAACATTTTTGTCGGCCATGTTTGGCTTAATTTACTAGCTTCTTAGCCGGGCTTTATGCCAAAGGCATATCCCTGCTTATGTCGTCATGATCAAGCTTTGCGCTGTTGGTCACCGCCGCCAAAATAATCATACGTGACAGGGACTACTTTTTCTTCATTTTTCATGTATTTAATATAAGCAAGCAGAAACAAATCAAACAATGAAGATATTTTGATATTGTACTATGTCAGTTTAAAAAAAACCGCATGAAATAAACGATGCGCTACTATCAATCACATTAGGAAGGGTAGGTTTAATCATTAAAGCACTACTATCAATCACATCAGGAAAGGCAGGTTGAGTCATTACAGCGCTACTATCGATCACATTAGGAAGGGTAGGTTTAATCATTAAAGCGCTACTATCAATCACATTAGAAAGGGTAGGTTTAGTCATTACAGCGCTACTATAAATCACATTAGGAAGGGCAGGTTTAGTCATTACAGCGCTACTATCAATCACATTAGGAAGGGTAGGTTTGGTTATTACAGCACTACTATCAATCACATTAGGAAGGGTAGGTTTAGTCATTACAGCGCTACTATCAATCACATAAGGAAGGGTAGGTTTAGTCATTACAGGGCTACTATCAATCACATTAGGAAGGGTAGCTTTGGTCATTACAGCGCTACTATCAATCACATTAGGAAGGGTAGGTTAAGTCATTACAGCGTTACTATTAATCACATTAGGAAGGGTAGGTTTGGTCATTAAAGCGCTACTATCAATCACATTAGGAAGGGTAGGTTTAGTCATTACAGCGCTACTATCAATCACATTAGGAAGGATAGGTTTAGTCATTAAAGCGCTACTATCAATCACATTAGGAAGGGTAGGTTTAGTCATTAAAGCGCTACTATCAATCACATTAGGAAGGGTAGGTTGTCATTACAGCGCTACTATCAATCATAGTAGGAAGGACAGGTTTACTCATTATAGCGCTACTATCAATCACATTAGGAAGGTAGGTTTAGTCATGACAGCGCTACTATTAATAACATCAGGAAGGGTAGGTTTAGTCATTAAAGCGCTACTATAAATCACATTAGGAAGGGCAGGTTTGGTCATTACAGCGATACTATAAATCACATAAGGAAGGGTATATTTGGTCATTACAGCGCTACTATAAATCACATTAGGAAGGGTAGGTTTAGTCATTACAGCGCTTATATCAATTACATTAGGAAGGGTAGGTTTAGTCCTTAAAGCGCTACTATAAATCGCATCAGGAAGGGTAGGTTTAGTCATTACAGCGCTACTATCAATCACATTAGGAAGGGTAGGTTTGGTTATTACAGCGCTACTATCAATCACATTAGGAAGGGTAGGTTTAGTCATGAACGCACTACTATAAATCACATTAGGAAGAGTAGGTTAAGTCATTACAGCGCTACTATCAATCACATTAGGAAGGGTAGGTTTAGTCATTACAGCGCTATTATCACTCACATCAGGAAAGGCAGGTTTAGTCATGAACGCACTACTATAAATCACATAAGGAAGGGTATATTTGGTCATTACAGTGCTACTATCAATCACATTAGGAAAGATAGGTTTAATCACTACAGCGCTACTATCAATCACATTAGGAAAGTCAGGTTAAGTCATTACAGCGTTACTATAAATCACATAAGGAAGGGTATATTTGGACATTACAGCGCTACTATCAATCACATTAGGAAGGGTAGGTTTAGTCATTACAGCGCTACTATCAATCACATAAGGAAGGGTATATTTGGTCATTACAGCGCTACTATCAATCACATTAGGAAGGATAGGTTTAGTCATTACAGCGCTACTATCTATCACATTAAGGAGGGTAGGTTTAGTCATTACAGCACTACTATCAATCACATTAGGAAGGGTTGGTTTAGTCAATAAAGCGCTACTATCAAACACATCAGGAAAAGCAGGTTTGTCATTACAGCGCTACTATAAATCACATAAGGAAGGGTATATTTGGTCATTACAGCGCTACTATCAATCACATTAGGAAGGGCAGGTTTATTCATTAAAGCGCTACTATCAATCACATTAGGAAGGGTAGGTTAAGTCATTACAGCGCTACTATCAATCACATTAGGAAGGGTAGGTTTAGTCATTACAGCGCTACTATAAATCACATTAAGGAGGGTAGGTTTAGTCATGAACGCACTACTAGAAATCACATCAGGAAGGGTAGGTTTAGTCATTACAGCGCTACTATCAATCACATAAGGAAGGGTATATTTAGTAATTACAGCGGTACTATCAATCACATTAGGAAGGGTAGGTTTAGTCATTACAGCGCTACTATCAATCACATTAGGAAGGGTAGGTTTAGTCATTGCAGCGCTACTATAAATCACATTAAGGAGGGTAGGTTTAGTCATTAAAGCGCTACTATAAATCACATCAGGAAGGGTAGGTTTAGTCATTACAGCGCTACTATCAATCACATTAGGAAGGGTAGGTTGTCATTACAGCGCTTCTATCAATCACATTAGGAAGGGTAGGTTTAGTCATTACAGCGCTACTATCAATCACATTAGGAAGGGTAGGTTTAGTCATTACAGCGTTACTATCAATCACATTAGGAAGGGTAGGTTCAGTCATTACAGTGCTAATATAAATCACATTAAGGAGGGTAGGTTAAGTCATTAAAGCGCTACTATAAATCACACCAGGAAGGGTATGTTTAGTCATTGCAGCGCTACTATCAATCACATAAGGAAGGGTATATTTGGTCATTACAGCGCTACTATCAATCACATTAGGAAGGGTATGTTTAGTCATTACAGCGCTACTATCAATCACATTAGGAAGGGTAGGTTTAGTCATTACAGCGCTTCTATCAATCACATTAGGAAGGGTAGGTTTAGTCATTACAGCGCTACTATCTATCACATTAGGAAGGGTAGGTTTAGTCATTGCAGCGCTACTATCAATCACATAAGGAAGGGTATGTTTGGTCATTACAGCGCTACTATCAATCACATTAGGAAGGGTAGGTTTAGTCATTACAGCGCTACTATCAATCACATTAGGAAGGACAGGTTTTGTCATTACAGCGCTACTATCAATCACATTAGGAAGGACAGGTTTTGTCATTACAGCGTTACTATCAATCACATTAGGAAGGGTAGGTTTAGTCATTACAGCGCTACTATCAATCACATTAGGAAGTGTAGGTTTAGTCATTAAAGCGCTACTATCAATCACATTAGGAAGGGCAGGTTTTGTCATTACAGCGCTACTATCAATCACATTAAGGAAGGTAGGTTTTGTCATTAAAGCGCTACTATAAATCACACCAGGAAGGGTAGGTTTAGTCATTACAGCGGTACTATCAATCACATTAGGAAGGGTAGGTTTAGTCATTACAGCGCTACTATCAATCACATTAGGATGGGTAGGTTTTGTCATTACAGCGCTACTATCAATCACATAAGGAAGGGTATATTTGGTCATTACAGCGCTACTATCAATCACATTAGGAAGGATATGTTTAGTCATTACAGCGCTACTATCAATCACATTAGGAAGGGAAGGTTTAGTCATTACAGCGCTACTATCAATCACATTAGGAATGGCAGGTTTTGTCATTACAGCGCTACTATCAATCACATTAAGGAAGGTAGGTTTAGTCATTAAAGCGCTACTATAAATCACACCAGGAAGGGTATGTTTAGTCATTACAGCGCTACTATCAATCACATTAGGAAGGTTAGGTTTTGTCATTACAGCGCTACTATCAATCACATTAAAGAAGGTAGGTTATGTCATTAAAGCGCTACTATAAATCACACCAGGAAGGGTATGTTTAGTCATTACAGCGCTACTATCAATCACATTAGGAAGGGTAGGTTTAATCATTTCAGCGCTACTATCAATCACATTAGGAAGGGTAGGTTTAGTCATTACAGCGCTACTATCAATCACATTAGGAAGGGTAGGTTTAGTCATTACAGCGCTACTATCAATCATATTAGGAAGGGTAGGTTTAGTCATTACAGCGCTACTATAAATCACTTTAGGAAGGGTAGGTTTAGTCATTACAGCGCTACTATCTATCACATTAAGGAGGGTAGGTTTAGTCATTACAGGGCTACTATCTATCACATTAAGGAGGATAGGTTTTGTCATTACAGCGCTACTATCAATCACATTAGGAAGGGTAGGTTTAGTCAATACAGCGCTACTATCAATCACATTAGGAAGGGTAGGTTTTGTCATTACAGCGCTACTATCAATCACATTAAGATTGGTAGGTTTAGTCATTAAAGCGCTACTATCAATCACATTAAGGAGGGTAGGTTTAGTCATTAAAGCGCTACTATCAATCACATGAAGGAGGGTAGGTTTAGTCATTACAGCGTTGCTAGAAATCACATCAGGAAGGGCAGGTTTTGTCATTACAGCGCTACTTTTAATCACATTAGGAAGGGCAGGTTTAGCCATTACAGCGCTACTATAAACCACATTAGGACGGTTAGGGTTAGTCATTACAGCGCTACTATAAATCACATCAGGAAGGGTAGGTTTTGTCATTACAGCGCTACTATCAATCACATTAAGGAGGGTAGGTTTAGTCATTAAAGCGCTACTATCAATCACATTAAGGAGGGTAGGTTTAGTCATTAAAGCGCTACTATCAATCACATGAAGGAGGGTAGGTTTAGTCATTACAGCGTTACTAGAAATCACATCAGGAAGGGCAGGTTTTGTCATTACAGCGCTACTTTAAATCACATTAGGAAGGGCAGGTTTAGCCATTACAGCGCTACTATAAACCACATTAGGACGGTTAGGGTTAGTCATTACAGCGCTACTATAAATCACATCAGGAAGGGTAGGTTTGTCATTACAGCGCTACTGTACATCACATCAGGAAGTGTAGGTTTAGTCATTAACGTGCTACTGTACATCACATCAGGAAGGGTAGGTTTGTCATTACAGCGCTACTGTACATCACATCAAGAAGGGTAGGTTTAGTCATTTCCGCGCTACTATACCTCACATCAGGAATGGTAGGTTTGTCATTACAGCGCTACTGTACATCACATCAGGAAGGGTAGGTTTAATCATTACCGCAGTACTATACATCACATCAGGAAGGGTAGGTTTGTCATTACAGCGCTACTGTACATCACATCAGGAAGGGTAGGTTTAGTAATTACCGCGCTACTGTACATCACATCAGGAAGCGTAGGTTTGTCATTACAGCGCTACTGTACATCACATCAGGAAGGGTAGGTTTATCATTACAGCGCTACTGTGCATCACATCAGGAAGGATAGGTTTGTCATTACAGCGCTACTGTACATCACATCAGGAAGGGTAGGTTTAGTCATTACAGCGCTACTGTACATCACATCAGGAAGGGTAGGTTTGTCATTACAGCGCTACTGTACATCACATCAGGATGGGTAGGTTTTTCATTACAGCGCTTCTATACATCACATCAGGAAGGGTAGGTTTAGTCATTACAGCGCTACTGTACATCACATCAGGAAGGGTAGGTTTAGTCATTACAGCGCTACTGTACATCACATCAGGATGGGTAGGTTTGTCATTACAGCGCTACTATACATCACATCAGGAAGGGTAGGTTTAGTCATTACAGCGCTACTGTACATCACATTAGGAAGGGTAGGTTTAGTCATTACAGCGCTACTGTACATCACATTAGGAAGGGTAGGTTTAGTCATTACAGCGCTACTGTACATCACATTAGGAAGGGTAGGTTTGTCATTACAGCGCTACTTTACATCACATTAGGAAGGGTAGGTTTGTCATTACAGCGCTTCTATACATCACATCAGGAAGGGTAGGTTTAGTCATTACAGCGCTACTGTACATCACATTAGGAAGGGTAGGTTTTGTCATTACAGCGCTACTGTACATCACATTAGGAAGGGTAGGTTTAGTCATTACAGCGCTACTGTACATCACATCAGGAAGGGTAGGTTTAGTCATTACAGCGCTACTGTACATCACATCAGGATGAGTAGCTTTGGTCATTACAGCGCTTCTATACATCCCATCAGGAAGGGTAGGTTTAGTCATTACAGCGCTACTGTACATCACATTAGGAAGGGTAGGTTTAGTAATTACCGCGCTACTGTACATCACATCAGGAAGCGTAGGTTTGTCATTACAGCGCTACTGTACATCACATCAGGAAGGGTAGGTTTAGTCATTACCGCGCTACTGTACATCACATCAGGAAGCGTAGGTTTGTCATTACAGCGCTACTGTACATCACATCAGGAAGGGTATGTTTAGTCATTACAGCGCTACTGTGCATCACATCAGGAAGGATAGGTTTGTCATTACAGCGCTACTGTACATCACATCAGGAAGGGTAGGTTTAGTCATTACAGCGCTACTGTACATCACATCAGGAAGGGTAGGTTTGTCATTACAGCGCTACTGTACATCACATCAGGATGGGTAGGTTTTTCATTACAGCGCTTCTATACATCACATCAGGAAGGGTAGGTTTAGTCATTACAGCGCTACTGTACATCACATCAGGAAGGGTAGGTTTAGTCATTACAGCGCTACTGTACATCACATCAGGAAGGGTAGGTTTGTCATTACAGCGCTACTATACATCACATCAGGAAGGGTAGGTTTAGTCATTACAGCGCTACTGTACATCACATTAGGAAGGGTAGGTTTAGTCATTACAGCGCTACTGTACATCACATTAGGAAGGGTAGGTTTAGTCATTACAGCGCTACTGTACATCACATTAGGAAGGGTAGGTTTGTCATTACAGCGCTACTGTACATCACATTAGGAAGGGTAGGTTTGTCATTACAGCGCTTCTATACATCACATCAGGAAGGGTAGGTTTAGTCATTACAGCGCTACTGTACATCACATTAGGAAGGGTAGGTTTTGTCATTACAGCGCTACTGTACATCACATTAGGAAGGGTAAGTTTAGTCATTACAGCGCTACTGTACATCACATCAGGAAGCCTAGGTTTAGTCATTACAGCGCTACTGTACATCACATCAGGATGGGTAGCTTTGGTCATTACAGCGCTTCTATACATCCCATCAGGAAGGGTAGGTTTAGTCATTACAGCGCTACTGTACATCACATTAGGAAGGGTAGGTTTAGTAATTACCGCGCTACTGTACATCACATCAGGAAGCGTAGGTTTGTCATTACAGCGCTACTGTACATCACATCAGGAAGGGTAGGTTTATCATTACAGCGCTACTGTGCATCACATCAGGAAGGATAGATTTGTCATTTCAGCGCTACTGTACATCACATCAGGAAGGGTAGGTTTAGTCATTACAGCGCTACTGTACATCACATCAGGAAGGGTAGGTTTGTCATTACAGCGCTACTGTACATCACATCAGGATGGGTAGGTTTGTCATTACAGCGCTTCTATACATCACATCAGGAAGGGTAGGTTTAGTCATTACAGCGCTACTGTACATCACATTAGGAAGGGTAGGTTTAGTCATTACTGCGCTACTGTACATCACATTAGGAAGGGTAGGTTTAGTCATTACAGCGCTACTGTACATCACATTAGGAAGGGTAGGTTTAGTAATTACCGCGCTACTGTACATCACATTAGGAAGCGTAGGTTTGTCATTACAGCGCTACTGTACATCACATCAGGAAGGGTAGGTTTATCATTACAGCGCTACTGTGCATCACATCAGGAAGGATAGGTTTGTCATTACAGCGCTACTGTACATCACATCAGGAAGGGTAGGTTTAGTCATTACAGCGCTACTGTACATCACATCAGGAAGGGTAGGTTTGTCATTACAGCGCTACTGTACATCACATCAGGATGGGTAGGTTTGTCATTACAGCGCTTCTATACATCACATCAGGAAGGGTAGGTGTAGTCATTACCGCGCTACTGTACATCACATCAGGAATGGTATGTTTAGTCATTACAGCGCTACTGTACATCACATTAGGAAGGGTAAGTTTAGTCATTACAGCACTACTGTACATCACATCAGGAAGGGTAGGTTTAGTCATTACAGCGCTACTGTACATCACATCAGGAAGGGTATGTTTAGTCATTACAGCGCTACTGTACATCACATCAGGAAGGGTAGGTTTGTCATTACAGACCGGTTAGCAGTACTTGCAAAAAGTTTAACATTAACACACCCGATAACATGCTCGGAAATTATGTCAAAGTGTTTCTTTTATAATCTCTGATGGTCAGATTAGCACTATCACTACGAAATATTTCCCTTTGACACAAAAAACTTCTTTAATTCATGGTTTGACCAATGTCCATTCAAAATATATATCAATAAAACGTTCTGGTATGTAATCATTGTGATGCCGAAGCAGATCAGTATGACGGAAACTGGCTCTTATAATGTCGTGATAGCCACCATATTGTTCGTCTTCCCGCCACAAATATTACGAATATGATATCATGAACAACATGAGTTATTAGCCAATGAGTCAATGAGCACTATACGTATAGACATTCTGAAAATAGTGGTTTTACTTCATAGTTCAGCGATGTTGGTACTTCTGCAATTTCTTTGTTACAACACATACCAATATCAAATATAAATTAACAGCACTTTAAATAAAATACTTTTAATGTATTATACAATTTATGTACTTACATTTCAAATATTTCATGCCAGTTTGATCTGAAAAAATCCCACGCAATTGGTCTTCCTATTGTAGTTCTTCCAATCGCTACAAACACTTTGTAGGCATCTTGTCTTCTCACAACCGAGTCATCCATTGCCAGATGTAATAATCTGAAAATACAATATATATCTGCCACACACATATCTGCTACAAGAACATGATCCAGAAATAGTACACATGGTGTTATCCGTATAAGGCTGGAGGATAGAGCATCGTCACAATGTACGAGATACCGTAGAGTTAACGTGAACAATTGTACGGAATACCTTAGAACAAATGTACAAATTTCATACAACGAATGTGAACAAATGTACCATAGAACAAATGTGAACAAATATACGGAAAACCATAGAACAAATGTGAACAAGTGTACGGAATATCTTAGACCAGATGTGAACAAATGTACCCAATACCATTGAACAAATGTGAACAAACGTACGGAATACTAAAGAACAGTTGTGAACAAACGTACGGAATACTAAAGAACAGTTGTGAACAAACGTACGGAATACTAAAGAACAGTTGTGAACAAACGTACGGAATACTAAAGAACAGTTGTGAACAAATGTACGGAATACCTTAGAATAAATGTGAACAAGTGTACGGAATATCTTAGACCAGATGTGAACAAATGTACCCAATACCATTGAACAAATGTGAACATACGTACGGAATACTAAAGAACAGTTGTGAACAAATATACGGAAAACCATAGAACAAATGTGAACAAGTGTACGGAATATCTTAGACCAGATGTGAACAAATGTACCCAATACCATTGAACAAATGTGAACAAACGTACGGAATACTAAAGAACAGTTGTGAACAAATGTACGGAATACTAAAGAACAGTTGTGAACAAATGTACGGAATACTAAAGAACAGTTGTGAACAAATGTACGGAATACCTTTGAATAAATGTGAACAAATGTACGGAATATCATATAACAAATGTGAATGAATATACGGAATGCAACAAAACAAATGTGAACAAATGTATCGGATACCATAGAACAAATATACGGTACACAATAGAACATCATGTAAAATTGTGTCTTTTTCCTTTTATTCTAAACAATAACTCATTCGTATAGCAAATCTGAAGAGTAAATGCAAACTCTAAATAGCGCTAACATTTAATTAATTTATTTTTTATAGTACGCATATATACCAATTTATACATGTACATTGCCTTGCACAAGGCGGTCACCAGGACAACAACATATCATAATGAACGTGTGCAAACAAATACTGACAATTCTAAAGATGGCGAACATTTTATAAATACAATTTAAACTACTAATTCCTATTTAATATTCCAATCTGCTCGTCACATTCAATCTTAATGAAAGGGTAAAACTTATTTTCTTCATTCTAAATTCCATTCTAAAGTACGAACCTGTGTAGTATCCATATTTGTCTTGTGCAGGCCAGGGCGGACAGGAGTCGAACTTTCTCTGCTTGTACAGTAGCCGTGATATATTTATTATATAAGAAATTCCATTCATCTATGCCCCCTTCACCCAGGGCAGTACAATATACTACTGATCTCAAGTCCGGGTCAATCCTGCAACATAACACAACACAAATATAACACTTAACAACTCAAACCATCGACAACTCAAATCATCGACAACACATCCATGAACAAAATGTTGTCTTGTCATCTGCACTAAGTGGCTTAATTCCTTCCCTTCGTTTTACTTTAATTGATTACCAATTAACAAGAGCAAAAAATGTCACGGTCACTGTAAACTCATATTGAGACTTTTTGTAAAGAAAAATATATATGTCATACTATTGTATACATCAAATAAATAATGTACATGTATGTTATAGAAAAGTTTGAAAGTTTAAGTACTCTGAAAATACGCTGTACTTAATTATATGTAATACCCGTGAAGTTCATTGGCCATAAAGCAGTGTATTGTAATGTATGTCACAACCACTGGATAGAATGTCTAGTATTTTATATCCATACGAAATGTGTTATTACAATATAATATTTAATGGTACATATGTACACTGTACATTATACACAAATTATAGGAACTCATTAAAATATGTTAACTGAAACGTCATCGAATATTGCATTTTTCACATCCGAAACATATTGAGAACTAGCAAACGAGCCTTTCTCTCATTTAAGGTCTCTCCATTGCGCAATTATGGCTTGGTAACATAGTGAAATCAAACAGGAAGATCACATGATAGTCTTTAAACATGGCAAGTTTGACACCACATTTATTTCTATTATTTCCAGAATGTCTGAGACCCATGATGACTACACGTAAGATAAGTTAACAGTGACATTGGCATATGTCCTTGTATTTGATAATGCATATCTAATAAACTTAATATTACATAATTATATACCATGATAAAGAACTGAATTATATAATTAACATGTGAACATACGGATTTTGAGATGGTTGACTCATATACGTATCAAACTGCTGTTTAGCAGTGCTTATGCATTCTTCGTTACCGTACGCGCAAGCTTCACCAGCGATCAGGCTACGATGGTACCTACAATTTGAAGAAGAACGAAAATCTGTCATTGTGTTCACTTTTTTATAATAAAAGTTTTGAAATTATTTGTCAGATGTACACACTTGATTCTGCGATATCTCTATCAAATATTGTTTCAATATACGTTATAAATTTCCAAATTTGATTTTGAACAGTTGTTGCAGCATACGATTTGATGGCATTGAATTATTCTTTGTTAGGAACAACTTTGAAAAAAGTTTCTACATTTTTTTTGGTGAGAATTATTGATTGTAACATGTTTTGTACGATCATTGATTTCAATGTAATATGAAATAGTTCTTTTATTGACAGGGTAAAATCGAATACTATCACGTTTCTTCAGTGGTCCTAAAAGAAGATAACAACATTCCATATACATTTTTAAAAACACAACAAGTTTTGCGTTTGTCAAACAAACACTTTTTATATAAATCCGAGATTACAGAAGTTTTCTTAACGAAACATTTGATATATGTGCACATCTAATTCTGCCTGCTAGAACGGTGTCAAACGTGTTGTTTCATTTGTGAACAGTACACACATTGGTTTATAATTTGATATGCATAGCACATGTTCGTCTAATACACATCACAATTATGGCAATACGTATGTATAAAATACATACCACAACAAAGGCATAACTCTATTTTAGATGAAGTAGATACAAACGTCACCTTTTAGTAACATAACTGCAAACCCCTTTATTAACCCTACAAATGAGTGGTGGTGGTGGTGTGGGTGTGTGGGTGTGTGTGTGTGTGTGGGGGGGGGGGGGGGGTCAGGAGGAGGTCATATTTATAGGCGATGAACGTCCGGGCATGTATAAAAGATAGGAAATCGTTTCAATATGTGCAATATACAAGTTTATGATTTTAATATATATATATATATGATGTAAGACAATATAAAATCAATTTTATTTCGAGTCGGCAGGCCATATGACGAACATGCATACGTTCTAGCGAACTTTTGAACCCAACCAACATTAATATAAGTATATAACAAATGTATTTAAACTGTAAAAATAAGACATGAATGGTAAACATGCTTATATATGTATCGTAGTAAATTGTTACGTAAAACCAACCAGTCGAAGATAGCATTGTATTAAGCATAACAAGATATTCCAAAAGAAAAGAAAATCAGGTTAAAAAAGTATCTATAATCATCGACTTAATTGCATGTCTCTACTACGATATTAAACTTTAATAACAGCACATGCTGTATATAACTACGATACAATCTGAATGCAACTATCATGTCGTTGCCCGAAGTTAACTAAAGACTCCAATGATTATTTCGCCTGTATCAATGTATCAGGCATTATATTGAATGTTCTACTTACGATTCAAGATGTCCGGAGTTTGTATTATTGAGCCCTAGACGCTTGTATTGGTCCTTTACTTTCTTTTTCATGAAATTCTTTAATAAAAGAATACATATATCTGTTATGTATTTGTTTATTTAGTGTTTGCAGCATCTTTCTCAGATAATGATTGATGTAACATGCAAACATCAAGGAAACCAACATGTGTGCCAATATAAATTCAAATACTAGACGGGTTTATCGAATCAAATAAGTATCTATTCGAAAGTGTTTAAGTGGTTTAACGGGCAATTTCCTCAGTGGTCAGTTACTGGTCGTTCCAAGGCGATTGCCCTGTGGTCACTTCTTATATTTGTATGCATTGTATCTATTCTAATGATATGTTTGATATGTTGTGTAATTGCTGCTTTGATGCCGGTGTTCTTTGATTGCTGCGGTTAGTAAAATATCTTCTTATTTTGATGGATATTGCTAACATGGACATATCTACACGGTACAAATATGAAATAAGAATACATCAGCGCTTTAGAAAACATTTCATTTCGTTTCCATTTTGATAAACGGAGTTAATGTTAATGCATCGTATTTCACGTGACGTCATATATGTGAAAATTGGTACGAATATTTAATTTCTTTAGTTAGTGGTTTTGTGTATTTTAGATAAGATAAAAAAGCAATTCGTATTTTAGTCATATTTCCAAAACGAACGTGACTATACTAGTCTTATTAAAATAAACAACAGCAACAATAACAACAGCAGCAATAACAACAGCAACAACAAAACATATTTGTTTAGTAGTTTAAAGATGAATTTTCATATAGTATTACCTTGACAATAATGTATGATTATATGTCTAGAGCTGTCAAGCTTGATTATGCATGTACTTATAGTAATTTTTCTTTATACAAAATGTGTTCAATCTGCTTTGATGGCGATGTCCTTTGAATACTACGTTTCCTGTTGGTTATATACCATATTGTTATATCATTGGAGACAACCTAAGAAGAAATAACTGTCCAGCACTGGCTATGCACACCTCCAATACTAACCATTGCGGACAATCTAAGAAGAAGCAACTGTTCAGCAAGGTCATTGCTAACCTCCAATAATAACTATTGAAGAAAATCTAAGAAGAAGCAAATGTCCGGCACCGTCTATGCACGTCTCCAATACTAACCATTGGAGACAACTTAAAAAGTAGCAACTGTTCAGCAGCGTCGTTGCACACCTCCAATAATAACAATTGCAGACAACCTAAGAAGGAGCAACTGTTCAGCAGCTTCTTTGCACACTTCCAATAATAGCCACTGGAGACAATATAAGAAAAAGCACCTGTTCAGCACGGCCATTGCACGCATTCAATAATAACCATTGTAGACAATCTATGAAGAAACAACTGTGCAGCATCGTCTATGTACGACTCCAATAATAACTATCGGAGACAACCTGAGAAGAAGCAACTGTGCAGCATCGTCTATGTACGACTCCAATAATAACTATCGGAGACAACCTGAGAAGAAGCAACTGTGCAACGCCTTCTTTACACACCTCAAATACTAACCTTTGAAGACAACATGAAAAAAAGCATTGTGCAACGCCGTCTTTGCACACCTCAAATAATAACCATTGAAGACAACCTGAGAAAAAGCAACTGTGCAGCGCCGTCTATGCACACCTCCGATAACAACCACTGAAGACAACCTGAGAAAAGCAGCTGTCCAGCGTCATCTATGCACACCTCCAACAATAACCACTGAAGACAACCTGAGGAAAAGCAACAGTCCAGCGCCGTCTATGCACACCTCCAACAATAACCATTGAAGACAACCTGAGGAAAAGCAGCTGTCCAGTGCAGTCTATGCACACCTCCAACAATAACCACTGAAGACAACCTGAGGAAAAGCAACTGTCCAGCGCCGTCTATGCACACCTCCAACAATAACCATTGAAGACAACCTAGGAAAAAGCAACTATCTAGCGCCTTCTAATGCGCACTTTCAACAATAACCATTAAAGACAACCTGAGAAAAAAGCAATTGTTCAGCGCCGTCTACGCACACCTCCAACAATAACCATTGAAGACAACCTGAGAAAAAAGCAATTGTTCAGCGCCGTCTACGCACACCTCCAACAATAACCATTGAAGACAACCTGAGAAAAAGCAACTGTTCAGCGCTGTTTAGCACACATCCAACAATAACCATTGAAGACAACCCGAGGAAAAGCATTTGTCCAGCATTCTCTATGCACACCTCAAACAATAACCATTGAAGACAACCTGGGAATAAACAACTGTCAAGCGCCGTCCATGCACACCTCCAATAATAACCACTGAAGACAACCTGAGAAAAAGGAACTCTTCAGCGCCGTCTATGAACACCTCCAACGATAACCATTGAAGACAACCTGAGGAAAAGCATATGTCCAGCGTCGTCTAGGCACACTTCCAACAATAACAAGTGAAGACAACCTGGGATAAAGCAACTGTTCAGCGCCGTCTATGCACACCTCCAATAATAACTATTGAAGACAACTTCAGAAAAAGCAAGTTCAGCGCCGTTTAGCACACATCCAACAAAAGCCATTGAAGATAACATGAGATAAAGCAACTGTCGAGCGCCGTCTATGCACACCTACAATGATGACCATTGAAGACAACCTGGGATAAAGCAACTGTGAAGCGCCGTCTATGCACACCTCCAACAATAACCATTGAAGACAACCTGGGGTAAAGCTTCTGTCCCGCGCCGTCTATGCACACCTCCAACAATAACCGTTGAAGACAACCTGGGATAAAGCAACTGTCGAGCGCAGTCTATGCACACCTACAATGACGACCATTGAAGACAACCTGAGAAAATGCAACTGTCCAGCGCTGTCAATGCACACCTCCAACAATAACCATTGAAGACAACCTGAGATAAAACAACTGTCGAGCGCAGTCTATGCACCCCTACAATGATGACCATTGAAGACAACCTGAGAAAAAGCAACTGTCCAGCGCCGTCAATGCACACCCTTATGATAACCATTGAAGACAACCTGAGAAAAAGCAACTGTCCAGCGCCGTCTATGCACACCTCCAATGATAACCATTGAAGACAACCTGGGATGAAGCAACTGTCAAGCGCCGTCTATGCACACCTTTAACAATAACCATTGAATACAACCATAGAAAAAGCAACTGTTCAGCGCCGTCTATGCGCACCTCCAACAATAGCCATTGAAGACAACCTGGGATAAAGCAAATTTTCAGCGCCGTTTAGCACAACTCAAACAATAACCATTGAAGACAACCTGGGATGAAGCAACTGTCAAGCGCCGTCTATGCACACCTCCAACACTAACCATTGAAGACAACCTGGGGTAAAGCAACTGTCAAGCGCCGTCTATGCACACCTCCAACAATAACCATTGAAGACAACCTGGGATAAAGCACCTGTGAAGCGCCGTCTATGCACACCTCCAACAATAACCATTGAAGACAACCTGGGGTAATGCATCTGTCCCGCGCCGTTTATGCACACCTCCAACAATAACCATTGAAGACAACCTGAGATAAAGCAACTGTGAAGCGCCGTCTATGCACACCTACAATGATGACCATTGAAGACAACCTGGGATAAAGCAACTGTGAAGCGCCGTCTATGCACACCTCCAACAATAACCATTGAAGACAACCTGGGATAAAGCATCCGTCCCGCGCCGTCTATGCACACCTCCAACAATAACCGTTGAAGACAACCTGGGATAAAGCAACTGTTGAGCGCAGTCTATGCACACCTACAATGATGACCATTGAAGACAACCTGAGAAAAAGCAACTGTCGAGCGCCGTCAATGCACACCCTTATGATAACCATTGAAGACAACGTGAGCAAACGCAACTGTCCAGCGCCGTCTATGCACACCTCCAATGATAGCCATTGAAGACAACCTGGGATGAAGCAACTGTCAAGCGCCGTTGATGCAAACCTCTAACAATAACCATTGAAGACAACCATAGAAAAAGCAACAGTTCAGCGCCGTCTATGCACACCTCCAACAATTACCATTGAAGACAACCCGAGAAAAAGCATCTGTCCAGCATCGTCTATGCACACCTCCAACAATAACCATTGAAGACAACCTGGGATAAAGCAACTGTCAAGCGCCGTTTATGCACACCTCCAACACTAACCATTGAAGACAACCTGGAATAAAGCAACTGTCAAACGCCGTCTATGCACACCTCCAACACTAACCATTGAAGACAACCTGGGATAAAGCAACTGTGAAGCGCCGTCTTTGCACACCTCCAACAATAACCACTGAAGACAATCTAGGACAAAGCAACTGTCAAGCGCCTTCTATGCACTACTCCAACAATAACCATTTAAGACAACCTGGGGTAAAGAAACTGTCAAGCGCCGTCTTTGCACACCTCCAACAATAACCATTGAAGACAACCGGGAATAAAGCAACTGTCAAGCGCCGTCTTTGCACACCTCCAACAATAACCATTGAAGACAACCTGGGGTAAAGCAACTGTCAAGCGCCGTCTTTGCACACCTCCAACAATAACCATTGAAGACAACCTGGAATAAAGCAACTGTCAAGCGCCGTCTTTGCACAACTCCAACAATAACCATTGAACACATCCTTGGATAAAGCAACAGTCAAGCGCCGTCTATGCACACCTCCAACAATAACCATTGAAGACAACCTGGGGTAAAACAACTGTCAAGCGCCGTCTTTGCACACCTCCAACAATAACCATTGAAGACAACCTGGGAGAAAGCAACTGTCAAGCACCGTCTATGCACACCTCCAACAATAACCATTGAAGACAACCTGGGATAAAGCATCTGTCAAGCACCGTCTATGCACACCTCCAACAATAACCATTGAAGATAACCTGGGATAAAGCAACAATGAAGCGCCGTCTATGCACACCTCCAAGAATAACCATTGAAGACATCCTGGGATAAAGCAACTTTTAAGCGCCGTCTATGCACACCTCCAACAATAACCATTTAAGACAACCTGGGGTAAAGGATCTGTCCCGCGCCGTCTATGCACACCTCCAACAATAACCGTTGAAGACAACCTGAGATAAAGCAACTGTCGAGCGCCGTTTATGCACAATTACAATGATGACCATTGAAGACAACCTGAGAAAAAGCAACTGTCCAGCGCCGTCTATGCATACCTCCAATGATAACCTTTGAAGACAACCTGAGAAAAAGCAACTGCCCAGCGCCGTCTATGTACACAGTCAATAATAACCATTGAAGACAACCTGAGGAAAAGCATCTGGCCAGCGCCCTCTATGCACACCTCTAACAATAACCATTGAAGACAACCTTGCAAAAACAAACTGTTCAGCGCCGTCTATGCACACCTCCAATGATAACTCTTGAAGTCAACCTGGGATAAAACAACTGTCATGCGCCGCCTATGCACACCTCTAACAATAACCATTGAAGATAACCTGAGAAAAAGCAACTGTCCAGCGCCGTCTATACACACCTCCAATAATAACCGTTGAAGACAACGTGAGTAAAAGCAACTGTACAGCGCCGTCTATGCACACCTCCAACAGTAAACTTTGAAGACAACCTGATGAAAAGCATCTGTTCAGCGCCGTCTATGCACACCCCTTACAATAACCATTGAAGACAACCTGAGAAAAAGCAACTGCCCAGCGCCGTCAATGCACACCTCCAATAACAACCATTGATGACAACGTGAGATAACGCAGCTACCCATCGCCGTCTATGCACATCTCCAATAACAACCATTAAAGACAACCTGAGAAAAAGCAACAATTCAGCGCCGTCTATGCACACTTCCAACAATAAACACTGAAGACAACATGAGGGAAAGCAACAATGCAGCGCTGTCTATGCACACCTCCATTGAAGACAACAGTACGGAATGTCGTTTTTACAACGGAATAGTTTTTAAATCGTTACTTGGTAGAAAGTCACAACAGTGTAATAATTTCCTATAATTGAATCCAAGGCAAAAGATGACACATGTTCACATATTTCTTGTTTAAGTTTTATATCATAAGAAAAGACATAATATTCAATGTAAATATAGACATAAAAGTGTATGTAATACCAAAGAGTGAAGTAGAAATAGTAACACTTATTAAACAACCGATTTGTTTGAATGTATGTGAACAAATGATACACTCATACGCCAAATGTTATGTGAGCAGTAGCAAACTATCCAATACGACCTAGAAAAGTTATAGTGAACACATATTATCACACTGTTAAACAACTACTTACAGTTGATTCAAATACATTAGAACGAACAAACGTCAACGAAGCAAGAAGAGTTTTTTTAATTAACCTGGTATGCACCAACCATGCTTAAATAACACTCTTTACCTGAAATTCTCCATATATTTCTGATTCAGACAACATGTGGTGTATGTATGCCAACTCCGACACTGCCGCGACCCACGGAACATATTCCTGTTCTTTGTTCAAGTATTCCACCGTCTTTAGGGAAATCTCCATCGGAAGCTGCTTAGCTCTGAAATATTACCATATTGAAGGTGCCTTAAAAAACTATACATTACTTGACTGTAACTTTAACAAGTATATTGTTTGAAAACTAATACATTATTTTATTAATTAATTAACGTATGCAAAATAGCTACATCAAAGATACGGTCAACAGAATAAATTAAACATATGTATTTGTATTTACATACATAGATATCCAATCCCCACACCATTTTAATATACAAATCAGGCTGGATTAGTTCCTTGATTAAAACAAGTACTAAACAAATGGGAATAAAGTGTTCTGTTTAAGGAATGAACCAAATTTGCGAGTGTACAAGACCTTTTGAGGAAAATTCATTTTGTGCAGAAACAGCTTTTCCATTGTACATAAATTGAAACTGTCTTAAAACACCATTACAACGACTGCGCGTTTACTGAATCTGATTTCGAATTATAACTGATTTATTGATTTCAGGCAGGGTTCTGTAATAATGGGACAGGCATTTAAAATTAGCCTGACAGCCTGAAATAGATGAATATATACTTAAATTATAACGTTACGATATTCCTACTTCGTTAGTCCAAATGCATCGTTTATGATTTGAGCTCTGTTTAGAAGATGTATAACCTGCAAAGAAAGAGAACTAAATATAAGTAATAAACGACGACGTGGAATACATGGATGCTTAAGGAAACATATATACCGATTACTACTTGACATATCAAGTTAGTTTCCAATGTTCGCGATGTTTCTGTTTAAGTCATCATCAAAGGCAAACGTAACTTCCTGCACTGTGTTTTGAAAGTTTATGTTTTAATCACTTCATGTTATCGCATGGAAAACATTGCTCATAACAGTTCTAGCTGTCAATCAATCTGTATGTTAATATGCTATATGTATTTACAGTCAAACTTGTCATAACAGTTCTAGCTGCCAATCAATCTGTATGTTAATATGCTATAAACAGCCTGTCATGGAAACGAGCAACAGTGACTTTATACAATATGTTGTTTAATACAGGTTGGTATGCTCTGAAAACAGATTTGGAAAATAGAAAATGTGACTGCTTAAGACAAATGGCTGCTTAATAGAGGTGACCGCTTACACAGGTTTGGCTGTATGTCAGCAATATTTTTTTATTTAATTTCGTGTTATTTATCACTCATTTTGTAATGATTACATGTCAGTCATATATTGTTTATCTTTATAATAAAAGTTGTTCCTCATAGACCGAGCGATGTCTCCAGGGTACTTTTCTCTCAGGCTGAGTTCGCGCTTACGGGTCCAGCTCTGTCAATTTATTGCGTGAGAAAGTTGATTGGGATGATGCTTGACAAATTCCAGTTTTTCTACTCAGATTCATACAGATGCATCTGAGACCTGTCTCCACTAACATAAGTGAATACCATATATAAACATATTGTGTTGAAAATAGTGTTATTTTAAACCCCATTAAAATTGTTGTAACTGTTTAGAAGCGTTAAAGCGGCATAAACAGCAAGATTTACTCTTTTAATTCAATAAATAACATGTCATAAATTGTGACTATCTAGAACATATCTGTTGTGAAATACCGTTGTTTATCGTTAAAAAACATGTATTTACGTAAACTCATTTTTATCGCCGATATTTGAATAGATATGACTTATGAAAAACGTAAATGATTTAGTATATCTGATCTAATTTATATCGGTAAGCGTTCGAATTTTTCAGGGCATCATCTAATAAACCCGGGTGAGCGGTAAAATTTCAACTAAGATTTATACCGCCGATCTTGTTATATTCCTACATAGCGCAGTTCTCGTATGAAAAAAAAATCAACATATGCATTTATATCTTTGCACATATCTAGCGATCGATTTCATACCGAAGGATGCCGAAATTGACCGTGTATATACGATTGAATCGGAAAATTTATAATAATTTCCGTTAGCGAAGCCGCTTATTTGCTTATTGAACATACTGATCTGTAAGTATATGTTTTAACCACGATTTATTTATGTATAAAAGAGGTATCAGGGGTGGGGGATGTTTGTCATTCATGAATAAGATGTTTATTTCTATATAAAATAAACATCTTTAGTAACTGATTATACTGCTCTATATATACCAACCTTGTGATCCGCGTTTAACTGCCGTATAAGGTTGTTCCAGTTTGATTGATCATAGTTGACCCGGTAAAATCCGAACTGCTGTATGTTTCCAATTATCCAACCCGCATTTGGAAATTTAACGTTAATATCTAAAATGTATCATAACATGTTTTCTGCCAGTGTATTAGTTTAGAATTATTTATTTTACTTCGAATGTGAAAAAAGTTGTTAGAACTTATACAAATCACACTCGAAGTCTTCCAGGATAGAACCAGTACTACATATAAGTATATGCGGAAAATTGGTCTTGCTCAAGGACACCAAACATAGCCGTAGCGGAGGATCGAACCCACGACCCTCCGACCATAGGTTTGATGCTCTACCACTGCACAATGCGCTCCACATCAGTGTTATTGCTTACCAGTTTAGCTCTTTTTTTCTTATTAGAATGGAAATATCAACTAAAACTAGGATATGAATCGCACACATTATGGCTTATTCTAGATATTATACACGAATTAACATATCGCTTCGCAGAGAAATGCGATTCGAGAACAATGCCCTTCTAACTTTAAGAACGTACTGCAATTTGAAAAAAAACTTTTCTTCAAATTCTATTTAATGACTGAACTCAGAAATACCCGAGCATGTATATATGCAGGTCCATTATTTTATTTCTAATTTGTAATTTCTATATTTGTAATCAATGATTGAGATGCAGCATTTCTAATTTGTCATTCTATACTTGTAGTCAATGACTGAGATGCAGCATTTCTAATTTGTCATTTCTATAATTAAAGTCAATGACTGGGATGCAGCATTTCTGATTTGTCATTTCAATACTTGTAGTCAATGACTGAGATGCAGCATTTCTAATTTGTCATTTCTATACTTAAAGTCAATGACTGGGATGCAGCATTTCTAATTTGTCATTTCTTTACTTGAAGTCCATTTCTTTTCTTGTAGTCAATGACTGAGATATTTCTTATTTGTCATTTCTATACTTGTAGTCAATGACTGAGATGCAGCATTTCTAATTTGTAATTTCTATATTTGTAATCATTGATTGAGATGCAGCATTTCTAATTTGTCATTTCTATACCTGTAGTCATTGACTGAGATGCAACATTTCTAATTGTCATTTCAATACCTGTAGTCAATGACTGAGATGCAGCATTTCTAATTTGTCATTTCTATAATTAAAGTCAATGACTGGGATGCAGCATTTCTGATTTGTCATTTCAATACTTGTAGTCAATGACTGAGATGCAGCATTTCTAATTTGTCATTTCAATACTTGTAGTCAATGACTGAGATGCAGCATTTCTAATTTGTCATTTCTATACCTGTAGTCATTGACTGAGATGCAACATTTCTAATTGTCATTTCAATACTTGTAGTCAATGACTGAGATGCAGCATTTCTAATTTGTCATTTCTATAATTAAAGTCAATGACTGGGATGCAGCATTTCTGATTTGTCATTTCAATACTTGTAGTCAATGACTGAGATGCAGCATTTCTAATTTGTCATTTCAATACTTGTAGTCAATGACTGAGATGCAGCATTTCTAATTTGTCATTTCTATACTTGAAGTCAATGACTGAGATGCAGCATTTCTAATTTGTCATTTCTATACTTAAAGTCAATGACTGGGATGCAGCATTTCTAATTTGTCATTTCTTTACTTGAAGTCAATGACTGAGATATTTCTAATTTGTCATTTCTATACTTGTAGTCAATGACTGAGATGCAGCATTTATAATTTGTCATTTCTTTACTTGTAGTCAATGACTGAGATATTTCTTATTTGTCATTTCTATACTTGTAGTCAATGACTGAGATGCAGCATTTCTAATTTGTCATTTCTATACTTGTAGTCAATGACTGAGATGCAGCATTTCTAATTTGTCATTTCAATACTTGTAGTCAATGACTGAGATGCAGCATTTCTAATTTGTCATTTCTATACTTATAGTCAATGACTGAGATGTAGCATTTCTAATTTGTCATTTCTATACTTGAAGTCAATGACTGAGATGCAGCATTTCTAATTTGTCATTTCAATACTTGTAGTCAATGACTGAGATGCAGCATTTCTAATTTGTCATTTCTATACTTGTAGTCATTGACTGAGATGCAACATTTCTAATTGTCATTTCATTACTTGTAGTCAATGACTGAGATGCAGCATTTCTAATTTGTCATTTCAATACTTGAAGTCAATGACTGAGATGCAGCATTTCTAATTTGTCATTTCTATACTTGTAGTCAATGACTGAGATGCAGCATTTTTATACTTGCAGTCAATGACTGAGATGCAGCATTTCTAATTTGTCATTTCTCTACTTGTAGTCAATGATTGAGATGCAGCATTTCTAATTTGTCATTTCTATACTTGTAGTCAATGAATAAGATGCATCATATTTCACATGTTCGTGGTCGTGCATGACAGAGAGTGTAAACTATATTTTAATTTTGTCAATTGTATCGGCACGATTAAAGAAATATCATTTTACATATACAAATGTAAGTTTTATAAATGTAAGTTTTATAAGTGTAAGTTATATAAAAGTTTTATAAATGTAAGTTTTATAAGTGTAATTTTTATAAATGTAAGTTTTATAAATTTAAGTTTTATAAGTGTAAGTTTTATAAATGTAAGTTTTATATGTGTAAGTTTTATAATTGTAAGTTTTATAAGTGTAAGTTATATAAATGTAAGTTTTACAAACAACTTTATAAAAATGTTCATGGGGTAAAGATGTATTCGGTGCGTGAGCATGAGTAAGTCCGACTTCAGCATTACTATGTGCCCCATTAACGGTATGGAGTTTCTTTTACTAGCTTTTTTTCAAATTCTGCAAGTATAGGTTTATTCTTGGATGGAAAAAATAGCGAAATTATCTGCAATAACTGAAAACAACAATAACTATAAAACAAATAATTTGGGTTAATATTAGTGTTAATTTTCTATATTTTTGGAATACCTACTATTTTTTTTTTAAATTCAAAATGACATTCTTTTTAAATTCATATTTATTTTCTTATGACAAATTAATTCTTATAAAATAATATCCTCTTCTACGCAAAAAAAGAGCTAAATAATTCGCAGTTGTTAATACTAGTGCATGTTCACGTACCTTTCTCAGGAGTATCGAGCCATATAACATCAGCGTCTGTTTTATTGAAATCTGCATTGTTATATGTTGTATATGTGAACGGTATTTTCCATTGGTAACTGAAATGAAATACTTTCCTTTCTGTTCAATTCTATGGTGTAAATCAATTTAAACGTTTTAATTAACATGTTATTGTTTTTAAATGTTTTATACTTTAAATAATTTGACGTATAAAACAATTAATTTGAGTTTATATGAGAGGCATGGTATTGATTTTTATCATAGGTCACCTGTATCTAATTTTCCTATATGTTAAAGGTCATCTGCATTAAGGTTTCTTATGTATTCTTCTTATAATCTATATAAAAATTTCCATACTCAAATTTCGACTTGTATTTTCCTGGGTCAACGGATTTTTTATTTGTAAGGAACCGCTCCTGAGTAATGTGAATATAAGAATCATCTGATTTCGTCACCATGACAACCGGATAATTCATCTGGAGTATCCACGTATCTAGAATCTCACTCACTTTTATGTCTTTACCGTCGTCATTTGCTTGCTGTTCAAAATAGAACATTTAAATAAATTCCATAAACTAGTTATTGTTAAATATTTAATATTTATCAATGAAACATTTTGATACAGCTACTGATAATGATATTATAACAAAATATGTAGGTTATTGTGGCCTGATCTAGTAGTGTCAGCTTGTACGTGTCTATTGGAATGATATAGGCTTAGAGCAGGTAGCGTGAGTTTGTTAAACCGTATCGATAGATCGATAGGAGTAACATTTTTAAGAACTTTTAGCATATTCGTTTTTTGATTAAAGAATAAATCATTATCATGATTATTTCATGAAAATCCATTAAGTATTCAGAAAGTTAGAACAATTAAACGGGTTTATTATTTATAAAACTAATTTAAATTTACATTGAGCCTAATAGAGTGAAATCCGCATATTACGAAATATTTTGAAAGTTGTTGATTAATAATTTGGACGAAATTCACTAAGGTATGTGGAGTGTTTTACTATATATATCTGACTGTATTATGGAAACTTCGTTCAGTCTAGCAGAGAACATCTTTCGGAATCGTTGTGACGAGATAGTCCGGCAGATAATCTGGGTATTTTCGCTGAGCCTTGCATGAGAGTGTATAGTATTTTTTTTGGCTAAAATGGTAGTCTATATATAGTTTTTTATTTAATGTCTGATGACATTTTGTCATCATTGAGCATTTTGAAATGAACAAGATGGCATCCAAAATGGCCGCCATTTGCTCGAAATGCAATATTTAAATGTGAATTACTTTTAGGTATAAATTTTTCATACATGAGAGTGTATAGTTATATTTTATTGCTCAAATGATAGTCTATATACAGTTTTTTTATTTACTGTTGGATGACATTTTGTCATCATTGAATATTTTAAAATAAACAAGATGGCGTTCAAAATTGTCGCCAATTTGCTCGAAAACAATATTCAGATAACAAAAAAAAAAAATAAAAATAAAAATATATTAAAAAAAATTCCATACCAAAGGATAATTTTAATGTGTTTGATAATTAGGTGACAGACTGGGAAGACACGGCGTTCAAAATGGCCGCCAATTTGCTATAAATGCAAAATCAATATGGAAATTACTAGAAATGCAATTAAAAGCACATGGTCTTTAATATAACAACCATTTTCCTAAAGACGTTTGATTTGTTTGAATATTTAGCGTCTTTTTATGCCATCGGGTGTTAACATTTGATCATCTTCAATTATTTTGCAGGAGAAAATGCTAGCTCTGTTGGAACTGCCTTAGGAAAGTGCTTGGGTACCAATGCTTGGTTGGTCCGAATCCAATGCATGTTTCCATATACATGCCTATCTGTGAGCATTTCCAGCAAAGCTTCAGAATATGTTGTTAGTGGTAAATTATTAAAAGTATGCATTGTTTTACAATTGACATCGCCTACTTAATTTGGTTACTACTGAAGCTTTATATTTTTAAGATTATTCCTTTTCAGATACCACAATACCTTGCCACGTTATTTCAACCAGACAGCCCATGGTCGTTATATTTATGTCTACAGTTCCTTAACATGTAATCCCTTTGGCACAGATTTATTAGGGTTTCCTGAAGATAATGTTGAAGTTAAAGTACATCAGTATCAATTGAAATTGCTGTTATGCCTCTGTTTAGTTTATGTGCTGCTATGATCACTTGTGCGAGGATATTATCTGTCTCCTCGTGTGTGATTTTAATGTCATCCCTTTTAATAACAATTTATTTATTTATCTCAACTGGTATGTCATTTTCTCAAATACATGTAACAACAAGTTTATGAACATGTGTATTTCTTCACGGAACTACTTGATTGCTATATGTTGGCGTAAATTCTGTTACTGTTAAAAAAAATTTCTGAGCTGGAATTGGCATATTAAGATTGAGTTGTTAAAGTATATCCTGAATGCCTGTATTTTCTCTACTAGAGCATGTGATACATTTTGTGCTGAATAGCGAATATCTGTTGAAAACTAGATAACATCTTAGTTTCTATGTATTTGACTTTTATGTTCTCAAAATAATATTTCCAAGTACCATCTTATGGCCATTACAGAACAGCAGACTTGTCTATGAATATACTTAGTTTTCTGTTAGTTGATTTGAGTTATGCCGCACCAATACTACTGTCGTTGATTTCGCGATTCTTAGATCTCATGTATCGGTAACCAATAATGTCGGTACAGGGTTGTAATACCTATATAACGTGATCTTTTCTGCAACCCTTATCTTGAGTATATAAAAGTCGTGTCATATAATTTAGCATCTTCTGCCTTTATTTGTCTCTTTGACACAACCTATGCCTCAACAGTTTACGAAATCATTTGATGGAAACTGCTGTCAGGTAAATTTCTTTCATATTTGCTTACTACCATGGGCAACTGCTTTATCAGCACTTACTTCTGTGGAGCTATTTAACCTCTATTAGCATCATAGAATATGGGTGTTTAATTTAGTCGCGTTGTTTATAATGTTTACATGTTTATATTCGTGATTGGATACTGCAAACACGCAGACAAAATCTCCATATTTCCAGTCATTCTGACTTCAGATTAATACCAAGTATTACCCTCTAGTCATGTCTATATCTCACGAACGTGGTTTCAATAAGCATATCACATTTCATAAAATTATGAAAGTACTTTTCATAGACATGAAGTTGTATATTCCATACCATGCGTAATTTATATGTTATCATAACCTTAACTGCTACCAAATGCAAAGACCAGTCAGCTTATCTCTCAGCTCTGATATACATACCCATTATAAATAAGGTTTTATTACATTATCTACTATATCTACTACGTTGTTTTACTTCTCTCAGCGAAATTGTTAAAATCAGTTTCCAACTCTTAATATTAAAATGTTTCGCTTAAATAATGATCTAACATTCTCTGGGAACTTCTTTCAAGCGAACTTGTTCGTTACCCCACCATATTAAAGCGTGTTCATTATGATGAAAACTGCCTACTTATCATAACATGAACATTGCGTTTATCTTTTTTCTATTCCACGTGAAAGTTAATTACTAATTACAAATTATGTAATTTGACAAGAGTAGTAAAACAAAACAGAGATAAACTTTACCAAAGTATTACAACAGCTGTATATATACCTTAATCGTTGTAGTGTGAAATTCGGACAATTTTCAACATTATTTAAGAATATATTAAGCATATATTAGCAATTGTGTAAGTTTTATATTTTTGATGGTAGGAACACATTTACTAAATAAAATCAATTAATCAAAAACATTTTATTTGCACTTACAAAATTTAAATGTGCGGAAAACATAATTTTTATATTGGCGGCCATCTTGAATATTTCAAAATGCTCAATGATGACAAGATGTCATCAAGCTGATTTTTCATAAGCAATGCCTAAACTACCATAATCACAAAAAATACTATACACTTCCATGCAAGGTTCAGTGCTGTATCTGCCGGACTAAGAAGGATTCAGCATGTTGCTGTTAGATGGTAATAATTGAATGCACTGTTATCGTATATTATAAAAATGCCAGGAAATTGATAGATGAAAGTTATAGACGTTATTAATGTCATAACGTATTGAGAAACTAGTAAATCTGAGTATATATTGTAGCCGTTTTTAGACGAACGCGAGACATGTGTCCGCTTGACGATCCTGGCGTCGGAGAACAGTCGAAGATAATCGATACGAGGCGACATAAAGAGAGATAACTCAGTACAGAGTTCTAGGGAAGATAACCCTGTTTAAATAGCCATCGCCACGAGGGACGATTTAAAATAGTTGTATCATTCATATAAAGTAAGCAGTTTGTATTGCGATATAAATTCACGGAGCGTGTAGGAGAAAGAGCTAGTATTAAAAAGTGTTAAGTCCATAAAACGTTTTTAAAACCCGCGGTATTTTTTTGTTGGTGAGTAATTAGCTTTAATTTGTATATATTGTATAATTGTATGTTCATAATTTTATTCATGTAAAAATAAAATTGTAAATTGTAAATTTTATTTTGAGTATACTTGTATTCTACACTCGTGAGTTGTCGGCCCTTTGTCATTTTGCTACAGATATAAGAAGACCTGGAGTTTAAAATATATTTAAACTTAAACTTTCAATAATTAATACATAAGCTCGGCACACATGTATGGCCAGATATGGTTTAACAACAACGAATGCATGGTATTCTATTCCGGCACGTCTGCGATTGCAAATCATTGACAACTTTAAGCATACATTTTAAGAAAGATGGTTAAACCTACGATCGTTGAAACATGTTACTTGATAACATCAGATGACATACGCAAATAAAAAATAAGTGAGTTCACACTTTTAAATCAAACTTTTTACAATGAATCGTCTATACTGTTGATAAGGTAAATAAACAATTAACAGCACCCCACTCATGTAAATAGAGCAGAAATAAATACAAGACATTCCATTATCGCAACAATCGTGGTGGTGTCCGTTCAGCCAGCAATGTTTAATAGTTATATTGTGTTATTCCATTGTCACAACGTTGCGGGTGTAATCCTTTATTTTCATTTGCTTGAGAATGGTTATAAACATTTTATCGGCTTGATTTATCGATACATGTAAGACAGGTATATATGTACTGTGTTATGAATTAGTTGCATAGGGAACAGTGGTTACCGCTATCTATACCGTACAATGATGAACTTGTACAATTATTAACTTACTTTGAACCGGTTATAGTGTTAATTCATTCAGCAATGTTTAATATTTTTATTGTGTTAATAATTACTTCTAAGAATCGGTTGTATCGTTTTTTACCTTTTCAAGAGCGCTCCACAAGTCACCATGGTCTGCATTTGCGTATTTTCTATTCTTCAAATAATGCTGATAGAGAGAAAGGAATATTGAGTAAATGGCTGATATTATTTAAATGTTCAATACATTTGGTTTTGACAACTAGATGCCAAAGATCAGATTCACCAAATGACCAGGTTTGAAACCATGGAAACTGAACTACAGAGTTTCTCTTCCTGCTGGACACAAACTATTACGTTTCGTGATCGAGTCTTACCAAAGATTATATGTTCATTTTTACCGTATCAGGATTTCTATTTACTCAACCACTCATTTCCCTTAAATGACTTTTGGTTTATATCTGTTTTAAAATCCAAAGAGCAGTTTATAACAATTAATTATATGCTGGATGTTTGATATTAACAGTATATACGTCCATGTACTTGTACGAGAAATCAATTTTCAATTACCTACCAAAGTAAACGACATCAAAATGATATGTCCTTATGTAAAGAACATTTTTCATAAATGTGTTAACAAAACTATCTGATTTTCCTTGGTTTCTTTATTTGCATAATAAGTGCCACATATCAGATATTTATCAGCTTGCAATGATAGACACAATATGAAAGATTAGATTTTATATATAATATAAATCGAATCTTATCTTCAAATAAAATAATCAAAATACCTGAAGTCCAAGTTTGAATGTATTCTCTCCAAGAAAAAACCTCGCCATCCTTAAAACAGAGCCACCCTGAAATGATTTCGCACACATTAGTTTTAGCTCGTAGAACGGTGTTTTCCGACTGGTATATGTATGTCATATTTTATACGTTGTATTTAATACTAATTGCCTCATCTTTACTGACACTGTAATTATGCATTTTTGTTTAAACCTATATCATCTCTCTCCACACACACACACGCACGCACGCACGCAGGCACGCACGCACGCACGCACGCACACACACACACACACACACACACACACACACATATCATTCTCTTGTTTAAACTGATTCATCATTGTATATAGATATACAGCAAAATGTGATTCTACCTGTGAGCCGAATCATTGGGTACATGCATTCGTTATTCTAATTCATATTTGTAACTATACATATATGCACTCCTCTTCCGGTGGAAGTAAAAACATATATTTTGATTTTGATAAGAGAGAGAGAGAGAGAGAGAGAGAGACAGAGAGACAGAGAGAGAGGTCATTACGATATCATCATATCAAAAGTATGAAACTAATCTTAACATCATAATAAAAATGGTTAATGCATATATCAATCACTTAGAAGTTTTTCTTTCATATAATCGTGCTTTACGAAACTATCATAAGTTATACCACACTCACTTTTCATATGTTGTTTTAACAAAAACACAAACACATGGAATCGAGGGCTAACAAAGAAGTACTTTTTATATTTCTGTTTCCTTTCATATATATTCTAGAATATGCACTTCCCGTTGAAAGTTAGTTGCTAGATCTCTAATTATGCTTATGCGTCTATCTCCATCTAGAATCGTTTAGGCCCTAGAAATGAGTCTAGCGTGTTTTGACGTTGCGGGACGTCCGCCTTTTCCATGTACGTTGGTTAACTGACGTCGTTGCCGATTCTTTTGTACCATTTCTGATATAGTTTTCTTTTGCAAAACACAAAATTTTATTCCGTACCGCTGTTCTAAAGACATTGTGAAGTAAAAACAGCTTAATAATATACAGTGCGTACCGAGAAGACACATTGACGTCAGAAATTACTTCATAATGTTCTATTGACATCACAGTATGAAAGTACTGGAGCTGTGATTGGACGAGATGCAATTTTTACGAAAATCAATCTGCGCATTAAAAAGTAATGAATATTCGAAGTAGTAGCAATTTTCGAAAATAGCTGCCGAATAACGAAAAGAGATCCGGTGACAATCGATGTACGTTACTGTAGTAACGATAAAAATGTTTCTAGTGAATCAATAAAGAATATATTGATCTTTGTTTGAATAAAATTTCAAATCCTACAATTGACAGATTAAGATTTTAACGGCATTTTCCGCTAACTTTTTGAGCACCCTTCGCATATGTATATTATAGGTTTTCGAGTATTATAAAGAAGTATTTGTCAAATTACTTTAAATATTAAATATTTTACTGTTCATAATTGATAATAAAAGAAATAAGAAACTAAAACGTAATTTTAAGTTTTAGTTTAAAATAGTCTTATCGAATCTACATACTATCATATACGACTTCCGGACGATTTTGCAATATAAGTTTATATGTGCCCCATACCTACAGAGTTGGACAAAATGCAGAAACTTTTACGATTGTCAATATGTGGGTCAAATTATTGTCAAAATACATTTAATTGAATATTGTCTTATTTCTTTGATTGACAAAAACAACAACAACAACAACAACAACAACAACAACAACAACAACAACAACAACAACAACAACAACAACAACAACAACAACAACAACAACAACAACAACAACAACAACAACAACAACAACAACAGAACAACCCCACCAACAATTCTCTTTTTTATATACCTTATCATACGATATCGAATCAAATATTTCATTGATTTCGTCCGGGTTCTGCACAGGCACGTAAATAGGATGTGATGTCACCAGTGAATCGATGTCCATAGCAGTATAAAGATCTTCGATCACAAATTGATCAAACTGTATTAAAATACAAACGGTCATGTTACTAACTGAATAAGAGTTGTTTATGGAAAACATTTAATTAATACCAGCCCGCTATGTATTGTAATAAAGTCTACATTTAACGAGACAACTTAATTGAACAATATAATACGAAGCCCTCAAACATGTATACATTTTTTCATTAAAGCGCTAAATAACGCACCCCAAACAATAACAGTATATGAATAAAAACTGTATTCATAAATTTTCGGTCCAAAAATATGTACTGAAACCCAATAAATGTGAGACTTACAATGACATATCAAAATAAGATACGAAGTACTTGTTATCTAAGTTATGATTTAATAAAAAAAACATAAAGTTTTGAAATGATTACAGAATGAGCATTTTTATGTTTATAGTAAGAGGTTTCAAACTTTGACCATATATGTATATTATTATATTTTAGATAATTCATGATTTGGTCGAGGAGTACATGAATTAATACTTTAAATGAATATCAGCATCTAGAATAAATTCACGCCTAGTATATGAAGGGAACAAGTGTATGTATTGTTTTATTGATAAGAACGGCTTTTTGAACTTTACTCTTTCAGGGAAAATAATCCAATACAGTTCATCAAAAAGCACCTTATCTATTTTGTTTTAAATCTCGAATGAGTACTCTTTGAAATATGACAAGATCAGCTTTTAATTATGAACTACAATCTCATCAAAAAATCCAAACTATAATAAAGGTGGTGCAAAAGATATGCATTGAAATACAATGTTCGCAAATGTAGAAACATTTTGAAACGTTTTACTATGTATTAGAACAGATTACATTTTTATAACATGGAATATATATGGAAAAGAGTGTTATCAATCGTTATACCAAGTAACATCTCATTTTTTAATTCAAACCATTTCTCCACCATTGAAAAAGATAGATGATGGTGTATATTCTTCTTGTATTTTGGATGAAATATATAAACATTTGGTTTCCGATGCATTGACATGCCATTCAAGTTGCACAAGCATTAGCATTGATAAGGTCATTAGCGAATTTATAAACAATGCAATTGATCGATAAATAAATCAAATTAGATAAAGTTGTATTATGAACAAAAATAACATTATTAATATTCTCCGTGAAAAGACAGACAATGATGTGAAACTGTCGATGACGTAAATCCAGATAGTATCACATGTATATGTTGTATTCTTTCAAAGCAATGCGATGATAACCATGTTATTGATGAACTGTCTATAATATATAAATCTTAAAATTTTGAAACACATTAGAATGGTTTACCATATCATAGACCTTCGATATATCTAATAAAATTGTATCAACACTATTAGCGTTGTCAATAGCTGATATCCAATCATCTAATAATTTTATCGGAGCTGTCTGATGAGAATGATTTGTTATGAACTCAGACTGTGTATAATATGTTTGGTTGGAAGTATGTTTCCAGATTATTGCCAACATGACTGACTGACATTGTCTAGATAGGTCTACTATTTTGTTTGTAATGTTTTGTATATTGGCACGTTTTTGGCTCTTTTAAATAAATTTGGATTGAACTTAGCAGACATGAATGATTGTATTGATTATTTTTTGTAAGTACAGAGGCTGGAACTAAAAGGATACTTTGTAGGTATAGTATACGATTATGATAAATGCACTTCTAATCTTCAGAGACAATCTTTGATATGAAAAATGGCACTTTTTCTACAAATATACTCATTTTTTATTAATGTTTTGGGCTTAATTTTATTTATAACTGCTTGTTTCTAGAAGTAAAATGTATGCTGAGTCCGAAAGTCTTCTTACTAACGGTTGTTGGAAATTTCTTTTTTATTATTTGCTGGTGATTAGCAAATAGTTTAAACAACAATTAAACACTATGACAGAAGCTGTACTTAATTTTAAAAGTAATGTAACTGGAGAAAAATACAAAACTAACCATTTTCCAGTCTGGATTCACAAAGTCGACTCCCATATATTCGACAAATGACGCAAATCCTTCATTAAGCCACAAATCATCCCACCATTTCATAGTAACAAGGTCTCCAAACCACTGCAACAAAATATGTACAATTCATATCACCTCATATGATCATTTGGAGGTAAATTGATAAGTACTTACAAAAAATAATATAAATAATATATTTTGTTAAATATATACATTAAATATCTTAGATTAATGAAAGTTCAGTCTCATAAAAAGTATTAAACAAACTGTGGGGGTGGGGATGGGGGGTGAACGTATATACTAACAAGTACTAGTATTTAGATAGTCTGGCTCAATCATATACTTAATCGGTATATTTTTATGCATTAACTATGTAGCGCACGATTTGTATTTTTAATTTTCTTCTGATGAATGTAAAGACAAACAATAATGTTGAAAACTTATTCAATGTTTAAGAAATTGTAAACGGAACAAAAATTTCTTTACAATTGATACAGTGCACTACTAAATAAAATAGGCATATCCAGAATTGCCTCTAACCATTTTAAACCAGTCTAAGCATGGTATGGATACTTATTTCATGACATTTATGGAGAATGTGGATTTACCTGGTGAGCAAGTTCGTGCGCCACGACAACACATACACGTTGCTTGTTAGAGTTTGACGAAACACCTTCTTCATACAACATGGCAGTTTCTCGGTAAGTGATAAGTCCCCAATTCTCCATGGCTCCGGCAGCAAAATCCGGAATGGCTATCATATCTTAAATGTTACATGTTCGATATTATCGTTTTACGTTAGCAAGGCAATAATTATACTTTTTGTAACAGTCAGCCAGGTTTATTATTATTTGGTGATGTTTTCATTATCAAACTGAACCAAAAACACATGCTCCTTTTTAAATTGGTTTGTATCTCTTTTATTTGTTTTTTTATCATTCTCGTTGAAAATACTTGTATTTATCAGATTTTATAACGTTATGATCTTATTAACGTGTTTTTTTTTGTAATATTCATGTTCATTTATATATCT
>CM055895.1:27335043-27559043 GCA_029582155.1 Panopea generosa
TGTTAGAAATAGATTTCATGTCAGTTTTTCTCACTAGTTTCACGTTAAACGTTGCTTTCAGTTGTGGCTCGTCAAAGCAAGGGAATGCTTTTCTGGCATCCGTGGGTTCGAATTGTGTTGTTGCCATATAACTGAAATAAATGAATAAATAGTGGTGAACGACAACATTTTGAGAAACCGTAAATACATACATTCGATCAAGTTGTCAAATAAAATTAATTGATTTTTTAAATTTTATTACAGCTCATTTATTATGCATGAAGAAATATATAATTATCTTTATAAGCTGTTTTATTCAGAACATATCTATATTTAAATACTAGAAAAAACATTTTCTATACTGCAGTACTGCTATCGCTGGTTTAACGGAAAGTACAATGTATATAACAATGAAAGACAAAATGGGCGAGTTACAACCAAACGTTTTTACACGCCATTGTGTGCGGAGCAGTTTTCATCTTGAGGAAATCAATTTGTAATGGTTAATATGAAATATGTCACGTTAAACAAACATTTTGAAAGTAGGAAAATAAATGCAAATTTAGAGCTTACATTTATATAGATGCTCATAGGTACAAAATATTGTGGTAATTGAACGTACAACATTTATTAATATAGGTATTTGACACGTTTAATCATCGCCGCCTATTAGCATCAAAATTTTGTATTAAAATTGGTCCACCATAATCATCCGTTATTTTAACGCACAGTAATCGTAACTGACAGGTAGATTGTACAGCTGTTGTCATTATGGTAGCTATACCCCTAACTGACAGGTAGATAGTACAGCTGTTGTCATTATGGTAGCTATAACCCTAACTGACAGGTAGATAGTACAGCTGTTGTCATTATGGTAGCTATAACCCTAACTGACAGGTAGATAGTACAGCTGTTGTCATTATGGTAGCTATAACCCTAACTGACAGGTAGATAGTACAGCTGTTGTCATTATGGTAGCTATAACCCTAACTGACAGGTAGATAGTACAGCTGTTGTCATTATGGTAGCTATAACCCTTACTGACAGGTAGATAGTACAGCTGTTGTCATTATGGTAGCTATAACCCTTACTGACAGGTAGATAGTACAGCTGTTGTCATTATGGTAGCTATAACCCTAACTGACAGGTAGATAGTACAGCTGTTGTCATTGTGGTAGCTATAACCCTAACTGACAGGTAGATAGTACAGCTGTTGTCATTATGGTAGCTATAACCCTACACACTCTCTGTGTGCCCCGGTAGATGATTTTTTTTTTATCTAAATGCCAACATTTACCATTACAACTCAATACTATAATGTATAATTTCCGTGGTAAAATTGCCGGTTAAATAACCGATAAGATAGCAGGTAAAACACTATTTTCACTGTATACAAGCCGGTTAGAACTGCTTACATTGTGTCATTTCCTCGTTTGTACTGGCTGAGATACAAGCCAGTTAGATCGCCAGTCAGTGGCCCGGTAAAGTTCATCATTATGTAATATTCTCCACCCACGACGATATCAGAATCAAGGTAAAATATCTCAAATTGTCTCTCTTTGTCTGTCTGCCGTTCACCTTTAAAATGGAGTTAATATTTAAGACAACTAATATGTTGCCGACTATTTATACTGCGTGAATAAGATTGTGGATTTTTTTAACCACAATCAGCAAACATATGCATACTTATACTTACAACTATGTAAGGTACAAAATAATATTAATTACTATATTTCCAGGAATAACATATATAGTTTTTGCATTCTTTTTTACAGATGACGTCACAAGCTCCGACTGTTCTGCATACTAGAGTACCTAACTAACCGTTTTAATGGGCTATTTAAACAAAAATATACTAAAAAGTTGCTTTTGGTTTCACATAAACGAGGGCTATTTAAGAATATATATAAATAAATCTTTCTAAAGGCCGTATAGTTTATCTTTTATAACAGACATATAAACTTTACCTTTAATCATTATCTTACTGGAAATATAGCTGGCAGGTCTTATTCAAAAGACGAAACTATTTCTTGGATTCATTAAACCACTAAGACAAAGTAGATTGTCTGCTTAACTGTTGATTCGAAAATATATGGTGGTATCTTTGACTGATTATGGAATTTGATATTTTCATAAAATAGTCCCAGTGAAGCATATAACAGAGTTGTGACAGGTCAATGCGTAAGCGCCACCTAGTGGTAACAAAGTGTAACTATCATATATAAGATAGACACACAAAGAAATGGAGGGAAAATGGCGCGTTTAACAATTCAAATCGCTAAATAATCAAAACTTTACCATTATAAGCTGGTCCATCAGAGCCGCTTGATTTACCAAATACTATCGTACTCTCGTCAATATCAAGCTTGTTGACATGCAATGTCACATTTTTACCAACGTCATTAGCGGTCATATAAATCTTCACATAGCCATCAAACGTGAATTTCTCCGGATCTCCACTATACATGTTTGGTCGCAATGTGATATCATATGACATAGGTGTTAGGTGACTGGGTAGTCTGACATCAGTGACACGTGACCTTATTGAAAGGGAGGCCAGCCATTTTGAAACAACATCTTTATTTCGTTTTACCCAGTTATTATTCGATTGTGTGTTTTCGACAACTTGCTGAAAGGTTCGGGAATCAGTTCCCATGCCAGGGAAATCAGCTTTAAATTTCTCGAGCTACGATCATATGAAACACAAAATAACAAAATAGTTTAGAATTATAGAGTACTATTTTAATTACTTTTTATAGAGTTGAATGGTTTGAATTAAACGTTGTAATAACCGTTATCCTAGACATATATGATTTGTTAAAACATAACAAATAAATAAATGTAAACAAGCCGGTTGTTACTTACGACAAGCTATAAGACATTAGCGTACGAGATTAATACGATACAAAATAGCATATGTTCATACCTGTTTCAGCTGGAAATCTGTGTTAAATGACAAAGTCAGACCTTGCATAAGCCTTCCAAAAGAAAATGCCCCCTTGCCGTACCTGTTAAGGTTTAAGTTTAAGAAAATATAAGTCAAACAGACATTCAAAGCACAAATACAAAAACACTGACCATGAAAAAAACAACAAAAAAACCCAGACTAACAGAAGAATTGGCATAAGGGATTACAACCTTCAAAATCTGGCATATAAATGTATCCCAATCCTGTTTATTTATATTCACGTATATATATGCAGAAAAATGTAAGATAATTCCTAGCGCCAAAATCACACAGTCTCCTTTGGATCGTTCACAGAGTATTGTATAATATCATAATAACTGCCTGGATTGAAACATTACTATTGCAAACGGAGAGAAAACAAATACGCCAGTCCACTCACTTTAATATCAATTATCCAATCAAAATATGTGTGGCATAATCGACTCAACACTAAGTAATCTTATTTACATATTCATATAGCTCGCATAAGTTCAAAGTCACAAGCTAACATGTTAAACTCGCTTCCGCTCGTTTAATCTAAACCTAGTCTAAACTGACATGTTACCAGGTTCGCCTCTAAATTTTAACTGAAGGACTTGTCTCTACTAATACCAGTCTCTGACTGAAAAGCCAGCTGAGCTACCATTGGTCAATTCATCTCTACTTTTCTATTGGTCAGTATTTTAATTACGGCCTTTAAAATCCCGCCCACAAACTTGTGTCAACTATACATCATGATAACCCTAGGCTTTTATTTATCTCCAGTAGTTAACCAGTATTATGTATATGTATATATAATTCTTAACTACCATACTGTGTCATTCCTCGCATGTTTAAGATAACATATATATTTTTTTCTAATAATTTTTCTCTATTCTATATAACTTCTTATTTTATTGATGTATTAAACTGTAATCAGATATTTTTTTATTACACTTATATTGGTTCTACCACAGGCCTGAATACGGTAACTGGCAGTAATTAAGCAACAATTACTTTCTCGCTGAGGTGTCAAACATAAAATATGCTTTAAACCGAGGATATGCCAATCACTGATAAATCTATAATTACTCTAGTATTTTCTGGTTTGATACCAATCTTGATTTGACCTAATTATTGTCTGCTACCTAGTTAGCATATATATTTCATAAGTTCTGTACCTTATTATAAACATTCAGTTGTCTAAGACATGTGTACACTCGAGTATGATTTTGCAATAATTTCTGATTGTAAATTGTTTTAACTTTAAATCATTTTGATTGTTATCCAAACTTGTGACAATTTATATTACATAACCTCTTTTTTTATGATATTCTAACAGTTGTTAATACAGTTAGCAATACGTATAATGTTATTTATACGTATGCCAATTCTTATTTTTTTACTATTTTTGTTTCTTCTATTATAATTTTCTACCTTGTTCTATAAAAACTAATTTTTATTATATAAATATTATACGCCAATACCAAAAAAGAAAATATTTAATAGATAAATATATCTAAATTTCTTTTTCGTACTCTACTTTAATATCAACTTGTAAACGTCAAAGTTAAATTATTGTAACTAATAAACTCTACTTAAACAATACCATCCTACCAAACACATATATATCATTAAATCAAACAAAAGTATTAAATAACCCGTCACCACAAAATGCAAATAGAAGTAAAATGAATTGTCGACACAAAAATCATTAATGTTCTTATAGTATAGCTGATAATTTAATTATTGTTCATAGTAACTTCAAACTACTCGTATGTCTCTTTCTGCGTAGCGTTCATATTTAAATCACGTTGTTTTGTTTTTAAATTTCTGTATAGCGTTGGTTTGTTTTTAAATTTCTGTATAGCGTTCAGATTTAAATCACGATTTGAAGCAATCTGTTAAGCGTTCATTTTTAAATCAAAGTATCAAGACTACCGGAAGCCATCAGTTGAATTTAATTTTGTAATACCGTGAATTTAATATTGATTTATTTTAACTTTGGAATTGAAATTTGCTGAATTTGTATAACACAATTTTCTGGATACATTAATTTCTTTCTTAACACATGACTTCACTATTGTTGAAAATTGTTTTTGCTTGGAAACGGTTAACACTTAATGTAGGCTGAGGATATAGGTGCTATCCCATTGTCCATTGTTAAGCGTAGATAGATCTCCACAATATGCCCGAGCTGGTGGAAGTTGTCATCTTTGACAGGTTGGAAACTCGCCCTAGTGGAAATTGTCACCTGTTACAACTTAATGTGTTTTGCAATCGTTGTTTACTTATGTGGAAAAGGTTACATCTGTATTGCCGTCACGCTTGATTGACAGACGATGAAATGTATATGAATTACTTTCACTAAAATGTCGCCATGTTGACATAAAATTAATGGTATAAGGTACCCTTGACAGTTTATCATTAAGATAACGTTGCTTAGAATGTTCCCCTGTAGGTACATTTCGGACATTAATTACTGTGTTTGTCCAAACAATTGTTGTTTTTGTGACACGTTGACTGTTATCAACCTTTGACCGCTGATGCCTGTCATAATAAACTATCCATATAAAGTTATTTACACAATAATGCCATACATCGCCATGTTGATATATTTACTTTAATGACTGTTTAATGTAGTCATGAATTGGACACACGCACACTGTTTACAAAACTGTAATACCTCGGCGCAGTTTTTAATTAACTGTCTAGCAAAAATATGTGCTTTCGTAGTTCGAACCGATTTGTGCTTTAAACGTGATCCCATTTCTACAAATACTAATTTTGACAAACCTCCATATTGCTTCTGATAATTATATCATAACCTTATGTCCCATACATCAATAATCAGTATTTAGAAAAAAAACATAATTTACTTCTGTACTAGAATTTAACATTAATTATACTTTATATAATTTTCTTTATATGAATTTTTCTTCAACCATAATTATGTTTTTAAGTTATATATGTTTTATAACTTACGAGTCTTTTTTCTTTCCTACAACATGTTAACTAATGATTTTAACAATTTCTTATCCTGAAGCGATTTTCTAGGCCTAACTTTTCTCCGAGTAATATGTTTTGATGGTATATTTCTTTGTTTTATGTTATTAATTGACATATTAGCCCCATCGCTCAGTTGGTTTTCATCGACTATATCGGTAATATGTTGATAGTTATTCGATGTGTGCTCTTTGTCGCTTGTGCTGATTGCAGAAGCCATATCGGCAAAATCAGATTCTTCAGATTTAATATCAGAATTTTCTTAATCTGTTAGCTAACTCTAAAAATGGTATATCACTTTCATCACTAGAATTTAATCTTTGGTTTCTATACCCTTTTGTTAGACGCTTTACTGGTGATTCTATTGGGACTTCAAAATCTGTTTTTGAGTCAGAACTAGCCGGAGGTGCAACAAAATAGTGTTTCCTTGCTGGCTGGTGACTTGTTTGAGCCTCTGGAATGACCCATTCGTCAACATTGGATTTAATTAACTGTGACGCATGTGCTTTTGTAGTTGACCCAGTTAATTGATAACGTATTATGAAAGTAACAGGAGATCTTTCTTCAGTAATTCTGTAAAATGCATTCCACATTTTATCTAATATTGGACTCTTTCTGTGGTTTTTATAAAATACCGTGTCTCCTATTTTAAGTAAAACTTCTGACCTATTTGCGTTGTTATATTTTGATTGCGTTTTCTCTACTTTGTCTAATTTTCGATGTATAAAATTAAATGCTTTTTGTCGTTGTTCTAACAATTGATGTGTGGTTACTGTGTTAATCTGAAAACTCCTGTCATTTATATATTCTAATGTTTTCTCCTCACTGGTACCTACTGCTAACGCGTCTGATTCTGGTATTCCAGACAATACATTTGCTGAAACATTTTTACGACCTTCGATAAATTCAGTTTTCGCGTTATATGCAAATAATGCTAATGACCAAAGCTGTATTTGTTTATTTTGATTTGGTGATTCTAAAATATATTTCAACGGTTTATGATCGCAAAATATTGTGAAAGTACCTCCATATAGATAATGATATAACTTTGACAGTGAAAAGTAAATGGCAAAACATTCTCTAACTATCGTCGGCCATTTCTTTTGTGTTTTACTTAATTTGTGTGATAAGTAATATATCCGCAACAGATTACTACTATCTAAATCCGAAATACTTACATCTACTGTTTGGGATAACACACTTCCTGTTGCATGACTACTGGCGTCAGTATATAAAACATATCTTTTAGCTGAATTTGGATGTGCAAGCAGTGGAAGTGAACTAAGAATTCTTTTATTTTTTCAAAAGCATTTTGACAGTTTTGATCCCACTTAAATCTTGCAAACTTCTTTGTCAATTCTATAAGCGAATTTGCTATCTTTGAAAACCCATGAATAAACCGTCTATAATATCCTGCAATTTCAATAAAGGATCTTACTTCTCTAACAGACGTGGGCGGTTTTAGTGTTTTTATTGCTTTGACCTTTCCTTGGTTAAGGCGAATACCTTGTGCACTGATAAGAAAACCTAGATAATTAACTTCAGCTTGTAAAAACTTACATTTACTGATTTTGAGTTTCAAATCATGTTTTTGTAGTTTGGTGAAAACCTTGTTGATATGATCATAACAAGTTTCTAAATTTGGGCTATATATGATAATGTCATCTAAGTACGCAAATGCAAACCCTTCACATCCCTCTAATACCTTATTCAAATACCACAGGGCCCGAATGTAACTCAAAAGGAACGCCATTAAATTCATACATGCCTTTATGAAATACAAAAGCGGTCTTATGTCGATATATTAAATCTACAGGAACCTGCCAGTTACCTGATTCTAAATCTAACGTAATAAAGTATTTTGCGTTCCCTAACAACGACAATATATCATCTATTAACAGCATTGGATAAGCTATAGGTTTTAATATTTGATTGATCTTTCTATAATCAACACATAACCGTTTCATACCGTCTTTCTTATCTACTAAAACTATTGGAGAACTTACTGTTAATGGTCCTCCATTTACAGATTGTAACGCGATTGATTTCTTACTAAGTTCCGGTACATTGCGCAAAGTCTTCTATGTATTAATGAAATTTTCACCCAAGAATCCACGAAAGATCTAATTCTTATTCCATTAGTTTTCAAAATGCATGGACATAGGCAACCCGCGATTGCAATATTGTATGTAGGAATTTTATCTCTCTTCATATCAGCTCGATAATATGAAGAGCATACTAGTTTTCCTGAAGAGTTGTTTTATTTTGATTGACCCCCTGATTTTGATCTGCATTGTCGCTTAAATTGACCCTTCTTCCTACATTTCCAACATGTGAATTTGCCTTGAGTATTACTTTTTTTTACCTTTTGATCTTTTACTGATAGCCTGGTTTTCCTTGCCATTTTGATAGTTTATCTGATATCTGTTATTAAAATCATTTCCTGAATTTTGACTTGATCTTAACTTTTTGCCTAGAGCGTTGCTTTGTTCGGAACCTCCGGATCTTTTACTGATAACCTGATTTTGTTTGCCATTTAAAAGATTTATCTGATGTCTCTTTTGAAAATGATTTCTTGAATTTTGACTTGTTCTTAATTCTAATTTTTCCTAAGATTTTGTTCTATAATTGTTGAAATGACTGCTGCTTGGAGATTTATGTTATTTTCTCTCATTAACCTCATTTTCATATAATCATACACCAACCCATTTATGAAATATCCGACTAATTTTTTTCAATAAATTGTAAATCTCCCTGATATTCTTTGAATGCATCTTGACCCAAATCTAGTAATCTTTCTACATAATTGTGTACATTTTCATTTGTTTTTTGCAATATTGTACCAAGTAACATTAACGAATGATGAGAATCTATTACCTCAGCGTATCGCGTTGCAAGACCATTTTTCAATTGTGATCAAGTTTTACTAGGATTATTAATGATCCATCTTTGAATAAAATCGCTAACTACCCCCTTACTGGCTTGTAATGCTATTAGTTTGATTTGACTTTCATCTGTTTTTGTAAAAATTGCGTATTTTTCAATATTTTTGACCCAAGTTTTAAATTGTTTCAAATCTCCATCAAAATGTTTTATAAAATTTTGTAATTCCCTGAGATCCAACATAATTATTTAATTGTGCTTATTGATCTGCCAATTTTTTTAAATACAGAAGCAACATTTTGGTCTGTCATTTTCGTACATAAGAGAAAATAAATAACATAAACACACACCGGTTTTTCCTTCATCTCCATGTCGTATACTCTGCGTTGTGTTAATACTTAATCCAGCCCTGGAATCGCGGCACTATTTATTATACCCATGTGGCATTCTCGACTCAACAACGTTCTTTGTATAAAGTCAATTTTATTCACATATTTGTATAGTTCGTATAAGTTAAAAGTCACAAGCTAACATTTTAAACTCGCTTCCGCTCGTTAAATCTAAACCTAGTCTAAACTGACATATTACCAGGTTCGCATCTACATTCTAACTGAAGGACTTGTCTATACTAAAATCAGTCTCTGACTGAAAAGTCAGCTGAGCTACCATTGGTCAGTTCATTTCTACTTTACTGTTGGTCATTATTTTAATTACGGCCTTTAAAATCCCGCCCAAAAATTTACTGTCAACTATACATCAAGATAACACTAGGCTATTATTTATCTCCAGAAGCCCGTCATCCTATCTTATTAACCAGTCATATGTATATGTATGTACAATTCTAAACTATCATAAGGTAACATATGACTTACGAAAATCGATAATTTGAACCTGTGATGACAAAAATCCGACAGTTGCGCCCCTGTTTAGGGACGGTAACACAATTCTTGAGTTAAATAGTCCTATGTCATTTGGTTAGAAATATATTCAAAACGGTTAACAGGGACTGTGATTTCCTGCTCAGATGATTAGAGAAAACGGTGGCATATCATATACTGCAATGACATTTCATTTCGTTATGGAAAAATAACAACTTTTCTATTTATTTATTTTTTACCACGAAGAAAAAAGTGCAAAATTCAAACCTGAAGGAAACTTGAATATAATCAAATGCTGAAAAAAGGGCACTGGATGACGTTTTCTATGTCCAATGACTATGTCCATTTTGCTATATATATTTCATAATGATAAATGTTTGCACTTACGAATTGTACATGTAATCCCAATTTGCACGTGCAAAATCCCAAGCCAACAACTGTCCGACAGGATTACCTGCTATATATGTCATGACGTGTACAGCATCCTGTTTACGTATGACAGAGGGCGTTACACACAGATCGAGATACCTGTAAAACAGCAGGTATGTAAGATTTGACATAAGATACACTAGTAATGAAATAGTTTAACATTCAAACTTAAATACATTAGCAAAATACATTCCACAATAATATTTAAAGGAAAATAACATCTACAGTTTCAACATTTGTTAAATAATAATCTTGGATATCGTCAAAATAATGATGACTCTTTAATGACACAACGATGACAGAAAAGAAAATCGCTTAATGTCTTTTTGTGTTGATGTCATAGCAGTACAGCTGCTTTTAACATTACAGAAAAATAAAACATGTTTGAAAAAGCATAATCTTACTTGCTTAGAAGCCATGTGGATTTTGTACACGCCATTGCTTGTGTTAGTGTAACTTTCTCTGTAACAACATTAGATACTTTAAACTGTTCTAGAGCAAAGTTCCATTCCTCAGGGCCCCCTTCAGCGATAGCCGTACAGTATACAACAAGGCGTAGATCAGGATCAATCCTAAAATTGTCAACTAGGTTTGTATTCTAATAATATCTGTAATAATATCTGTAATAATATCTTTTTAAAGAGTTATTCCCCTAAGACTGCACGCACATACACTTGTTAACGTATAAAGTGGGCAAAGGAATATGTTGCTAGAAATGTATTGGTTCATTATAACTCCCTTTTGATAACAATCACAAATTAAAAATAGTATAAATTCTTAATCAACTTTTGTCCCTTTTTTTTTACACTTATACATGAATAATTAACTTTACATTTTTCTTTAATATGAATGTTACGAAAAGCTCTTAAAAGTGGATGATTTCTATTGATGGAGAAAATGGATAAAAGAGATAACAGTTTTGTATATTACATGTACTTCTTTTATTTAAACAATTTGAATCTATTTTCCCATTCACATAAATTATTATCATGTCAAAACATATCTCGTACAGTGGCGTGCAAAAATAAGAGAAGAAGACACTAATGTCCAACAGGATACGTAATATTTATCACGACAGACCAGTTATAGTTCATACATACCTGATACAAATGCATTACACATACACAAGAGTCGCCACATTGTATCAGTCGATACTGGGGTCTTAAACCTAGGTTACAGGAATAAAGTCAGTCTATGCAGACCATCTCATATATCATTACGTTATATTACGTATATTACGTTTATGTTGATTCATTCCTGAATAAAAAGCAATCGCGATTTATATTTGCTTTTATTTTTGCAATATGTTGAATAATTCATATAACCCCAGTTAAGTCTGTAATAATACATAATGTAACATTTTCATAAATCCATGAATGTGAGAGTTCTACTAGAATGCCAGTAATTTCCTTACGGATTTGTGTCAGGATTGTCCATCCATTCCTCAAAAAGTCTCTTTGAATAAACGATACACTCCTGCATCCCACTTGAACACGCCAGATTGGCAATATCGCTCCGTATAAGACTAAATATTAAATAAGTATATATAAAGAGAGAATACATTTTACTCGATGTTTTAAAATGTTATTTACATCAATATGTGTTAAGAAAAAAAATCCAACATCAGTTGAATATTTTTAAAAGACTTGATTTTATTAGAAATAATAGAATAAATTATAAGAGGAAAAATATGCAATTTCCTATATCATTAGTAAATCATAATGTCTACTTTTAAGTTTATTAATAAAAATAAGAATCTGATTAAATTTGAATTGAATGTGTTGTAATTTAACAGACCTGTCCATGTGAGTGGAATTGTTGTCGTCCAATCCAAACTTGTCAAATGGTCCTTTTACTTTTGACATGAGAAATGACTGAAAATAAACTACTTTTTCTAAGTGTCTCGAAAAAAAGAAAAGGTTGTATTAATGGTTGTATTTAATTGAATCGGTTATATATAAAACAAAACATTATAAGAATCAAATAATAGACTATGAACAAGTTTTCGTATTTGTTCTTATGGTTAACCTTCTTTTGCTACTCGTGCCTATGTTTAAATTGTATATACGTTCGTTTGGAACAAGCCTCATATTCAGAGTAGCATTTATAAACTGGAACCATCAGGCTCTGCTTTAAAATGGTCGATGTCCTTAACAAAATAAATCAGAGCGATGTGAACGGTAAAGACCTGGGGCTGCAGATGGCTTGGTGGAGAAATAGGTTAGAATGTTTAAAAACTTCCATACCAAGTAACATTGAATTTTCAATATTTTACTCTAAGTTTAAAAATTCCTAACAGTCAAAGTTCAGAAGTTCAAATTATCCGATTTTGATTTGGTTTATATCACATATAACTACATGACTTCATCATTATAAGCATTTAAAATCGAAACAAATAAAAAGTGTAAGGGAACATCAGCTTTTTCCTACCGCAAAATGTAATGCGGAATCATATATATTTCAATTCGTATTTTGAAAGCTATACCTTCTGTAATTCTCAATTGATTTTCAATAACTTTAGGTTTCTTGCAACGACATTAGGTTCCTTACAAAGAAATGTAAATGAAATATAAGAATTAATTAAAAAATGTTTAGGGACTAACAGTTTTTTTCAAAAAAATGTGTGAATTTAATCGCAATGACCAGCTTTTGTTTTAATTACATTATATTGATTATTGTAGGAGTTCTAAACTTATACACATTATTACAATCGGTCAATATATAATATTTCATGTACCTAATCCAAATAAATACATCCTGAATTTAACAGTACCGCGATGATTTACAGCTGTCCCTTATTCGACACACTTATAAACATCACCTTTATAGATTGAACATGTGTTACACAACATATGACGCATTCTAGTCGCGCATTAATTTCTAAACTTTTGTTAAACTTATAATGGTTCATTAAAGTCTGACGTCTTTCAAAATCATATAAACAGCATTACTTTTCTGCTAAATATTCAAACTCTTAATCTTTAAATAATGCAGTTCAGTTAAAAACATGTCGAACTACTTTTGACACGTTCTTATAGGAGTACTTTTGGACAGTGAATAGCGTCAGAAATTGCTATTATGGTTTTATAGCAAGCATCAGACCGTCCAACACGCCACCCCACCCCCCCCCCCCCCCCGAAAAAAAATTGCAACAACGAAACAAAAACAAAAAACAAAAAAAAAAAACAACAAAAACAACAACAACAACAAAATTGACGTATGCTTATGGCCCTGTTATGGCCACATATTAAATGGGAAAACCTGGTTAAAACCTGCAAATTGTCTTAATTCTTGCGGACCATCACGACCAATATTTTAATTATAAAAAGATAAAGAATCATAACCAGTATGAACCTGAAACTGTCCGTAAAGTTCTGTTGTTCTCAACATCCTATCGAGAAACATCAACTGTGTCTGTGCAGCATTCCATGGAATATAGTCCATCTCCTTGTCCAGGTATTCAAGGGTATTGAGAGCCTTCAACGTCGACAGTTGATTTGCTCTGTGATTTAGAAAAATAAAATCACGATAAACACGATATCATCCGCTAAGTCTTGGTCCAATCCGGAGAACAGCTAAGCAGTAAAGCAATGAAATACTATATAACGTTGAGTGTATTGGCAAGTGTCATGATTTAATAAAAAAAATACCAGTCTAAAGAAGTTTTTTACCCAACTTTTTTATTAAAAAAAAGCACCAGCACCAGCAGCAGCAGCAGCACAAGCAGCAGCAACAATAACAACAATAATGACGACAGCAACAACAAACAAAAAAAACAGCAACACCCTTAACAATAACAATATAAACAAAAATAACAGTAATAATGCAAAAAAACAACAACAAATACACGAACTAAAAACATCGCACTTGCCACTTATAGAATAAAGTTACTTATAAAAAATAATACATGCGTTAGAGACAGAATATAAATATACCAGTAATATGATATATATACTATTATGTTAAATGAATACTTATAAAACCATATGCAGAAATGTACATACTTCAAACATATTTCTTTTATTGTGAAATGTCTTAATCATGAAGATTAACATTAACATAGGATACTTAATTATAAATTGCAATTAACCTATATTTTAAAAAAATAAACACTTAATATGCAGTTTTCGATTGTAAACGCTCATTTTATGGCTGCCGTGTATCCTTTTAAAGTGTAAATTTCTACCTTGCTAAACTCCAAGCATCGTTTATGAGTTGTGCTCTGTTTATTGCTGGAATGACCTTCAACGACAAAACTTGGCATTCAAAATGGGAACATTATTATTTCTATCAAATATAATACCAAACAACAGACGCGAAATAAATATGAATTAACCATACTGACAATATTCATCTTTGAAGGAATTTATTAAGAATTTTATTTCTTTTCTGTAAGATCATAGCAGTTAATTATTGTATTTGATTAATGATCAATGTAATCTTTCTGAATTTATAAATGTTTTGTATTTCTTTATTACATCTCATATGTGAAATATGGACTGACCAAATGGCTAGTCCAACATGCATTTAAATCCATGCGAATTTTGCAAATACGTTGGCTTCTTCCTTAATAAACGGAACCTCCCACATTAAAACAAGTATTACATTTATTTAAAAAACTATTTCATTCAATATCGTCAACATGAGAAACACGTAGAAGGATACCTAAATGTAGAATTTCACTTAAATGATATTTGGTATTTTTTCTGACTTTTTATTTTTTCCACTTAGCAACGCAATTCTAGTTTTAATTGTTTTAAAAGAGCATGCTCGATTTTCTATTAATTCAATAACCTAACCTCATGCTTAACTTGAAGCTGTTTAGTCAAGGCATCCCAATTGCTGTCTTCGTAGTTCACTCGGTAGAAGCCGTACTGCATCACGTTACCAATTACCCAATCTTCATCAGTCAATGCAGGCGATACTATTTCTACATAATGATTGTTGAAACGTATAGGTAGTTTTCAATTATATATAAATTATATAAAATTAATATATAAATAGAAACTGATATGGTATACAAGATACTCTCCCTGGCCAGAAACGACTTATACATACATATACATACTTATATTGTGGGGGTGGAGAGGGAATGGGGAAATAACGCACCTACACATACATAGATACTGCATCATCTTCTTGTTTCAGTTATTTCGCTCAGTGTGTTATTTTTTTTAACTGTTTTTCTATACATTTCGCTCAGGAATATTGTTTAGTGTAATGAATAATTTGGAGCAATGAATAATTAAATAGTCCGGAGGTAAATGCTGCGGTTAATGAAAAAGTAGTCTTATACCTCACATATCGATTCGCTCCGTGTATCATTGCTATTTAACTGTTTAATATGTACAGAAGCGAACTGTGAGTTTATTTTCATTTATTGTGACTTTGGCGGCTTCTCATTTCACGACCGTGCATATATATATGCCTCCGGTATCACACAGTTTAAATCTAAAAACAAAGTCTAACATTTCACGAAAAGTGGAACCATGTACGTGTATTCCTACCATTATTTTTTTGTTCTTTATTCTAAAGTAAATAAAACAGTTTGCATGCTAGTTAAATTTTATTTTTGTCAACCTATTTTATTTTTGTCAACCTTTGCACATTATGATGAAAATGGCAGGAGTCATGTTTCATTCAAGATATTTTCTTTCTGTCCATTGTGAATACATTTGATAAACGAATGTAAACTTCCGAATTATTGTATTTATATTGTATTTATACCCCAATTACCATTTTTTTTTAAAATTCACAATTCAAACATGACAATGCTTATGAAATGTTCCAAATAGAGTAATAATGCCATCCAAAGCAAAAAATGGACCTAGACAATTTGAAAATGCAATTCTAGAGAAAATGAAACTAAAAATTATTAATGGCAGTCATTATGAGAACTTTAGCATTTCCTGTTTCAATTGGTGGTGCCATTTCTTTATTGGTAAAAAGTTTCCGTTTTCACTTTTGAAATATATTTTCGTAATACCCTCGTAAAAACTTAGTAAAATAGCTATACATGTATTTAAGATACCTCGTTTTATAGATGTCTGGTAAAATAAAATCCAAAAATCATCGCATGAGGTACGGAATGTTCATGGAAGTCTGTTTAATATAAAGTGACTTTAGGCTATACTTGACCATATTTCATCGGTTGCCAAGAAAAAAAAAATTGTATCATGAACGCATAAACTGGGGTCAATGGTCATTAGGTTAAAAAAAAAGTTAACATTCCCCTCGATGTTTCTGATATACTCAAATATTAAATACTTCATTTGAGTATTAAATTCAATGGAATACATATATTTGATTATTATAAATACCATTTTCTTGCAAAGTTATCTTTATATGGGAATTTCTGAACCACAAAATAATCAAAGTATCAAAAGTACTTTCGAAAACTGGATTTAGATATAACATTTACCATATTTATATTTCATATTTGTAATGTTTTTATACCTTTATCAGACTCTTTCAACCATTGAATGTTTGTGTTGTTCAGTTGGAATTCTGTAGAAGCACTTGTCGTATACGTGAATGGTATCATCCATTTGTACCTTCAATGGGAACAAATGACACATACATTTGGAAAGATCTATTCGTTGTTTATAACACTGGCTTGATATATTTATTTTTATTTATATTATCAAAAATATCGTGACTTCTTTAGTTTAATAAGACATGTATTGTTGATAACTTCAGAAATATAGATTTCCAATAGTAGTTCGTGTAGATTAATAGTGTCATATGGTTATAGGTATTTAGACAGATCAAATGATGACCATAATCAAAAAAATTATTTCAACATTCCCATAACCCTTTAAGAATTTCCTTTTCAATCCAGCTTAATCCAAACTTTTTATTAAAAATGTTTTTCAGTTACTCTAGCGAAATATGGTGATTCGACTTAAATTCGTTATATACCAAATTGTAATGTATTGTTCGCCACTGTTTGCCAGCAATGTGTAGATTTTAACTTCAGCATCATTAAAATAATAGAAAAAAATATATCCATGTCCATTTATGTGTAGATGTCTAAATATACTAAAAAAACACCAAAATTCAATGAAAATCCCATAGGGTACAATTAAAGTCGGATGTGTGCTTAGATAAGGCAATGATATTTTGAAGACGCAGTCTGAAATTGAATTTCAGTTTGTAACACTAGGAATCGGTGATTAAATAAAATATACCAACTTTGGTGATATCCGTCATTCTAAATCGTTCTTATTTCAATGTAAAGGGAGGTAATTTACCGATTTTTTTTACTTTCAAGATGGAATGGAATGCATGTACAGTGATGACATGTTATAAATTGTTTTATTAGTTTTTTTATTTTGTGGTGTAATCTCTCAATATTTACACAATTTTAGTTGTTTATCTAGACAAATAGTGATTTTATTTAACAAAAGCTGTTTTACATAAAGGGGCAATAACTTTCAGCCATGCAGAATATATATAGAATAAATCCAAAAATATGTTGAAGTTAATCTACATATTTCGATAAAAAAGTAAAATTTGAAAAAATATCGAACTTTAGTTCACTTTGCATGAAAGAACCTACTAAACTTTTGGATATCAGTATATGTAACCTTTTTAACACTTACGGTGTTGCAACGAAATTTATTTCATGTATAACTCACCCAAATGCACTGGTGTATTTGCCTGGATCAGCTGCATCCGGGTTCTTAAGAAACCTCTCCTGATTTAGTCTTATTTTTCCATTGTCTTTTGTCACCATAACAACAGGATAATTCATTTGTAGTGTCCAAGTGTCCATTATATCTTTCACATTTATATTCACATGTCCATCGAGTTTCGCTTGCTAGAAGAATATATTAGTAGTTCAATATAGGTTAGATATAACAACATTATGCATGTAACGTACTATAGATATTACAAACTAGTGACCGGTCCGGTGTTGATACCTAAATAGAACTGGTAAATGAGACTTAGTGCCGGTGGTGCCCACAGTACCAAAGGTTTCAGGTTGAAATCCAGGTCGTAACGGCGGCTCAGAGTTCAATCTTGGGCCAAAATACTTCCCATGGGAGCCAAGATGACACATTTTACTAACATAGTGAAACCGGTTCGACTAACGGATCATTCGTCTACATTGTTCTGCATTAATTCCACTGTTGTTTTGTTAAGCCAGCAAAAAACCCATCATAGACTTGATTCCGGACAACTTGTTAAACATATCTATGAATATATTATAAACAGACACGCGAGTCTGTAATGTTTTACATTCAACAGGTTTAGAGAAATATTACCGTCGATAAAGCGCTCCAAAGGTCATTGTGATTGGCATTACCAAACTTGTGTGTGTTCAGATACCGCTGTAAATATAAACGTATAACGATGTAAGGAACAAAGAAGACATCTATTGATGTTAGATAGTATAATTATAACAATGGTATTCTAATACCATAACCACAACATTATAAATACTTATTTTGACATGCCCGAAAAAATGCTAGTCTATATTTATATTATTACACTTAAAGGGTCGTCAAACATCTTATTTAAGAATATAAGGTATTGCACTGACAAAACTCACCAACCTGACAGATTGACCAACCTCTCACCAACCTCGCAAATTGATAAACCTCTCACCAACCTCACAGATTTATCAACCTCTCACCAATCTGGCAGATTGACCAACCTCTCACTTACCTCACAGATTGACCAACTCTCACCAACCTCGCAGATTGATAAACCTCTCACTAACCTCGCAGATTGATAAACCTCTCAACAACATCGCCGATTGATGAACCTCTCACCAACCTCGCAGATTGATAAACCTTTCACTAACCTCGCAGATTGATTAACCTCTCACTAACTTCGCAGATTGATAAACTTTCACCAACCTAACAGATTGATAAACCTCTCATCAACCTCGCAGACTGAACAACCTCTCATTAACCTCGCAATTTGAACAACCTCTCACCAGCCTCGCAGATTGATCAACCTCTCACCAACCTTGCAGATTGATGAACCTCTCATCAACCTCGCAGATTGAACAACCTCTAACCAACCTCGCAGATTGAAAAATCTCTCACAAACTTGGCAGATTGACCAACCTCCCATTTACCTCGCAGATTGACCAACATCTCACTAACCTCACAGATTGATAAACCTCTCACTAACTTCGCAGATTGATAAACCTCTCACCAACCTCGCAGATTGAACAACCTCTCACCAACCACGCAGATTGATAAACCTCTCACTTATCTCGCAGACTGAACAACCTCTCACCAACCTCGCAGATTGACCAAGCTCTCACTAACCTCGCAATTTGAACAACCTCTCACCAACCTCGCAGATTGATCAACCTCTCACCAACCTCGCAGATTGATGAACCTCTCATCAACCTCGCGGATTGAACAACCTCTAACCATCCTCGCAGATTGAAAAATCTCTCACCAACCTCGCAGATTGACCAACCTCCCATTTACCTCGCAGATTGACCAACCTCTCACTAACCTCACAGATTGATAAACCTCTCACCAACCTAGCAGATTGAACAACCTCTCACCAACCTCGCAGATTGAACAACCTCTCAACAACCTCGCAGATTGAACAACCTCTCACCAACCACGCAGATTGATAAAGCTCTCACTTATCTCGCAGACTGAACAACCTCTCACCAACCTCGCAGATTGACCAAGCTCTCACTAACCTCGCAATTTGAACAACCTCTCACCAACCTCGCAGATTGAGCAACCTCTCACCAACCTCGCAAATTGATCAACCTTTCACCAACCTGGCAGATTGATAAACTTCTCACTTACCTCGCAGATTGACCAACCTCTCACCAACCTTGCAGATTGATAAATCTCTCACTAACCTCGCAGATTGATAAACCTCTCACTTACCTCGCAGATTGAACAACCTCTCACCAACCTCGCAGATTGAAAAATCTGTCACCAACTTGGCAGATTGACCAACCTCCCATTTACCTCGCAGATTGACCAACCTCTCAATAACCTCACAGATTGATAAACCTGTCACTAACCTCGCAGATTAATAAACTTCTCACCAACCTCACATATTGATAAACCTTTCACTAACCTCGCAGATTGATAAACCTCTCATCAACCTCGCAGATTGATAAACCTCTCATCAACATCGCAGATTGAACAACCTCTCACCAACCTCGTAGATTGAACAACCTCTCACTAACCACGAAGATTGAACAACCTCTCACTAACCTCGCAGATTGATCAACCTCTCATCAACCTCGCAGATTGAACAACCTCTCACCAACCACGAAAATTGAACAACCTCTCACTAACCTCGCAGATTGAACAACCTCTCACCAACCTTGCAGATTGAACAACCTCTCACCAACCACGAAGATTGAACAACCTCTCACTAACCTCGCAGATTGATCAACCTCTCACCAACCTCGCAGATTTAACAACCTCTCACCAACCTCGCATATTCATCAACCTCTCACCAATATAGCAGATTGATTAACCTCTCACCAACCTCGCAGATTGATCAACCTCTCACCAATATAGCAGATTAATCAACCTCTCACCAAACTTGCAGATTGATCAACCTCTCACCAACTTCGCAGGTTCATCAACCTCTCACCAATATAGCAGATTGATCAACCTTTCACCAACCTCGCAGATTGATAAACCTCTTACCAACATTGCAGATTGACAAACCTCTCACCAACCTCGCAGATTAATACACCCCTTTCACCAACATCGCAGATTGATAAACCTCTTACCAACATTGCAGATTGATAAACCTCTCACCAACCTTGCAGATTAATACACCCCTTTCACCAACATCGCAGATTGATAAACCTCTTACCAACCTTGCAGATTGAACAACCTCTCACCAACCACGAAGATTGAACAACCTCTCACCAACATCGCAGATTGATAAACCTCTTACCAACATCGCAGATTAATACACCTTTCACCAACATTGCAGATTGATCAACCTCTTACCAACATCGCAGATTAATACACCTTTCACCAACATTGCAGATTGATCAACCTCTACACTGTTTGCCTTTCATGATTGAAATGTTTGTATAAATAATACATGTAAATAAAATTATCAAAACGAATGGTGGAAAGGATTTTAGAACTTTAATAAAACGTTTAAGTGTATAATTATCATGAATGAAATCTCAGCAGTAAGTGTGAAGCCCATCGACAATGTCTACCTTACAGTTTTTATAATGGGAATGCGTTTCAAAGGAATAATAATTTACGAATCAATTTGAATGTATTGATATATACGCTTATAACCATCGATTGAACTTTAAAATAATATCGAACAAACCGTAAGTCCTTTCTTGAATGTGCTCCCGCCCAGTATAAACTGCATCATTCGAATGATTGTCCCACCCTGTCAAAATGCAAAACATTCATAATACCAAGATAAAAGCATCATATCATATCCGAACAAGATTCGTAACTATATAATGTAATTGTTATGTAGAAATTTGAAAATATATGTCCAACAATAGCATTTGAAATGATTCAACCATTATCACAGCACCATAGCAAGCAATACAAACAATAATGTTGGTGTTACAACGTCCGGACTAATGTGTCTATACTGTCATATAAAAGTAAGACCATACATGTCCAACAACAGATACAACCACCACCAACTCGCAGCCACAATACATGATTATAATAACAATAATTGTGTTAAAAATTTCAAAACAATGTTATAAGAAATGCCAACAAAGATTAACCATTTTGCGGGACACTCAACGTACTTCCCCTTGTCGTCTTAACATATAATGATACGGTATAAATAAACGTAAATCCGCAAATAAAAGCAACTTAAACACATACGGTGGATTTTATCTAAATACAAACATTTTATTAAAAGACAGAAACATTTAAAATGCAAATTTAAATCTACAGTTTATTTCACGTAAGAAGATGTTTTAGTATAGTGTAAATTCAGTAGCAAAGAAAGCGCACATGTGATTGTTTTCTATTTTCTAGTCTGTTTATAGTACATATATAATTATAACCTTTTTACATCTACATGTGAATATGATCGTTATATCTATTATTGACCTATACAGAACCATATATTTTATAACTGTATAGACAAATATTTAAATATAGAAATAGTGACCTTTGAATAGGATATAGCATCGAATATTTCACCCATTTTGTCTGGATTATCAATCGGTACGAAGATTGGATGTGACGTCATAAGTGAATCGGTTTCGAAGGCTTTGTGTACCTCGGAGACGACAAATTGCTCCATCTGTGTGTATATATTTTAAAATAAAAATAAGTTCTTAGTGGATTTATTTCAATATTTAAAAGTGCCATAGAAATTATTTGCTTCTTTGAACATTAACTACAAAATGAAAAGAATAATGCCAATAAACCAATTATAGACTACGTTACAGCTAAGTCATTACAAAGTTTGTCTATCCCAGAACCTGATTTCTCCCGAATCAGGTTTATTAACCACCAATGGAAAAAGCAGTGAATTCTATGCCAGTCCCACAATTCATACCAAATGAACGCTTACTAAACTATGACGTCATTCAAACGTTCCCTGAAGCAACTGACCAATCAGCGTGCTCATAACAATTGCTAGTTAACGGACCAAATCGGGGGTTCGTTATACAGACTATTACAATGTGCAATCATTTTGTACTTTTATTTTAAACGTAAAATGTATACATATGGCATGCATACCCCCGCTGATAATATATTTAACAAAAAATAGACGAACAGGATAATTTGACTGACGTTAACAAATTTCAAACTTGATCTATATAATTATACAGCTTACATTGAAATATTAATAAAATACCGATATTCTTCCAGAAGTTATTTATCCGATAGCTTTTTGATGGACAGACGGACACAACGGCACACGTTCAGAATCATTTACAATTCTTTAAAGGACGGGGGCATACAAATATTAATAGAATTCAATACGTTGTGTATCATTTGTAATTTCTTGGTATAGCATCCTTAATGCAACTTCAATTTCCGAATGGCGGGGGCTTTAAAATAAATGCAGAATCCAATAATTTATATACCATTCTCCATTCTGGATATATCATTCCGGCTCCCTTATACTCCAAAAATGTTGCAAATCCTTCGTTTAACCAAAGGTCTCCCCACCAATCCATAGTAACAAGATCACCAAACCACTAAAAAACAAACAACAATAAAAAAAAATATAACATTAAATGCTTGACCAGTTTAAAATAACAATTCAAATACTACATCTTGTTGTTGCGATTTTATAAGTTATGTTTTTAAAAAATAAAATAATTGGAATTTGTTTTATTTAACCAATGTTTAACTCTCGATAAATCGAAGAAAATGTTCTACAATATACATTCCAATCTACTAGTATTTGTTCATTTTTTCCATAGTTGATTGTACAAGTGTGTTTTCAAGCTGCAACATACGCTGTTCTGCAACACTGTTCACATTGATTAAAATATCAGAGCACTTGAGTACTACTCGCCGGGCATTTATGCATATGCACACGCCTTCCTAATTTGATTAATATTTTTTTAGCTTTTGGTTTGGTTTATCTATGCACTCTTTTAAATGATAATATATTTTTATTGTTTGATTTATTGCAAATATAAGATAGCAGAATAAAAATCACTTGTAAAAAGTAGACCTTGTCGCGTAAGTTCATTTTGGCGGTGATCAAAACGGCAAAACTTGATTACGTCGACATAGGCAGCGTAATGCAAATAACATATCCTGCTTATAATGTATCTTTCAATAGACAGATTTTTTCTGAAACTAAGTTCCCGTATAGTGCGACTCTAAGTCATTAACGTTTGAATACCGTTTTCTTTGTTTTCTCTCATTCTTGTTTTGTATATATACTAGTGTATTTTATTTTCATTTCACCTACATGTACCAGAATAAGAACCAGAATACATACTTATCGATAATACGTTAGTTGCAAAATCTTTCATGATTTTGTAATAACATTTGGATTTTTTAATTATAATATATTGTCCGGAAATATCTTTATAGTATATATAAATATTAACTAGACAAATTGCTTAAATCAAACGACATTTACTTGATGTCCTAGTTCGTGCGTCACGACTGTAGTTATTCTTTGGCGGTTGAGTTCAGACGACACTCCTGATTTGAACAACATGTCTGCCTCACGGTACGTTATCAGACCCCAGTTTTCCATGGCGCCGGCACGGAAGTCTGGCAGAGCTATCATGTCTTTAACAGAAAGAGATCGTACAGTGTATGTAAATGCTAGAATGCCTTTAACAGAAAGAGACACGCACTATATTTTGAAGTACAATGCATGTAAATGCCAGCATGTCTTTGACGGAAAGAGAAACGCGCTATAATGTAATACAATGTATGTAAATGCTAACAGTATTTAACTGAAAGAGACATGTACTATAACGTGGTTTAAGCATGTGCATACCAGTATGTCTTTAACAGAAAGAGAATTGCGCTATAATGTTATTCAATGTATGTAAATGCTAACAGTATTTAACTGAAAGAGGCATGTACTATAACGTGGTACAAATCACGTAAATGTAAATATCTATTTAACAGAAAGAGAGACGCGTTATGACGTAATACAGTGTTTGTAAATGCTAGCTTTATTCTAAATCATTATGAATAAAACAGCATATCATTAGTGAAGGCAAAAAAAGGAATCAATCCTGAAGAATGATGCCACGCCATTATGGATTATAATATTGTGCAATTAACGATGATTTACATAACAGTATCTCTTATTGTTATGTGACCCAAGGTCAAACAGCCAAAACAAAAAAATGAAAGGAAGAAAAGGGAAATATGTCATGTAAGTATACTGTTTACCTTGTTTATGAAGAGGGAAGGCTATATTAAAATAGTTCTCGTAGTTAACGATGGTTCTCTTGCCAACGTCTAATGCTACCAGTGTCTGGTCCAATGATTCTGGCCTAGCCCACGCACCGTACGTCAAATTATGTTCAGTTACACCTTTTATCTCCCGAAACTGACCGACCACAAAGGCGAGCAGGTAAGTTGACATTTTCTCTGATGTTTCATACTTATCCTCGACGTAATCATCATCGCTGTCATTTTGAAAAAAACAACAACAGACAATTCTTTATCTAAACTGACGTCTGCTTATTTCTAAAACACGCATTTGTAAAATCAAAATATATTGTATTGGGAAATGATTCAGATATTTATTCGCGTATGTAGCATATTAACCGAATATGATATGTAACATCTTATTTAGCATGCATGTTAAATAATATAATATAATTATTAGGTTCGTCCTGATTTAGTGGTATAAAACGCAGCCTGGAGATCACATAACTCTTACAGCACAAACGTTCCAGCCCCAGTTCGGTCCAAAACTTGAATGTATTTGAGAAATTTTATAAGTAACTTGCGATTGGAATAATTCTGAGCTCTTCTTCCAACAACAAAACTAAATGCCACATATGAACCATATACTATGCTAAAACGTACATTAAAATGTTATGATATACATATTAATGTTATTATTTTTTACTAGATAACATGATGCTGAGCATTTTTTTTAGACCTTTTTGTCTACAAAAAGGCGAAAGATAATTAAAAAACTACATATTCAATATATAAGCTAATCATTACATTGGTATCTCGTGTGTTTTGCGCATGTTCGACAATGAGATCAGGTTAGATTTTCGCACTAATGTCACTTGGAATGTTGCCTTCATTGCAGGCTCGTCAAAACAAGGAAACGCCTTCCTTGCCGTGGTTGATTCGAACTGTGTTACAGCTAGATATCTACAAAAAGACCAATCATTGATTCAAATTCAATTCGTATTCAAATTTATTCAGGTATATAAGATCATTATACAACATATATATCATGATGATGATAAATTAACAGTTATAAATCAAGAAAATAAAAAAGTAAAATAATTATAGTAATCTTTTAAAAATTAAAGATCTTATAACCTGGGATAACCCATTAAAGCAACAAACGCGCTTATTTCCAACGGGGTCCCTTCCTTTAAAATTGTGATTTTTTTTTAAAATTTAAAAAAAATATGATATACATGAAATGTTAAGAATGTAGACATTTGATATAAACTTGTTAAAATGTAACAATACAAAAAAAAAAGAATTATCTTATACCCTGAATAACTGAATAACACATATAAAAGGTTCACAATACAAGAATAGTTTCAACATATACTCAATAATTAAAATTTTCTCTAGCCTGCGAGGAAATACATAAATGTTTTTTAACTTCACGTTTAAAAGTTTGCTTATTGGTTGACTTCTTCAAAACGTTAGGCAAATTATTCCAGTCAGCAATTGCATTGCAATGAAAGGTGCCCGAAGCGAAACTCTTAACATGCGGAACTGTAAAATTACTTTCACTAAACCGTGTGCGATAATCAATAGAAGACACCCTATGTAAGTTATCATAAAGATATGTTGACGCGGTGCCATAGAAATTATTAAAAACATGATTAAGTCTTAGTTGTTATACTCTATCCTCAACCCTCAATACATTAACTGTTTCTAACATAGCACAGGTTATACTAGACCTTGGTGATAAGTTAAATAAGAATCGTACAACTTTACTTTGAGTGACTTTTAGTTTGTGTTTTAACTTTTTAGTAAGACCGGTATACCAAGACGAGCAGGAATAATCAAAATGACATTGTACTAAGGCACTTATTAAAGTTCTCTTAGCTTGAAGTTTAAAATAACGACAGTTTCGATATAAAAAAAGCAATCCGCGAATTTACTCATTTAACAATTGAGTCACTATCGCCTCACCGTTTAGTAACTTCTCAATAGTTAATCCTAAATATTTGACCTTTTCCTGGGACGGAATTTCATAACCGATGCATGTAAACGTTAATGACTGAACTTTTTTAAGTCTTCTAGAAGAGCCAAATAACATACATTCGGTTTTGCCTAGATGAAGTGACAGTTTATTAACAACTAGCCATGTAGAACAATTATCCTTGATATGACTAAGACTATCTGCAATAACATTAGGATCTTTGTCAGCGAACAATATTACACTGTCGTCTGCATATAATAATAATTTACAATCGGAGTCGATGCACGTAGGCATATCATTGACATAACATAAAAATAAAAGAGGGCCCAGGAAGCTTTCCTGTGGTACGCCGCAAGTAACTTGGGTAGATTTTGATGAAACTTTGTTTATCTTCACTAACTGTGATATTTCGGTTAGACAATATTTGAACCAATTTATCGACGCGACTCCCATTTCAGAGAGCGTATTACATAGAATAACGTGATCAACGGTATAAAACGCCTTCTGTAGGTCGAGTAAAACCATTCCGGTATAAAGACCATTTGCATTGTTATGTTTAATAAAATAAAAAAGGTGAATAAGACATGTATCAGTGGAGTATTTACTCCTTAAACCGGACTGGAACTAATTCAGAAGAGAATTTTTATCTAAAAAATTCGCAAATTAGTTATATACAAAACGCTCTAGAACTTTTGATAAAACATTTAGTATGCTAACTGGCCTATAATTACCAACTTCCAAAGCACTAGACTTTTTGTAAATCGTGCTGACTCTTGCAGTTTTCATTTCATCAGAAACAATGCCTGAGTCAATAGACATAGTAATAATAAAAGAAACAGGTGATTTTAGAAAAAATAAACTGTCTCTGACAAATTTAGGTGGAATACCATCTAATCCAGTGCTTTTAGCAGCATTTAACTTATTTAATTCCTTGAAAACAAAATCCTCAGTGACATGATTAATTTTAAAAAAGAGTGGCTGGAGACTAGAACTTCGAATTATAAAAAAATGTGAAGATGTAGCAAACATATGTATAGTGTTCGGCAGCTTATTTACAAGATTTGCCGCGACTGTAGAAAAAAATTCATTAAAATGATTCGCGATTGTCAAAGGATCATCACAAACCTCATTATGAATATTTAAGACAATATTCGAACTTTTGTTTGTCTTATATTTGTAATCCAGCTTTTTCAACTGCTGCCTTAGACCTTTCACGTCGTACTTATGTTCTTCCACCGAGAAATAGTTAGATTTTGTAGATTTTATTAAATATTGAACCTTGTTTCGAAAGCTACAAAATTGCTTATAATAATCAGTAGACTTATGTTTTTCGATGCAAATGAAATATAGATATATCTCATGTTTGAACGTTTGTAAGATGACACATTATTGATTTTTTTTAAATAAGTGTTTAGTATATACATATTTATAGTCTCAAAACAATGACACTATCACTGATAGCACAAACTTGAGCTAGATTCTTATTTCAAAATATTGATAACTTAAATAATCATTGGCATATTATAGACTATGAAATTGGGTAATACAATGAATGAACTTTGTTTTCATTTCAGTTAAGTTGTACAGTACGCATTGTAATATACACACACGACAATGTTACAACAAAGGTTTGCACACATCGCTCTTCCTCTAACGCCAAGACCTTTAATAGATATGCCTTCGAAGCCAACATAAAAATAAAATCTCCCTCTGCTTATAAACAATCGATCTAACGGTTCAATTTACTTGTGTTATGAAACATTAGCTTATATGGCAAATGTTTTGAACACTGTACTGGTGTCGAATGACAAGAAATGTTCGTAGTATTTTCAAGACGGCGATTTTCCCGGACATATTTAATCATATGGTAAGCGAAATGCAAAAACCTCAAAATATGAAGCTTGCATTTAATTAGCGCTTCGTATCCGATATGAACTGTTGAAATAATAGTTATGAAACCATATATTTCCTAAAACCTAACAATTAATACTTAATTATCATCAATTCTGCTTACATGGTGTCGCTTCCGTTTTTGTATTCGCTTAAATATAATCCTTCAAGATCATCCTTTAAAGGTCCAGAAAAGCGCATTTTGAGAGAGTATGTGTGTCCAGCAACCGTGTCTTTGTCCAAATGAATTATCAAAAATTCTCGTTCTTTGTCCTCAGTATGGGAGAGATACTTTGGAGAATTGCCCGTCCTTGTCAGTGTGCTGAACTCAACCGATCCATGGGTTATCTAGGAAAAGATATGATAACTTATTGCAAACAATGAAGTCAAACAATTATAAAATATTAAAAGAATAATGATGATTTCTACATTGTATATAATCGTTTGATTAACCATTTCGGTGTTTACTTTTTTTCCTTTTGATATTTTGAACCAAACATTTGAACAACGACCTCGACCATAAGATGAATGCAATCTAGAGTTTTGCCTATTTGTAATCCATAATTTGTATATACAAGCGAAAAGTTAACTAAACATATTTACATTGAGGTTTCTGCTATGTAGTGTGACGTTACGTGTCGGCTGCTTGCAGTCAATCGTAATCAAAACGCTACCAGTAAATATAAAATGTCTTGGGTCAGAGCCATACATTTCTGGTCGTATCTTTATGACGTAATTTGTTGGCTTCAATGACGTCGACAACCTTACGTCCTTAAGTATAGCCTTAGCTGGCAGCGTCGGAGATGACGTTGATGTTACTGTTGGTGGACACGTTGGACATTGCTTTAAAGTATTGTTTTGGCATTTCCCTTAAAGAAAATAATTCAATAAACATCAAGTAAAAACGGCAAGAAATAGATTCTGAAAAATAATACGATTACTTATCAAATAGATATATATATTTTTTGAGATCCAGTTTGTCAATGCTCAACCCTATGGGGTGCCGTTTTACTATTTAACCTCAATACGTGATTTCACTGATTCGAATGAGTGATATCACTAATTCGAATCAGTGATATCACCCATTCGAATAAGTGATATCACCTATTCAAAATGAATAAGTGATATCACTAATTCGAATAAGTGATATCACCCATTCGAATCAGTGATTTCATTCATTCGAAACGAATCAGTGATATTACTCATTCGAATAGGTGATATCACTCATTCGATTTATCAAGCAAGATAAAAACAGACTGATCCCTGATTAATTATATAGCAGTGAATATATGATGAAACTCATTCAGCATATATATATATATATATATATATATATATATATATATATATATATAATTATTTGATGTAGCAGTAAATGTATGATGAAATATGGCTGAAGCAGCCAAAGAACCGGTTTTAGTATTTATCAAAAAAATAGTATAATAAACAATAGAATATTAACATGTCCATTTATTTTAATGATTTGATACATAATAATTTCCACCTCTGCTGAATAAACGCTTTGTTACGAGAATGCCGGAATTTGCCTGTTTTTTTGGCACACATTGGAACAATGCAAGCAAATCGATTTTGTTGTTACAATCGTTCAAAACGGGTGTCTTGCTCAGTTATAAATACAATATTGATATCTTTAGTATGTTTACACGTCAATCTGAAAATGGGCAGACTCTATAACTTATTTTTAATTGTAATATGTAAACTAATCGCAACAAGTTGGTTGTTGCCAGGTTATTTGTTTACACTACCAACATAAAATAATAGATCAATGTATCTTAACTGATCTTGACTGCAAGTAGACATTAGGAACTATTTTGGTAAAATGACGAGGGGGAATTTTGTATTTTGGTTTTCTGTATTGATCGGCTAGATCCAGGCTAGGATCCTGATAGACCTGCTCGCTATTTAGGTTGCTGTTGACAAGTTTCAAATTTTTAGATCAACATTTATCGTTACCTCTTGGCCTAAAAGTATTGATAGTTGACCTATATCAATTGTCAATAGGCCTTTCAACAAGCTCCTCGTCGGACTCTGAACCCGCAATTTCAATATTGATGGCAGTGAGGACTGAGTTTACCATGCCTTGCATGGAACCGGTAGCCATCTTGTTTGATTGCAGCCGACAGAAGAGGACCCTCAGCCGCCAAAATAAATGGTCTTGTAAAATGATTATAGAATAAGCCAATAAATATTCTACATTCACAATAATATTCATTTTATAACACAATATTTTTTAACACAATATATTTGATTTTTTCGTTTAATTCTCGTTAAAGATCTACAACTATATTTTATTAAATATATTAACATCCTTGGGAGAAATCATTGTCTAAATTCATTTCGAATAGGTGATATCACTCATTCGAATAAGTGATAGCACTCATTCGTTTCGAATAGGTGATATCACTCATTCGAATAGGCGATATCACTTATTCGAATGTGATATCACCTATTCGAAACGAATGAGTAATATCACCTATTCGAATGAGTTATATCACTTATTGAGGTTAAATAGTAAAACGGCACCCCATACAACTCAAATTCGTAAGCTACTCGAACATAATTTCCGAATTCCATATAAAAACACAAATTAAAGCGCTGACCAACTCTTCACTTGGTCTCGAATGAGATAGGGTTAACTTTGATTTAATGTAGATAAATACAATTATTTATATTTATTTTGTAAATAAGATAGATTAATTTTGTACGTACGAAAATATCTCAGACATGGTTACCTTTTTTCTGATGACCATCTAATTCGGCGTCATTTGCGAGGAAAACTCCCAAGACTGATTACATATTTAAGGGCTAAACTCACGACATACATTTACATTGCCCAAGCTCAGTTCCCATCTCTATATTCTCCCACACTTTTCATAGTCTACTGCTATTTCAGTCACATGCCTGACATATCTGAATAGCATAGCTCAATGATGCTAGCGAACACCTTTACTATACAATTATGTTGTTTTATTACAATAAATCGCAGACTAGGATCCCCTGAGATTGAAGCCTCATGTCCAATTTATCCTGCGCCAACTTAATGATGCAGTTTCAGCTGTATTCATACTTTGATAGATCTGCCATCCTTTAACGGCAGATATTTCTGATATCGTTTTATGGAGCTTTTACATTCTAGTATGTGGAAGTTAATCCATCATGAGGTATCGCCAACAACCCCGCTTCATAACAACATGTGATATGACTACTTATATTTGTCTGTCTGCCATCCAATCTCAAATCATTCATTTCAAACTTGAGCCTTATCATAGCCCCCCAGCCCCCACCCCCCTCCCCTTCCCATGTGCAAGGTCAAGACATTTCTTTTGGCATAATCCCTCCCACGAAATATTTATGACTTACTAATGTTTGTTGCATATCATCTCTATCGCCAATTTCTAACCAGTGCCAGTAGTACTAACATGATATGACTTATATTGTATGAAAAATTAAATATGGCGATATATACACCATGCATGTAAATGGTTATGATTATACAATGCGTATAATCTGTATAATTTAGTATTAAGATAAACAAGTTGATCAACCCACTGTCAGGTGTTTATCGATTCGTATTTGTTTTAGATTTGAATCAATGTTGGGGACAGGTAACTGAACACATCCATATCAGCAAAGTATTAACTTGAACCTCGATATACACGATAAAAATATATATGTACACTGGCATACTTATAGAAGTGATTATATACATTTTGGTAGTTATGTTAGGTTCAATATCATATCTATAGATATCTGGTTGTGTTTACAGCTCAATCTCTGGTTGAAGAAGACATGGCCTTTTTGAACAAACAAATGTCTATTTAATGCAACATGTCGTTTAAATTAAATGTAAATATTTGAAAGAAATAGATATATTATGTTTCTAACTGTTACATTGTTGTTTAATTTTACAAGAATATAAACTTCGTAACGGAAAAAAGTACTGGCAATGGCAGGTGTTATACAAGAGACGACAATATATCTTGGATTAACCACGTCACTTAAAACCAGAACAAAAAGAGTACTCAAAAGTTGTTTCGGGGAAAAACGACTTTTAGGGCTTACTCTTGATTTGTGACGGATAAAGGTTCGATATAAATATTTTTAACAAATTAAACCCTAAAGTTGACGCGTTAGGACAAAGGTCAGTGCGTAAGCGCCACCCAAATGCGTACCAGACACCACATCATACATCACGTACAAGAAACCGAGATAATTAAGTCATCAGCTCGAATGTTTAATTTTAATACGAGTCAATGGAAGAAGTCGGGTGACCAGGAGCGCTTCATTAGTATAACAACGCCCCGAATGAAGCACTGACCAGAAGACTAAGTTTAACACTAAATCAGAAGTTATTAAATGAAGCTCTTACCAGAAGACTAGGTTTAACACTAAATCAGAAGTTATCAAATGAAGCACTTAACAGAAAACTAGGTTTAACACTAAATCAGTAGTTATAAAATGAAGCACTTACCAGAAAACTAGGTCTAACACTAAATCAGTAGGTATTAAATGAAAAACTTACCAGAAGACTAGGTTTAACACTAAATCAGTAGTTATTGAATGAAGCACTTACCTGAAAACTAAGTTTAACACTTAATCAGAAGTTGTTAAATGAAGCACTTGCCAGAAAACTAGGTTTAACACTAAATCAGAAGTTATAAAATGAAGCACTTACAAGAAGACTAGGTTTGGCACTACATCAGAAGTTATTACCAGAAAACTATGTTTGACACTAAATCAGTAGTTTCAAATGAAGCATTTACCAGAAGACTAGGTTTAACACTAAATCAGAAGTTATCAAATAAAGCTCTTACCAGAAGACTAGGTTTAACACTAAATCAGAAGTTATCAAATGAAGCACTTAACAGAAAACTAGGTTTAACACTAAATCAGTAGTTATAAAATGAAGCACTTACCGGAAAACTAGGTTTAACACTTAATCAGTTGGTATTAAATGAAGCACTTACCAGAAGACTAGGTTTAACACTAAATCAGAAGTTGTTAAATGAAGCACTTACCAGAAAACTAGGTTTAACACTAAATCAGAAGTATTAAATGAAGCACTTACCAGAAAACTAGGTTTAACACTACATCAGAAGTTATTACCAGAAAACTAGGTTTGACACTAAATCAGTAGTTTCAAATGAAGCACTTACCAGAAAACTAGGTTTGACACTACATCAGAAGTTATTACCAGAAAACTATGTTTGACACTAAATCAGTAGTTTCAAATGAAGCACTAACCAGAAAACTAGGTTTAACACTAAATCAGTAGTTATTAAATGAAGCACTTAACAGAAAACTAGGTTTAACACTAAATCAGTAGTTATAAAATGAAGCACTTACCAGAAAACTAGGTTTGACACTAAATCAGAAGTTATCAAATGAAGCAATTACCAGAAAACTAGGTTTGACACTAAATCAGTAGTTATAAAATGAAGCACTTACCAGAAAACTAGGTTTGACAATAAATCAGAAGTTATCAAATGAAGCAATTACCGGAAAGTAGGTTAGACACTAAATCAGAAGTTATTAAATGAAGCAATTACCAGAAAACTAAGTTTAACACTAAATCAGAAGTTATTAAACGAAGCTGTAACAAAAAAGAATATACATGCAGTTCTATATTGTTAAACGTTCACTCAATCAACAACTATTACGGAGACAACATTTTATAATAAATGTATCTACTATAATTGTTTAACAAAATATTGATTTAGGAAGGTTATGAAGTTTGAGCTGGGTAAAAGAGTGCAATAATTTAAGACGACTTGCATATTCTTATCATAACTACAACTTAAATATTTAACTTCTACAGTACTCCCATTGAAAACAAACACATACTTATGTTAAAGCAGTAGTAATTAACGTTGTTCTAAATACCGACGCTTCCAAACAACGTAAAAAGTGTAGGTCTTAAATAGCACCGTGGTTTTGCATATAATTTGAATAAAAGATAAATCGTTTATAAAGGTTTGATATGGTACACTCGTAAACAGGATACGAGATCTACCGACGCTAGATTGTAAAAGTAATAAACAATAAAGCGTCGTATGATTTGTACACGTGGCATATCTTACTTGTTGATATGCAATCTATGTAATAAACGGTTGTGGGATTTTGACGGGGTTCCATCTAATCCTCTTTTTCAGTCTTCGTGATTTATAAGATTATTGGGTCCTCGTAATATCTTGTGTCAATATATATTGTAGTAGTCGGATTTAATTGAACTCAAATCAAATATACAAGTTATTCACCTTTCAACATGTTGCCTAGAGCAACGAAGAGATATATGACATTGATCTTAACGACAGTACGAGTTTCCCTCTAGTAGACGAGCAACAACATATATTACAAGACAGAACAAATGTATATGTGGTTGAAATTTCCCCCACGAAGGTTGTCGTTTTTACTGTCACCCTTCACATAGCGTAATATTTATTTTATTATGTTGACCATAATATTAAACGTTATTATATAATATGTTAACATATAAATTGTCAATTTGCTTTTAATCATTATCTGAATAATTGATATTTCCCGATTTATTTTCGTTGTTACGATTAGTCTATTAGCCGGTCGATCAAATATCCGCTCATAGATTTTATTATTAAATAATAAAATCTGTCAGGCACCGGAATATGGGAATTTCACATAATGTTTTGCATGATGTATACTAATATTTAATAGCACTATTATTTCAGTTAGAAAGTATGGAACCATGAATTGATTTCTAGGTGAATACAATCCATGTTTATTTGTTTAACTTAATCCAAATTAAATAAACGTATTACATTATGTTAATTCAAAAAAGTTCTGCTGTTAATAGTAATAATGATAACTGAGAGGAGAGCCCGTCAACAATTTCAAGACAATAAATAACACATTTTCAAACAATTTACATAGCATCAGCATTAACCTAATGACGTATCTTTTGCAAGCTGGATAAATAAATCTTTAGTGTAACACTATGTTTCGGAAATATATCGTTTTATGATGTATATATCTCTTCATGGTTTCTCTAAATCATATATGTATGCAATTATATATAAAGGGAGATAATTAAATTCACAACAACAGAATTGCTAATTGTTTGGATCTTTTCAGATGCTCATTCACAATGCATGATATATATATATATATATATATATATGGAGATAATAATTTGTGAATTTACAAATAATTATCTCCATATTTATATCAAACATTGTGAATGGGCATCTAAAAAGATCCCGAAAATCGGAAATTCTGTTGTTGTGAATTTAATTATCTTCCTTAATGAAATAAAATATATATGATTTCTCTCTATCTTCATGATCCAGCGGGTTTATAAATCTGTCCTTTATATAGCATGTGAGTAGTCATGAATTCTTAACTGAATCCTACTCATATAAAGCTATCAGTCCATGTTTGTAAATTGTCCGTCCAGTCCAGATGTGCTGCGTGTAAATCCATAGTATATACTTCATGGTTGACACCAAACTTATTGGTTTGGCAGAGGGCTTGATATTGATCTATGGTTTGCATTGTAGCTAGGCGCGCTCGTCGTAGTCTGGTCTGTACGTTTATGTCTGGTTATTCACAAATAATAATTATCTCAAATATATATATCAATTTACCTCACTTTAATGTAGATATAGCTTAGAGAGGTATCTCTGTTTCTTAGATACCTCTCATAAGGGAAGAGATATTTGTTAATATACCAAGATATCTAACTAACATACAAGATATATCACTTCGGTGAAAGATATATCTCCAATAAATAAAATTGTTTAAAGCGATATCGTGTTTGGAAAAATCGTAATGCTGATTGCCACAATTATCTGCCGATTTATTGGTTTTGACCGTATATTCGGCTCTCGGATATCAAGTAGAGGTGGTCTGAAAAGTAAATAATTAATTTACCATTTTCTAAAATACTAGTATATGATAAAAGAATCTTAAATCCGTTGTCACATATCACTATATTTAATGAACCAGAAAGACCACATCATAATATACCCTTGCCACCATAAATTAAAGGATAAGTGATCACTCGTGTTGCATCATTTAGATTACATTGTATAACCTTTTATTATAAACGACCCTCTTATATAATGTATTACCAGTTTTGCTGGTTCCTATCTGCTGTTGGTTATGTCCCGTGGCAACCGAATCTGCTGGGAATACACATTCTAGTTTGGGGTTCTCCACAAAATGTACGATGAGGCCAACCCCGACTGCTATTGTAATTGCCAGCAGAGCGATGATGAAGCCTGAAATATGAATACAAAAGCAAGAAAAAATCCTATGTTAAAAACTTAAGATTAATAAACGTTTTGAATGAATATGTACGGGCATATATGCATTATTCAAAAACGTATAAATCGTAACATAATGGTTTATTGTGTACAATCAAGCGCTACAAATGCTCAAAGCTTATTGAAATAGCTATTAAAGGTGGATAATAATATACTATAATTGTGATATTTATTACCAATTTGCTTTCATTTTATCGTTTCTTTGACAATGTTGGTAGACATGGGAGACATATGTGTATATTTATCAGCTGTTGAAGTTAGCCCAATCAGTTACTAATTGATTTCAGTTTTATTGTGATCAAAGCTCAGAGAACTTATATACTTCACTCTCGAGTCTGCTTCTTGGCAGAACCCAGTACTTTAATATTACTTTTGTGAATTTCTACAACTTAGTTGATAAAGTCGGAGATGTACAACATTAGTGCGCATCATTATTATTTTTCTAGATTTTTCAACGATCATTATTTCATTTTTCCCTCGAAGGTCATACATTTAACAACAAATAAGCACTAATGTTAAGATTATTTTTATTTTTACCAAAAATTTTTGCTTCACTTTGACATTATGTATTTTTGTCATATTGTATATACTTGTATGGGTATGTTCATGCTCTCCTTTACCACTGGATGTAAATAAAACATCTATCTATTTATAAGGAATGAAAACAAGTTTATCCACGATGCTATATGTAACAATATGTATATAAGTTTGTATCGTCACTCACTGTATGGGTCCAAGTTTAAAAATAAAGTCATTTCGATGATTTAATAAAGTGATAAAGATCTCCGGTAAAGTCCGGACAGAAGCTCGAGAGACGAGCTAGACGGACAACAACGATTGATGAATCAGTTGTGATATATTACACTTGGTTAATATAAAAAATATGTCAAGACGACCATCGCATCGTCATTAAGACTCTTCCTAAGGTATACATTTTTACTACGTTTGTAAAACTGTAACACAAATCAAATTGCAATCACGTGACGCATTTAAAACGTCACAAAATATCTTGAACTTTAAAGCGGGAAATCTATCTAAAATAGGTGCGTAGCCCAAATTACTAAATCCCGTTTCAATATACCATTTTGGAATACTTAAATGGAGATCATTTTGACAATACAGGGTCAGTGAGTATATATAGGCATGATGTATTGGGGGAAAATATTTTTAGTCAATTTTGAACAATCTTGATACATTCTCTTTAAGGTGTTAGTTAACTGACTGTTGCGTAGCTGTAAGAATGTAGATTTGTTCACTAAAAAAAGCTTGGATACTGCTGAGCTTTCTATTGATTTTTGTTTGTGTTCGGCAATTATATTTTCCATGCCAGTGCTCTAAGACAATGGAGCATTTTGTTAAATTAGTACTTGAAAAAGTATTGATTTCTATATCCGATGACAAAATCCTCTATTTAACGCGGTGAGTAATCTTGGCGATACTGCTTTGTATCTCAAATAAGTAAAAGGCGTCATAAAATCTTACGCATTGGATACGTTCTACATACAGCTGGCACGCTTTGAACAATACAAGGTACAGTATATATGTATAACTAATGTAAATATTAAAAATGAAACTCTCGAATCACCACACATCCGCCCAGAGCACTTGCAAGAACCTCGTTATTTGCTAGCATGGCATGTTTATGTGTTATTTGTCAAAAATGTCGCCACCGATTCACTGTTATCTTGTTTATCCAGTGTGCCTCCATACCGTAGGATGGAACGTTCATACAGTCAGAATATAGTTTATCCAGTGTGTCTTCATACGGTAGGATGGAACGTTCATACAGCCAGAATATATGTTTATCCAGTGTGCCTTCATACCGTAGGATGGAACGTTCATACAGTCAGAATATATGTTTAATAACAGTATACATACAGCAGTGTTATTCATGGTGATAATTAACCATGTGTAGCATAAGATAAGGGGAAATCTTAACATTATATTGTTGACACACACGATGAGCCATTCGTATTCGTGTGTTTACAAATATTGTTTTTTTTTTGTTTTTCTACTGCAAGCTGTCTTACTTAACTATCATTATAACTGCTTGTCATTTGCCAACGAAAACCATTTCCACCTGGGCGGGGCTAATACCAGAGTCACTTCATTGTTTTCACGATCTTGCAACTGCAAGCTGTCTTATTTAACTATAATTATAACTGCTTGTCATTTGTCAACGAAAACCATTCCACCTGGGCGGGGCTAATACCAGAGTCACTTCATTGTTTTCACGATCTTGCAACTGCAAGCTGTCTTACTTAACTATAATTATAACTGCTTGTCATTTGCCAACGAAAACCATTTCCACCTGGGCGGGGATAATACCAGAGTCACTTCATTGTTTTCACGATCTTGCAACTGCAAGCTGTCTTATTTAACTATAATTATAACTGCTTGTCATTTGCCAACGAAAACTATTTCTACCTGGGCGGGGCTAATACCAGAGTCACTTCATTGTTTTCACGATCTTGCAACTGCAAGCTGTCTTACTTAACTATAATTATAACTGCTTGTCATTTGCCAACGAAAACTATTTCCACCTGGGCGGGGCTAATACCAGAGTCACTTCATTGTTTTCACGATCTTGCAACTGCAAGCTGTCTTACTTAACTATAATTATAACTGCTTGTCATTTGCCAACGAAAACTATTTCCACCTGGGCGGGGCTAATACCAGAGTCACTTCATTGTTTTCACGATCTTGCAACTGCAAGCTGTCTTACTTAACTATAATTATAACTGCTTGTCATTTGCCAACGAAAACCATTTCCACCTGGGCGGGGATAATACCAGAGTCACTTCATTGTTTTCACGATCTTGTACTGCAAGCTGTCTTACTTAACTATAATTATAACTGTTTGTCATCTGCCAACGAAAACCATTTCCACCTGGACGGGGATAATACCAGAGTCACTTCATTGTTTTCACGATCTTGTACTGCAAGCTGTCTTACTTAACTATAATTATAACTGCTTGTCATTTGCCAACGAAAACCATTTCCACCTGGGCGGGGCTAATACCAGAGTCACTTCATTGTTTTCACGATCTTGCAACTGCAAGCTGTCTTGCTTAACTATAATTATAACTGCTTGTCATTTGCCAACGAAAACCATTTCCACCTGGGCGGGGCTAATACCAGAGTCACTTCATTGTTTTCACGATCTTGCAACTGCAAGCTGTCTTACTTAACTATAATTATAACTGCTTGTCATTTGCAAACGAAAACCATTTCCACCTGGGCGGGGCTAATACCAGAGTCACTTCATTGTTTTCACGATCTTGCAACTGCAAGCTGTCTTACTTAACTATAATTATAACTGCTTGTCATTTGCAAACGAAAACCATTTCCACCTGGGCGGGGCTAATACCAGAGTCACTTCATTGTTTTCACGATCTTGCAACTGCAAGCTGTCTTTCTTTACTATAATTATAACTGCTTGTCATTTGTCAACGAAAACCATTTCCACCTCGGCGGGGATAATACCAGAGTCACTTCATTGTTTTCACGATCTTGCAACTGCAAGCTGTCTTACTTAACTATAATTATAACTGCTTGTCATTTGCCAACGAAAACCATTTCCACCTGGGCGGGGATAATACCAGAGTCACTTCATTGTTTTCACGATCTTGCAACTGCAAGCTGTTTTACTTTACTATAACTATAACTGCTTGTCATTTGTCAACGAAAACCATTTCCACCAGGGCGGGGATAATACCAGAGTCACTTCATTATTTTCACGATCTTGCAACTGCAAGCTGTCTTACTTTACTATAATTATAACTGCTTGTCATTTGTCAACGAAAACCATTTCCACCTGGGCGGGGATAATACCAGAGTCACTTCATTGTTTTCACGATCTTGCAACTGCAAGCTGTCTCACTTAACTATAATTATAACTGCTTGTCATTTGCCAACGAAAACCATTTCCACCTGGGCGGGGCTAATACCAGAGTCACTTCATTGTTTTCACGATCTTGCAACTGCAAGCTGTCTTACTTAACTATAATTATAACTGCTTGTCATTTGCCAACGAAAACCATTTCCAGGTGGGCGGGGCTAATACCAGAGTCACTTCATTGTTTTCACGATCTTGCAACTGCAAGCTGTCTTACTTAACTATAATTATAACTGCTTGGCATTTGCCAACGAAAACCATTTCCACCTGGGCTGGGCTAATACCAGAGTCACTTCATTGTTTTCACGATCTTGCAACTGCAAGCTGTCTTATTTAACTATAATTATAACTGCTTGTCATTTGCCAACAAAAACCATTTCCACCTGGGCGGGGATAATACCAGAGTCACTTCATTGTTTTCACGATCTTTCAACTGCAAGCTGTCTTACTTAGCTATAATTATAACAGCTTGTTATTTGCCAACGAAAACCATTTCCACCTGGGCGGGGCTAATACCAGAGTCACTTCATTGTTTTCACGATCTTGCAACTGCAAGCTGTCTTACTTAGCTATAATTATAACTGCTTGTCATTTGTCAACGAAAACCATTCCCCCCTGGGCGGGGCTAATACCAGAGTCACTTCATTGTTTTCACGATCTTGCAACTGCAAGCTGTCTTACTTAACTATAATTATAACTGCTTGTCATTTGTCAACGAAAACCATTTCCACTTGGGCGGGGCTAATACCAGAGTCACATCATTGTTTTCACGATCTTGCAACTGCAAGCTGTCTTACTTAACTATAATTATAACTGCTTGTCATTTGTCAACGAAAACCATTTCCACCTGGGCGGGGCTAATACCAGAGTCACTTCATTGTTTTCACGATCTTGCAACTGCAAGCTGCCTTACTTAGCTATAATTATAACTGCTTGTCATTTGTCAACGAAAACCATTTCCACCTGGGCGGGGCTAATACCAGAGTCACTTCATTGTTTTCACCATCTTGTACTGCAAGCTGTCTTACTTTACTATAATTATAACTGCTTGTCATTTGCCAACGAAAACCATTTCCACCGTAAATAACTAGCAATGGTAAAACCCTCCACACATCTGGCGTACCAGACGTAAATCACTAGTAGTGGTATAACCCTCCCTCATCTGACGTACCACACGTAAATCACTAGCAGTGGTTAAACCCTCCGCACATCTGGCGTACCAGACGTAAATAACTAGCAGTGGTAAAACCCTCCGCACATCTGGCGTACCAAACGTAAATCACTAGCAGTGGTAAAACCCTCCGCACATCTGACGTACCAGACGTAAATCACTAGCAGTGGTATAACCCTCCGCCCATCTGGCGTACCAGACGTAAATAATAAGTAGTGTTATAACCCTCCGCACATATGGCGTACCAGACGTAAATCACTAGCAGTGGTAAAACACTCCGCTCATCTGACGTACCAGACGTAAATCACTAGCAGTGGTATAACCCTCCGTACATCTGACGTACCAGACGTAAATCACTAGCAGTGGTAAAACCCTCCGCAAAGCTGGCGTACCAGACGTAAATCACTAGAAGTGGTATAACCATCCCGCATCTGGCGTATCAGACGTAAATCACTAGAAGTGGTATAACTCTCCCACATCTGGCGTACCAGACGTAAATCACTAGCAGTGGTAAAACCCTCCAAACATCTGGCGTACCAAACGTAAATCACTAGCAGTGGTATAACTCTCCCACATCTGGCGTACCAGACGTAAATCACTAGCAGTGGTAAACCCTCCACACATCTGACGTACCAGACGTAAATCACTAGCAGTTGTAAAACCCTCTAAACATCTGACGTACCAGACGTAAATCACTAGCATTGGTAAAACCCTCCACACATCTGACGTACCAGACGTAAATCACTAGCAGTGGTAAAACCCTCCTCACATATGGCGTACCAGACGTAAATAACTAGCAGTGGTAAAACCCTCCGCACATCTTACGTACCAGACGTAAATCACTGGCATTGGTAAAACCCTCCGCACATATCGCATACCAGACGTAAATTACTAGCAGTAGTAAAATCCTCCGCACATCTGACGTACCAGACGTAAATCACTAGCCGTGGTATAACCCTCCGTACATCTGACGTACCAAACGTAAATCACTAGCAGTGGTATAACCCTCCGTACATCTGATGTACCAGACGTAAATCACTAGCAGTGGTAAAACACTCCGCTCATCTGACGTACCAGACGTAAATCACTAGCAGTGGTATAACCCTCCGTACATCTGACGTACCAAACGTAAATCACTAGCAGTGGTATAACCCTCCGCACATCTCACATACCAGACGTAAATCACTAGCCGTGGTATAACCCTCCGTACATCTGACGTACCAAACGTAAATCACTAGCAGTGGTATAGCCCTCCGCCCATCTGACGTACCGGATGTAAATCACTAGCAGTGGTAAAACCCTCCGCACATATGGCGTACAAGACATAATCACTAGCAGTGGTATAACCCTCTCGCATCTGGCGTACCAGACGTAAATCACTAGCAGTGGTAAAACACTCCGCACATATGGCACACCAGACGTAAACCACTAGCAGTGGTAAAACCCTCCGCACATCTGGCGTACCAAACGTAAATCACTAGCAGTGGTATAACCCTCCGCACATCTGACATACCAGACGTAAATCACTAGCAGTGGTAAAACCCTCCGCTCATCTGGCGTATCAGACGTAAATCACTGGTAGTGGTATCCCTCCGCACATCTGATGTACCAGACGTAAATCACTGGCAGTTGTAAAACCCTAGGCACATATGTCGTATCAGACGTAAATCACTAGCTGTGGTAAAACCCTCCGCACATCTGACGTACCAGACGTAAATCACTAGCAGTGGTATAACCCTCGGCACATATGGCGTACCAGACGTTAATCACTAGCAGTGGTTAAACCCTCCCGCATCTGACGTACCAGACGTAAATCACTAGCAGTGGTAAAACCATCCACACATCTGGCGTACCAGACGTAAATCACTAGCAGTGATAAAACCCTCCGCTTATCTGGCGTACCAGACGTTAATCACTAGCAGTGGTTAAACCCTCCGCACATCTGACGTACCAGACGTAAATCACTAGTAGTGGTATAACCCTCCGCACATCTGACGGACCAGACGTAAATCACTAGTTGTGGTATAACTCTCCCACATCTGACGTACCAGACGTTAATCACTAGAAGTGGTAAAACCTGGCGTACCAGACGTAAATCACTTGCAGTGGTAAAACCTGGCGTACCAGAGGTAAATCACTAGTAGTGGTATAACTCTCCTGCATCTGACGTACCAGACGTAAATCACTGGCAGTGGTAAAACCCTACGCACATCTGGCGTACAAGACGTAAATCAATAGAAGTGGTTAACTCTTCCGCATCTGACGTACCACAATTAAATATCTAGTAGTGGTATAACTCTCCCGCAGCTGACGTACCAGACGTAAATCACTAGCAGTGGTAAAACCTGGCGTACCAGACGTAAATCACTGGCAGTGGTAAAACCCTTCATACATCTGACATACCAGACGTAAATCGCTAGCAGTGGTAAAACCTGGCGTACCAGACATAAATCACTGGCAGTGGTAAAACCTGGCGTACCAGACATAAATCACTAGCAGTGGTAAAACCTGGCGTACCAGACATAAATCACTAGCAGTGGTAAAACCTGGCGTACCAGACGTAAATCACTGGCAGTGGTAAAACCTGGCGTACCAGACATAAATCACTAGCAGTGGTAAAACCCTCCGTACATCTGGCGTACCAGACATAAATCACTAGCAGTGGTAAAACCATCCGTACATCTGGCGTACCAGACATAAATCACTAGCAGTGGTAAAACCATCAGTACATCTGGCGTACCAGACATAAATCACTAGCAGTGGTAAAACCCTCCGCACATATGGCGTACAAGACATAATCACTAGCAGTGGTATAACCTTTCGCACATCTGACGTACCAGACATAAATAATAGCTGTGGTAAAACCCTCCGCAAATCTGGCGTACCAGACGTAAATCACTAGAAGTGGTATAACCCTCCCGCATCTGGCGTACCAGACGTAAATCACTAGCAGTGGTAAAACACTCCGCACATCTGGCACACCAGACGTAAACCACTAGCAGTGGTAAAACCCTCCGCACATCTGGCGTACCAAACGTAAATCACTAGCAGTGGTATAACCCTCCGCACATTTGACATACCAGACGTAAATCACTAGCAGTGGTAAAACCCTCCGCTCATCTGGCGTATCAGACGTAAATCACTAGTAGTGGTATAACCCTCCGCACATCTGATGTACCAGACGTAAATCACTGGCAGTTGTAAAACCCTCGGCACATATGGCGTATCAGACGTAAATCACTAGCTGTGGTAAAACCCTCCGCACATCTGACGTACGCGACGTAAATCACTAGCAGTGGTATAACCCTCGGCACATATGGCGTACCAGACGTTAATCACTAGCAGTGGTTAAACCCTCCCGCATCTGACGTACCAGACGTAAATCACTAGCAGTGGTAAAACCATCCACACATCTGGCGTACCAGACGTAAATCACTAGCAGTGATAAAACCCTCCGCTTATCTGGCGTACCAGACGTTAATCACTAGCAGTGGTTAAACCCTCCGCACATCTGACGTACCAGACGTAAATCACTAGTAGTGGTATAACCCTCCGCACATCTGACGGACCAGACGTAAATCACTAGTTGTGGTATAACTCTCCCACATCTGACGTACCAGACGTAAATCACTAGAAGTGGTAAAACCTGGCGTACCAGACGTAAATCACTTGCAGTGGTAAAACCTGGCGTACCAGACGTAAATCACTAGTAGTGGTAAAACTCTCCTGCATCTGACGTACCAGACGTAAATCACTGGCAGTGGTAAAACCCTACGCACATCTGGCGTACAAGACGTAAATCAATAGAAGTGGTTAACTCTTCCGCATCTGGCATACCAGAATTAAATATCTAGTAGTGGTATAACTCTCCCACGGCTGACGTACCAGACGTAAATCACTAGCAGTGGTAAAACCTGGCGTACCAGACGTAAATCACTGGCAGTGGTAAAACCCTTCATACATCTGACATACCAGACGTAAATCGCTAGCAGTGGTAAAACTTGGCGTACCAGACATAAATCACTGGCAGTGGTAAAACCTGGCGTACCAGACATAAATCACTAGCAGTGGTAAAACCTGGCGTACCAGACATAAATCACTAGCAGTGGTAAAACCTGGCGTACCAGACGTAAATCACTGGCAGTGGTAAAACCTGTCGTACCAGACATAAATCACTAGCAGTGGTAAAACCCTCCGTACATCTGGCGTACCAGACATAAATCACTAGCAGTGGTAAAACCATCCGTACATCTGGCGTACCAGACATAAATCACTAGCAGTGGTAAAACCATCCGTACATCTGGCGTACCAGACATAAATCACTAGCAGTGGTAAAACCTGGCGTACCAGACATAAATCACTAGCAGTGGTAAAACCCTTCATACATCTGACATACCAGACGTAAATCGCTAGCAGTACTAAAGCTCTCCGCACATCTGGCGTACCAGACGTAAATCCTTGTTTTAGACATTGAATGATCACTAAATACAGTAACATTTTGAATCTCATTCACAAGTTCATTTTTATTATTTTTTTATAACAAAACGAATTATATTGCGTAACGTTAGCCATCCATATCGTAGCCATTTAGTTACTGATGAACAGTTACACAAGCGTGACGCCACGTCTGACGTTTTGGCAGGAGTAATTAGCGGTTTTAATTGACTACGTTCACAAATGTATAGCCTTTTGTCACAGTTAATAATGGAAATAAAAGGATTTGAAGTTGTATGGTGTTGACAAAAATATGAAATTTTCTCCGCCTATACAAATTGAGCGTTCCTTAGCAACACTATTTTCCCTGATTATATTGCAATGTTTCCTATAGTTTGGCCGAGTTTTTCCAAGACATATATCTACTCCTGATCATAATTTCAAAAAATATAACTGTACAGTACCAGAACAACGTATTGGTGAAACTCGATATCAAACATACAAGCATGACAAGATTCTTTTTCAATATGTGCATAGTGGTGGAAGATTGTGTCAATAAACCAAATTGATATCTATCAGGATTTAAACAAAATTCAGTTTTTGTTTGAAACTGATAACGTACAAGAATGAAACTTTAATTACAATTGTTTGGATTCGTAATTCTATTCTATCTATTGATTCTATTATTTTACCAATAACACAATAATCCATGAATAGTTTAAACTAGAATTAACTGGCCAAAATACATGTACGAGAATTAAATTGTTTTTGTTTCGTATACTCGATACTGTATTTAGTGTGTCTTTCTGATATAAAGTGCTGCATTTAATACACAGTGCTGAATTTAATACACAGTACTGCATGTAATACATAGTGCTACATGCAATACACAGTGCTGCATTTAACATATAGTGTTATCTTTAAAACCTAGTGCTACATTTATACACAGTACTGCATTTAATACACAGTGCTATATTTAATACACAGTGCTATATTCAATACAAAGTTCTACATTTAATACATAGTTCTACATTTTATACATAGTTCTACATTTAATACATAGTGCTGCATTCAATACATAGTGCTACATTTTATACATAGTTCTACATTTAATACATATATTGGAATTGATACATAGTACTACATTTAATACATAATGCTGCATTTAATACATAGTGCTGCATTTTATATAAAGTGCTACATTTAAAACATAGTGCTACATTTAATACATAGTTCTACATTTAATACACAGTGCTATATTTAATACATAGTGCTGCATTTAATGCACAGTGCTGCATTTATACACAGTACCGCATTTAATACACAGTGCTGTATTTAATACATAGTGCTGCATTTGATACACAGTGCCGCATTTAATACATAGTGCTACATTGAATACATATCACTACATTTAATACACAGTGCTGCATTTAAAACATAAGGCTAAATTAAAAAAATAGTGCTACATTACTATAAATTCTAGTTAAAAACACCATGCTACAGTTAATACTCAGTGCTACATTTAACACAAAGTGCTACATTCAATACACAATGCTGCATTTAACATATAATGTTACATTTAATACATAGTTCTACATTTAATACACAGTGCTGCATTTAAAACATAAGGCTAAATTAAAGAAATAGTGCTACATAACTATAAATTCTAGTTAAAAACACCATGCTACAGTTAATACTCAGTGCTACATTTAACACAAAGTGCTACATTCAATACACAATGCTGCATTTAACATATAATGTTACATTTAATACATAGTTCTATATTTAATACGCAGTGCAGCATTAATTACATTATGCTGAAATAATCCTACCTGTAGCCGTTTTGACATAACATCCATTCTCTTTTTTAGACATTTCTCCAAATGTGCCCTCACCGTTAGATGAGAGATCTTTTAATTCGTACCTGGACATCTTACCTCGACATATCAATTACTGATATTGGTTCAAGGCTTCAATGGAATTTACCCGACGTTGACAAGATAACGACAACTAGGGCCCGTTTCACTAATGTCCGTAAGTTTACGAACTTCTAAGTGTAAAATTTAAAGTTATGAAAAATGTCATAAAATTTTAAAATGACACTGACTTATTTAATTATCTTTTGTGAGCCTTGTAAAAAGTTTTCTTTCTAACATTTGCAAAATAAAAACTGCGAAAAAGTGTCACAATTTGTTCGTTCAAAATTCTTTATACTTATGAAGGTTTGTGAAACGGGCCCCAGATGTTAACGTCTACTGGGGGGAAAGTAAATATACATAAAGTAAAGGGCACAACCGCCGCAACAGCATACAATTATAAATATGTAGAACGATATAAAAGCAAAAAAAAAAGCAACACACACACACACACACACACACACACACACACACACACACACACACACATATATCACAAAAGTTATCCGTACACAAAAAAAGGAAACAAACATGACCAGTGCCTTAAAACAGCAAAAACCAATACAAGGAATCTTAAACCTGGTTTACTCTCAAACTTTAGTTTTTATTAGATACATGGTATTTAGAATTTAGAGAATAAGGAAAATGCATAAAGTTAAATTAAGATTTAAATTTACTTGTATTGTCATTACACACATTTAACATTTATTTAGTCAACGCTATTGTAGTATGTAATTTTGATTTTCACATTGTTAGTACTTACTAATTCAATGGATAAATGGCGCCATTTAAAAAAGGATCTTTTTGAATATTCATACTGGAAGTAACGCAATTAAACGCTCCATCCAGAAAATTGAATACATTCTCAAACGTACGTCCATGTGATTTTATTCTAATATTCACTTTCCCAAACGTTCAACCTTGTGATTCTATTATTCTCAGTCTCAAACGTACGTCCATGTGATTTTATTCTAATATTCACATTCTCACACGTACGTCCCATTGACTCTCTTCTAATATTCACTTTCCCAAACGTTCGTCCATGTGATTCTGTTCTAGTATTCACATTCTCAAACATACGTCCTTGTGATTTTATTCTAATATTCACTTTCCCAAACGTACGTCCTTGTGTTTCTATTCTAATATTCACTTTCCCAAACGTGCGTCCTTGTGATTCTATTCTTATATTCTCTTTCCCAAATGTGCGTCCTTATGATTCTATTTTAATATTCATTTTCTCAAACGTACGTCCCCTTGATTCAATTCTAATATTCACTTTCCCAAACCTACGTCCTTGTGATTTTATTATTCACATTCTCAAACGTTCGTCCTTGTGATTCTATTTTAATATTCACTTTCCTAAACGTGCGTCCTTATGATTGTAGTCTATTAATCAATTTCTCAAGCATGCGTCATTGTGATTCTATTCTAATATTCACTTCCCTAAACGTGCGTCCTTATGATTCTATTATATTATTCAATTTTTCAAACGTGCGTCCTTGTGATTATATTCTAATATCCACTTTCTCAAACGTGCGTCCTTGTGATTCTATTCTTATATTCACTTTCTCAAACGTGCGTCCTTGAACTTCTATTCTAATATCCACTTTCTCAAACGTGCGTCCTTGTAATTCTATTCTAATATCCACTTTCTCAAACGTGCGTCCTTATAATCCTATTCTAATATTCACGTTCCTAACCGTACGTTCTTGTGATTCTATTCTTATATTCACTTTCTTAATCGTACGTCCTTGTGATTCTATTCTAATATTCACTTTCTTAATCATGCATCCTTGTGATTCTATTCTAATATTCACTTTCTTAATCGTGCATCCTTGTGATTCTATTCTAATATTCACTTTCTTAATCGTACGTCCTTGTGATTCTATTATAAGACTAATATTCACTTTCTCAAACGTGCGTCCTTGTGATACTAGTCAAATATTCACATTCTCAAACGTACGTCCTTGTGATTCTAATCAAATATTCACTTTCTCAAACGTGCATCCTTGTGATTCTTATCAAATATTCACATTCTCAAACGTACGTCCTTTTGATTCTATTCTAATATTCACTTTCTTAATCGTGCGTCCTTGTGCTTCTATTCTGATGTTCACATTCTCAATCGTGCATCCTTGTGATTCTATTCTAACATTCACTTTCTTAATCGTACGTCCTTGTGATTCTATTATAAGACTAATATTCACTTTCTCAAACGTGCGTCCTTGTGATACTAGTCAAATATTCACATTCTCAAACGTACGTCCTTGTGATTCTAATCAAATATTCACTTTCTCAAACGTGCATCCTTGTGATTCTTATCAAATATTCACATTCTCAAACGTACGTCCTTTTGATTCTATTCTAATATTCACTTTCGTAATCGTGCGTCCTTGTGCTTCTATTCTGATGTTCACATTCTCAAACGTGTGTCCTTGTGATTCTATTTTAATATTCACATTCTTAAACGTTCGTCCTTGTGATTCTATTCTAATATTTACTCATTTAGCGTTTCTGGACATTTCAGTTTCTTCCATGACAGCTACAAAACCAAGACAGCTACAAAAGCAAGACGGCCACAAAACGTTTACAAATATACCATCTGCATTAAGGGATGAACACATTTGTTTTGGAAAGATAAATATTGCAGATTTATTTATAAATTATTGCAATATAAAATGGGTTTGCAGGGTTGTTCTATATTTTATTACCCGGTTTGACTATGACTTTAAATTAATAAAAAGCTATGAAAACGGCATTTTCAATAATATATAAAATCGTTATTTAACACATAACAATTGTATACTCTAATGTGCACATGGTGGTAGTTGATCTAGTTGATTTTAACTATACATCATGTCATGTGTTATTTCCAAATAGGTCATACAGGCATGAAAATAGTATTTGTTATATCCAACCACAGTCGAAATAGAATTATTGTACCAATATAAACAATACGGTTCTGTATTTGAATGAAAAATATGTAAACATACCGAAACAAATTATAAAAGGCAACTTTGAAAAACACGAAAGCACAAAAGAAAATAAATGACCAGGAGAAATTAACATCAAAGTTTATAGAACATACTGTCACAGAAACCCAATTATACAGGAAGCACAGAAAGAATGAATGTGCCTGAGTAAAAAGGAGAATACTCTTGGTGAAAGAAAGAATTTTGAAATAAATGAAATCCTGCTTATTTTTTGTTGACGAAGACGACTGTATAAAGTCAAACCAATCTAATTAAATGAATGAAACGTTATTGTTACCAAGCAAAAACAACATGTTTTAACAAAGAAAAGGAGATGATTTACTTTGCTAAAAAGTGACTTACCTAATTAAGCTTGTACAATACTTAAGTGAAAGCAGACAAGCATCTTGTTGAATTGAAGCTGGAGTTGCCATTAGGACAAAGGGAACGCTCCTTATTCTCTGATAAATTGATACATGTTTGAGGTCATGATCGGGTAGTGGCACAGTTGTTTCGAAGAATGATTTCAATGTTTTAATGTTGATTTGAAGTATCGAAGGTAGTCATTAAACAGAGTAAACTTAAGAGGCTAGCTGTACATCACCATAAACAACAGAAACATGGAAAAACAAGTAAATAGCCTATGAGGAGATATTTAGGAAATGATTAACCATTTATTGAACAAAACAATGCACTGCCAGTTTTAGACATCAGAGATATCGGTAACACGCGACGGTATCAGAAAACAACAGTCCGAAATACAGAAGACGCAGGAGAAGAAAGTTTACATGAATGACTGAAGGAAAGAACAGAGTTATTATATAATCTTTTGAAAATCATATTTTTTGTTTATTTAATTGTCCAATGTCTGTCTGTGAACCATCATACGAAAAAAACGAACATAGCAACAACATGATGTCGAAGTATTGAAGACAACACGGAGTCGAAGTATTGAGCGACACTTTTTCAGCCATCATTATATTAAGTTAAACTGATGTGTGTCGTTCCGTTGCTGCACATGACTTAACCGAAGTGAAAGGCACTCCTTGTGTTAATTTTCATGGTAAAGTCAAGATATATATTGGAATCATATCCGATTTCAAAATATTGTATCAGTGACCTCCACCCCAAGTTGTGTTAAATCGCATAACGTTGCTGTAACGTTTTGTATTTGCTGATGTATGACATAACAGACACATTTGACATTGCAGACGATGCAAGAAGGGCACTATTTATATAGAAAGAAATGACAATTGACTGAATACCACCCCGTCTGCTGCATCGTTTCAGGCTACAGATTGTTCGAGATTATGTTTAGAACTTGCTTTTTAATGGCATTTTGAAATCATGAGGACGGGCAGATGTTTGACAGATGCTCCTCAGGTGTGGTTGGGCTGAAAGGACACAGGGACCAGTGTAAATATATAATGAGAGCAATGAAATTTACTGCATCATGCAAATGAATCTATGTGACGCCGACTGTGGACATAATGATCTTCTCTTGTTTTGATCTTTTTAATTGTATTAGTGTGTGTGTAATGTTCACGAAACCATGAAGTCAATGGGAGATTTCGCACTTTAAGGCTCAATGTAGCGAACAATATATAGCGTATACATTGTAGTGAACAATATATATAGCGTATACATAGTAGTGAACAATATATATAGCGTATACATTGTAATGGACAATATATAGCGTAAACATTGTATTGAACAATATATAGCGTATACATTGTAGTGGACAATATATATAGCGTATACATTGTAATGGACAATATATAGCGTAAACATTGTAGTGGACAATATATAGCGTATACATTGTAGTGGACAATATATATAGCGTATACATTGTAATGGACAATATATAGCGTAAACATTGTAGCGAACAATATATAGCGTATACATAGTAGTGAACAATATATATAGCGTATACATTGTGATGGACAATTTATAGAATAAACATTGTAGCGAACAATATATAGTGTATACATATTAGTGAACAATATATATAGCGTATACATTGTAGTGGACAATATATAGCGTAAACATAGTAGTGAACAATATATATAGCGTATACATTGTAATGGACAATATATAGCGAAACATTGTAGTGGACAATATATAGCGTATACATAGTTGTGAACAATATATATAGCGTATACATTGTAATGGACAATATATAGCGTAAACATTGTAGTGAACAATATATAGCGTATACAAAGTAGTGAACAATATATATAGAGTATACATTGTAATGGACAATATATAGCGTAAACATTTTAGTGGACAATATATAGCGTATACATAGTAGTGAACAATATATATATAGCGAATACATTGTAATGGACAATATATAGCGTAAACATTGTAGTGGACAATATATAGCGTAAACATTGTAGTGAACAATATATAGCGTATACAAAGTAGTGAACAATATATATAGCGTATACATTGTAATGGACAATATATAGCGTAAACATTGTAGTGGACAATATATAGCGTATACAGAGTAGTGAACAATATATATAGGGTATACATTGTAATGGACAATATATAGCGTAAACATTGTAGTGAACAATATATAGCGTATAAATAGTAGTGAACAATATATATAGTGTATACATTGTAATGGACAATATATAGCGTAAACATTGTAGTGGACAATATATAGCGTATACATAGTAGTGAACAATATATATAGCGTATACATTGTAATGGACAATATATAGCGTAAACATTGTAGCGAACAATATATAGTGTATACATATTAGTGAACAATATATATAGCGTATACATTGTAATGGACAATATATAGCGTAAACATTGTAGTGGACAATATATAGCGTATACATTGTAGTGGACAATATATATAGCGTATACATTGTAATGGACAATTTATAGCGTAAACATTGAAGTGGACAATAAATAGCGTTTACATAGTAGTGAACAAGATATATAGCATATACATTGTAATGGACAATATATAGCGTAAACATAGTAATGAACAATATATAGCGTATACATATTAGTGAACAATATATATAGCGTATACATTGTAATTGACAATATATAGCGTAAAAATTGCAGTGGACAATATATAGCATATACATTGTAGTGGACAATATATATAGCGTATACATAGTAGTGAACAATATATATAGCGTATACATTGTAATAGAAAATATATAGCGTAAACATTGTAGTGGACAATATATAGTGTATACAATGAAGTGGACAATATATATAACGTATACATTGTAAAGGACAATATATAGCGTAAACATTGTAGCAAACAATAAATAGCGTATACATAGTAGTGGACAATATATATAGTGTATACATTGTACTGGACAATATGTAGCGTATACATGGTAGTGGAAGCTATATAGCGTATACATTGTAGTGGACAACATATAGCGTATACATTGTAGTGAACAATATATAGCGTATACATAGTAGTGGACAACATATAGCGTATACATTGTAGTGGACAATATATATAACGTATACATTGTAGGGGACAACATATAGCGTATACATTGTAGTGGACAATATAAAGCGTATACATTGAAGTGGACAATATATATAGCATATTCATTGTAGTGGTCAATATATAGCGTATACATTGTAGTGGACAATATATAGCGTATACATAGTAGTGAACAATATATATAATATACATTGTAATGGACAATATAGAGCGTAAACATTGAAGTGAACAATATATAGCGTATACATAGTAGTGAACAATATATATAGCGTATACATTGTAATGGACAATATATAGCGTAAACATTGTAGTGAACAATATATAGCGTTTACATAGAAGTGACCAATATATATATTGTATACATTGTAATGGACAATATATAGCGTAAACATTGTAGTGGACAATATATAGCATATACATATTAGTGAACAATATATATAGCGTATACATTGTAATGGACAATATATAGCGTAAACATTGTAGTGAACAATATATAGCGTATACATATTAGTGAACAATATATATAGCGTATACATTGTAATCGACAATATATAGCGTAAACATTGTAGTGGACAATATATAGCATATACATTGTAGTGAACAATATATAGCGTAAACATTGTTGTGGACAATAAATAGCGTATACATAGTAGTGAACAAAATATACATAGTAGTGACCAATATATATAGTGTATACATTGCAATGGACAATATATAGTGTAAACATTGTAGTGGACAATATATAGCGTATACATAGTAGTGAACAATATATATAGCGTATACATTGTAATGGACAATATATAGCGTAAACATAGTAGCGAACAATATATAGTGTATACATATTAGTGAACAATATATATAGCGTATAGTGTATATATAGTTGTAGTGGACAACATACAGCGTATACATTGCAGCGTATACATTGTAATGGACAATATAGAGCATATACATTGTAGTGGACAATATATATAGCGTATACATAGTAGTGAACAATATATATATAGCGTATACATTGTAATGGACAATATAGAGCGTAAAATTGTAGTGAACAATATATATAACGTATACATTGTAGGGGACAACATATAGCGTATACATTGTAGTGGACAATATAAAGCGTATACATTGAAGTGGATAATATATATAGCATAAACATTGTAGTGGTCAATATATAGCGTATACATTGTAGTGGAAAATATATAGCGTATACATAGTAGTGAACAATATATATAATATACATTGTAATGGACAATATAGAGCGTAAACATTGTAGTGAACAATATATAGCGTATACATAGAAGTGAACAATATATATAGCGTATACATTGTAATGGACAATATATAGCGTAAACATTGTAGTGAACAATATATAGCTTATACATAGTAGTGACCAATATATATATTGTATACATTGTAATGGACAATATATAGCGTAAACATAGTAGCGAACATTATATAGCGTATACATATTACTGAACAATATATATAGCGTATAGTGTATATATAGTTGTAGTGGACAACATACAGCGTATACATTGCAGCGTATACATTGTAATGGACAATATAGAGCATATACATTGTAGTGGACAATATATAGCGTATACATAGTAGTGAACAATATATATATAGCGTATACATTGTAATGGACAATATAGAGCGTAAAATTGTAGTGAACAATATATATAACGTATACATTGTAGGGGACAACATATAGCGTATACATTGTAGTGGACAATATAAAGCGTATACATTGAAGTGGATAATATATATAGCATAAACATTGTAGTGGTCAATATATAGCGTATACATTGTAGTGGAAAATATATAGCGTATACATAGTAGTGAACAATATATATAATATACATTGTAATGGACAATATAGAGCGTAAACATTGTAGTGAACAATATATAGCGTATACATAGAAGTGAACAATATATATAGCGTATACATTGTAATGGACAATATATAGCGTAAACATTGTAGTGAACAATATATAGCTTATACATAGTAGTGACCAATATATATATTGTATACATTGTAATGGACAATATATAGCGTAAACATAGTAGCGAACATTATATAGCGTATACATATTAGTGAACAATATATATAGCGTATAGTGTATATATAGTTGTAGTGGACAACATACAGCGTATACATTGCAGCGTATACATTGTAATGGACAATATAGAGCATATACATTGTAGTGGACAATATATAGCGTATACACAGTAGTGAACAATATATATATAGCGAATACATTGTAATGGACAATATAGAGCGTAAACATTGTAGTGAACAATATATAGCGTATACATAGTAGTGAACAATATATATAGCGTATACATTGTAATGGACAATATAGAGCGTAAACATTGTAGTGAACAATATATAGCGTATACATAGTAGTGAACAATATATATAGCGTATACATTGTAATGGACAATATATAGCGTAAACATTGTAGTGAACAATATATAGCGTATACATAGTAGTGACCAATATATATAGTGTATACATTGAAATGGACAATATATAGCGTAAACATTGTAGTGGACAATATATAGCGTATACATAGTAGTGAACAATATATATAGTGTATACATTGTAATGGACAATATATAGCGTAAACATTGTAGTGGACAATATATATAGTGTATAAATTGTAGCGAACAATATATAGCGTATACATAGTAATGGACAATATATATTGTATACATTGCAGTGGACAATATATAGCGTATACATTATAGCGGACAATATATAACGTATACAATGCAGCGGACAATATATAGCGTATACATTGCAGTGGACAATATATATATCATATACATTGTAATGGACAGTATATAGCGTAAACATTGTAATGGACAATATATAGCGTAAACATTGTAGTGGACAATAAATAGCGTATACATAGTAGTGAACAAAATATACATAGTAGTGACCAATATATATAGTGTATACATTGTAATGGACAATATATAGCGTATACATTGTAGTGGACAATATATAGCATATACATAGTAGTGAACAATATATATAGCGTATACATTGTAATGGACAATATATAGCGTAAACATAGTAGCGAACAATATATAGCGTATACATATTAGTGAACAATATATATAGTGTATAGTGTATATATAGTTGTAGTGGACAACATACAGCGTATACATTGCAGCGGACGATATACAGCGTATACATTGCAGTAGACAACATATAGCGTATACATTGTATTGGACAATATAAATCGTATATATTGCAGCGAACAATATATAGCATATGCTTTGTAGTGGACAAAATACAGACTATACATTGTAGGGGACAATATTTATATAGCCTATACATTGTACGGGACAAAATATAGCCTATCCATTGCACCAGACAATATATAGCGTATACATTGTATTGGACAATACATAGTGTATACATTGTAGTGGACAATATAACGCGTATACATTGTTGTGGGCAATATATAGCGTATACATTGCAGTGGACAATATATAGCGTATACATTGTAGGGGACTAAATATAGCGTATAAATTGAAATGAATAAAATATAGCGTATACATTGTAACGGACAAATATAGCATATACATTGTGGTGGATAAAATATAGCGTATACAGTGTAGCCGAAAAAATATAGCGTATACATTATAGCGGAAATTACATAGAGTATAAATTAAAGCAGACAAAATATAGCATAGTAGTGGACAACATATAGCGTATACATTGTAGTGGACAATATATAGCGTATACATTGTAGGGGACAATATATAGCGTATACATTGCAGTGGACAATATATAACGTATACATTGCAGTGGACAATATCTAACGTATACATTGCCATGGAAAATATAAAGCGAGTAAAGTGTAGTGGTCCATATATAGCGTATACATTGGAGTGGACACTTTATAGCGTATAAAGGGTAGTGGTCAATTTATAGTGATACATTGTAGCGGACAATATATAGCGTATTCATTGTGGTGGACAAAATAAAGCGTATACAGTGTTGTGGACAAAATACAATATTTTCATTGTAGAAGACATTACATAGCGTATAAATTGAAACGGAAAAAATATAGCATATACATTGTAGCGGACAATATATAGCTTATACATTGTATGGAACAATATATAGTCTATACATTATTAGGACAATATATAGTGTAAACATTGTAGTGGACAATATATAGCGTATACATTGTATGGGACAATATATAGCCTATACATTATTGGGACAATATATAGTGTAAACATTGTAGTGGACAATATAAAGTGTATACATTGTAGTACACAATATATATCATATACATTGTAGTTTACAATATAGAGCGTATAAATTATAAATGTATAGTGTGTACAGGGTAGTGGTCAATATATAGTGTATACATTGTAGTGGGAAATATAAAGCGTATACATTTTAGCGGACAATATATAGCGAATACATTGTAATGTCCAAAATATAGCGTATACATTGCAGTGGACAATATAAAGCCTATACATTGCAGGCGACAATATATAGCGAATACATTGTAATGTCCAAAATATAGCGTGTACATTGCAGTGGACAATATAAAGCCTATACATTGCAGGCGACAATATATAGCGAATACATTGTAATGTCCAAAATATAGCGTATACATTGCAGTGGACAATATATAGCGTATACATTGCAGTGGATAATATATAGCCTTTACATTGTAGTGGACAATTTATATAGCTTATATATTGTAATGGACAAAATATAGCATATACATTGTAGTGGACACTATATTGCGTATAAATTGTAACAGACAAAATATATAGTGTATACATTGTAGTGAGCGAAATATAGCGTATACATTGTAGTGGACAATATATAGTGTATACATTGTAGTGAACAAAATATAGCATATACATTGTAGTGAAAATATATAACTTATACATTGTACAAATGTAATGGGGAATATATAGCCTAAACATTGTAGTAGACAACATATAGCATAGACAGTGTTGATGACAATATATAGCGTATACATTGCAGTCGACGATATATGGCGTATATATTGTAGTGAACAACATATAGGGTATACATTGTAATGGACAATATATAGCGTATACATTGTAGTGGTTAATATATATCCTATATATTGTAGTGGACAACATATATCGTATACATTGTAGTGGGCAACATATAGTATATATATTGTAGATTACAATATATAGTGTATACATTGTAGTGGGGAATATATAGCGTATACATTGCCATGGAAAATATAAAGCGAGTAAAGTGTAGTGGTCCATATATAGCGTATACATTGAAGTGGACACTTTATAGCGTATAAAGGGTAATGGTCAATTTATAATGATACATTGTAGCGGACAATATATAGCGTATTCATTGTGGTGGACAAAATAAAGCGTATACAGTGTTGTGGACAAAATACAACATTTTCATTGTAGTGGACATTACGTAATATAGCGTATAAATTGAAACGGAAAAAATATAGCATATACATTGTAGCGGACAATATATAGCGTATACATTGTATGGGACAATATATAGTCTATACATTATTGGGACAATATATAGTGTAAACATTGTAGTGGACAATATATAGCCTACACATTATTGGGACAATATATAGTGTAAACATTGTAGTGGACAATATAAAGTGTATATATTGTAGTACACAATATATATCATATACATTGTAGTTTACAATATAGAGCGTATAAATTATAAATGTATAGTGTGTACAGGGTAGTGGTCAATATATAGTGTATACATTGTAGTGGGAAATATAAAGCGTATACATTGTAGCGGACAATATAAAGCGAATACATTGTAATGTCCAAAATATAGCGTGTACATTGCAGTGGACAATATAAAGCCTATACATTGCAGTGGACAATATATAGCGAATACATTGTTATGTCCAAAATATAGCGTATACATTGCAGTGGACAATATGTAACGTATACATTGCAGTGGATAATATATAGCCTTTACATTGTAGTGGACAATTTATATAGCTTATATATTGTAGTGAACAAAATATAGCATATACATTGTAGTGGACACTATATTGCGTATAAATTGTAGCGGACAATATATAGTGTAAACATTGTAGTGAGCGAAATATAGCGTATACATTGTAGTGGACAATATATAGTGTATACATTGTAGTGAACAAAATATAGCATATACATTGTAGTTAAAATATATAGTTTATACATTGTAATGGGGAATATATAGCCTAAACATTGTAGTAGACAACATATAGCATAGACAGTGTTGATGACAATATATAGCGTATACATTGTAGTGTACAACATAAAGTGTATAAATTGTAGTACACAATATATATCATATATATTGTAGTTTACGATATATAGCGTATAAATTATAAATATATTGTGTGTACAGGGTAGTGGTCATTATATAGTGTATACATTGAAGTGTGGAATATAAAGCGTATACATTGTAGGGGACATTAGATAGCGTATTAATTGAAGCTGACAACATATAGAGTATACATTGTAGCGGACAATATATAGCGTATACATTGTAGGGGACATTATAAAGCCTATACATTGTAGTGGACAATATGTAGCGTTTACATTGCAGTTGACAATATATAGCATATACATTGTAGTGGGAAATATATAGCGTATACATTGTGGCGGACAATATATAGCATATACATTGTAATGTACAATGTTGTTGTTGTATGGTGTTGAGCGTCGCTTTCAACAATTTTTCAGTCATATCGCGACGGTGTGTACTTGAGACAGTATTCTGAGCGCTGTCACTCTGGAGTATCATGTAGCAGACACTTGGTATGATATCCCACCCAGTCACATTATACTGACACCTGGCCGACCGGACATAGAACTGTCTTCTAAATGCTAAGCGCCAAGTGAGAAAGTTTCTAGTACCATTTTTAAAGTCTTTGGTATGATCCGGCCGGAGATCGAACCCACGACCTTCCGCATGCGAGGCGGGCGCTCTACCACTAGAGCACGCTTCGGTCTTGTAATGTACAAAATATATGGTATACATTGCAGTGGACAATATATAGGGTATACATTGTAGATGACAATACATAGCCTTTACATTGTAGTGGACAATTTATATAGCGTATATAATGGATTGGAGAAAATATACCATAAACATTGTAGTGGACACTATATAGCGTATAAATTGTAGCGGACAATATATAGTGTATACATTGTAGTGAACAAAATATAGCGTATACATTGTAGTGGGGAACGTATAACATATTCATTGTAGTGGACAATATATAGCGTATACATTGTAGTGGACAATATATAGATTAGACTTTGTATTTGGGGAACATATAGCGTAAACATTGTAGTGGGGAACATACAGCGTATACATTGTGATGGACAATATATAGCATATACATTGTAGTGGACAATATATAGCTTATACATTTTTATGGGGAACATATAGACTATACATTGTAGTGGGGAACATATAGCGTATACATTGTAGCTGACAATATAAAGCGTATACATTGTAGTGGACAATATATACCGTATACATTGTAGTGGGGAACATATATCCTATACATTGTAGTGGACAACATATAGCATATACATTGTAGTGGACAATATATAGCGTATACAGTGTAGTGGAGAATATTTAGCGTATACATTGTAGTGGGGAACTTATAGCGTATATATTGTAGTGGACAATATATAGCATATACATTGTGGCTGACAATATATAGCGTATACATTGTGACTGATAATATATATAGCGTATACATTGTAGTGGACACCATATAGCTTATACATTGTAGTTTACATTATATAGTGTATTCATGGTTGTGGATAATAAATAGCATATATATTGTAATGGACAATATATAGCGTGTACAGCGTAGTGGTCAATATATAGCGTATACATTGTAGTGGACAATATATAAATGTACAGGGTAGTGGTCAATATATAGCGTATACAATGTAGTGGACGAAACATATCGTATACATTGTAGCAGAAATTATATAGCTTATACATTGTAAGGGACAATATATAGCATATACATTGTAGGGAACAATATATAGCATATATATTGTAGGGGACATTATATAACATATAGCGTATAATTTGAAGTGGACAAAATATAGTGTATACATTGTGGCGGACAATATATAGTGCATATATTGTAGTGAACAATATATAGCTTATACATTGTAAGGGACAAAATATAGCATATACATTGTAGTTTACAATATATAGCATATACATTGTAGTGGACAATATATAGCGTATACATTGTAGCGGATAATATAAAGCAAATACATTGTAGTGGACAACATATAGTATATACATTGTAGAGGACAATATAAAGCATATATATTGTAGCGGACAATATATAGCGTATACATTACAGCAGAAAAATATGTAGTGTATACATTGCAGCGGACAATATAAAGCATATACATTGTAGTGGACAATATATAGTGTATACATTGTAGTGGACAATATAAAGCATATATGTTGTAGCAGACAATATATAGCGTATACATTGCAGCGGGCAATATATAGTGTATACATTATAGTGGACAATATATAGCATATACATGGCTGGGGACAATATATAGTGTATACATTGTAGGGGACAAAATATAGCGTATACATTGTAGTGGACAATATATAGTATATAAATTTAAGTGGACAAAATATAGTGCTTACATTGTAGTGGGCAACAAATAGTGTAAACATTGTAGTGGACAATATAAAGCCTATGCATTGTAGTCGACAACATATAGCGTTTACATTGCAGTGGACAATATATATCGTATACATTGTAGGGGACAACATATAGCGTATACATTTTAGCGGACAACATATAGCGTTGACATTGCCATGGACAATGTATAGCATATACATTGTAGTGGACAATATATTGCGTATACATTGCAGTGCACAATATATAGTGTATACATTACAGTGGACAATATATAGCGTATAAATTGAAGCCAACAAAATATAGTGTATACATTGTAGTGGACAATATTAAGCCTATACATTGTAGTGGACAACATATAGCGTATACATTGCAGTGTACAATATATAGCTTATACATTGTAGCTGACAATATATAGTGTATACATTGTAGCGGACAACATATAGTGTATACATTGCATTGTACAATATATAGCGTATACATTGCAGTGGACAATATATAGCGTATATATTGTAGCGGACAACATATAGTGTATACATTGTAGTGAACAATATATAGCGTATACATTGTTAAGGACAATATATACCGTATACATTGTAGTGGACATCATATAGCGTATATATTGTATCGGACAATATATAGCATATACATTGCAGCAAACTATATATAGCATATACATTGTAGCGGACAATATTTAGCGTATACATTGCAGTGTATAATATATAGCCTATACATTGTAGCGGACAAAATATAGCATATACATTGTAGTGGACAATATATAGCGACACCGCGGCGTGGTCTAGTGGTAGAGCTTCCGCCTCCCATGAGGAAGGTCGTTGGTTCAATCTCCGGCCGGGTCATACCAAAGACTTTAAAAATGGTACTAGAAGCTTCCTCGCTTGACGCTCAGCATTTAGAGGAGAGTTCTAGGTCTGGTCGGCCCGGTGTCATTATAATGTGTCTGGGTGGGGTATCATATCATGTCTGCGGCATGATACTCCAGTTTGACAGCGCTTAGAATACTGTCTTAAGTAGACACTGTCGCGATATGACTGAAAAATTGTTGAAAGCGACGCTAAACACCATACAACAACAACAACGCATATAATGCGTATACAGTGCAGTGGAAATATATAGCCTATACATTGTAGCGGACAAAATATAGCGTAAACAGTGTAACGGACAAAATATAGCGTATACATTGTAGCGGACAGAAGATATAGCGTATTCATTGTAGTGGACAAAATATAGGGTATACATTGTTGTGGACAACTTAAAGCGTATACAGTGTAACGGACAAAATAAAGCGTATACATTGTAGCGGACAGAAGATAAAGCGTATTCATTGTAATTGACAAAATATAGCGTATACATTGTAGTGGACAATATATAGCGTATACAGTGTAGCTGACAAAATACAGCGTGTACATTGTTGCGGACAAATTATAGCGTATACATTGTATTGAACAAAATATAGCGTATACGTTGTAGTGGAAATATATAGCATAGACATTGACTACATACATTTTTACATTCCTTGTTACGGAAACACATTTTGGTATAATCTATCTTTTCATAAACGTCCTGTGATTTAAATGGTCAAGTTCGATGCCGCCGTTAACCATTCATAAATATAGACATGCTTAAGTAATAAATTTAAAGAAAGCAAATGAATATGAAAACAAAATCTTACTCATGATCTTGAACCGTATCTAACTTTAGACCAATAAACGCATCAGCATACGAATATATCAACCAAGATGTATTGTCTCAATCTATATTATTAAGGAGTTATTCACATATTGAAGGAGTTATTCATATATTTAAAGAGTTATTCACATATTCTTTTATAAAACTTATGTGGCTGGTTTTGAAAATGAAGTAAAACCATATAAAAGCCAAATTGATAATTTTATTTCTTTTATACGTATGCTCAAATAAAGTATTAGTTGTACTGTGTCATACATTAACATGAATCTGCAAAACACGACCCCTTTAACGATTAACAAGTGATATACCCCTTTTCAATTATCTTGACGATTTCCAGACATACTAGGGTATTCTAATTTTATATATTTATTATCATATCATATATTTTTAAGTAAAAATGTATCGAAATTGTCATGTTAAATAATTCACAAAGAGTAAATAACTTAAACAATTCAAGCAATTTGAAAGGACACATGATAATGTTAAAGTGAACTTAATTAGTCATGTGATCAATCTAACTTCTTCTGGTTGTCCCATATCCTGATACGCCCCGGTCGGACCTTTATTCCAAACTATTGTTATGTGTATTATGACTCACATGACCGGTCACATTTTATATCATAATCGTGTAAGAGGAACAGGCCATTCATATTGGTTTCAGTCCATAGAGTTGAACCCTATTCAGTGTACATATGAAATTTATTCAAAGTTGCTTGAGAGTATAATAACATCCAAGCAGGCACTACCGATCGCGAGGGATGGTGTATGTTGAACAAGCGATCGCAAGGGATGGTACATTATGAATAACGATCGCGAGGGCTTGTGCATGATGAACTAGCGATCGTGAGGAATGGTGCATGATGAACTAGCGATCGTGAGGAATGGTGTATGGTGAACTAGCGATCGTGAGGAATGGTGCATTGTGAACTAGCGATCGTGAGGAATGGTGCATTGTGAACTAGCGATCGTGAGGAATGGTGCATTGTGAACTAGCGATCGTGAGGGATGATGCATGGTGAACTAGCGATCGTGAGGAATGGTGCATTGTGAACTAGCGATCGTGAGGAATGGTGCATTGTGAACTAGCGATCGTGAGGAATGGTGCATGATGAAATAGCGGTCGTGAGGGATGATGCATGGTGAACTAGCGATCGTGAGGAATGGTGCATTGTGAACTAGCGATCGTGAGGAATTGTGCATTGTGAACTAGCGATCGTGAGGAATGGTGCATTGTGAACTAGCGATCGTGAGGAAAGGTGCATGATGAAATAGCGATCGTGAAAGATGGTGCATGATGAACTAGAGATCGTGAGGAATGGTGCATGGTGAACTAGCGATCGTGAGGAATGGTGCATGGTGGACTAGCGATCGTGAGGGATGGTGCATGATGAAGAAGCGATCGTGAGGAATGGTGCATGATGAACAAGTGATTACAAGGGATGGTGCATGACGAAGAAGCGATCGTGAGGAATTGTGCATGATGAACTAGCGATCGTTAGGGATGGTGCATGATGGACTAGCGATTGTGAGGGATGGTGCATGATGGACTAGCGATCGTGAGTAATGGTGCATGATGAACTAGCGATTACAAGGGATGGTGCATGACGAAGAAGCGATCGTGAGGAATTGTGCATGATGAACTAGCGATCGTGAGGGATGGTGCATGATGGACTAGCGATCGTGAGGGATGGTGCATGATGAACTAGCGATCGTGAGGGATGGTGCATAATGGACTAGCGATCGTGAGGAAAGGTGCATGATGAACTAGCGATCGTGAGGAATGGTGCATGATGAACTAGCGATCGTGAGGAATGGTGCATGATGGACTAGCGATCGTGAGGGATGGTGCATGATGGACTAGCGATCGTGAGGAATGGTGCATGATGAACTAGCGATCGTGAGGAATGGTGCATGATGAACTAGCGATCGTGAGGAATGGTGCATGATGAACTAGCGATCGTGAGGAATGGTGCATGATGGACTAGCGATCGTGAGGGATGGTGCATGATGGACTAGCGATCGTTAGGGATGGTGCATGATGGACTAGCGATCGTGAGGGATGGTGCATGATGGACTAGCGATCGTGAGGGATGGTGCATGATGAACCAGCGATCGTGAGGAATGGTGCATGATGAAATAGCGATCGTGAAAGATGGTGCATGATGAACTAGAGATCGTGAGGAATGGTGCATGATGAACTAGCGATCGTGAGGAATGGTGCATGATGGACTAGCGATCGTGTGATGTGGTGCATGATGAACTAACGATCATGAGGAATGGTGCATGATGAACAAGTGATTACAAGGGCTTGTGCATGATGAACTAGCGATTGCGATGGATGATGCCTGATGAACAAGCGATCGCATTGGATGGTGTATGATGAACAAACGATTGCTAAGAATGGTGCATGATGAACTAGCGATCGCGAGGGATGATGCATGATGAACAAGCGATCATGATTGATGGTGCATGATGAACAAACGATTGCTAGGAATGGTGCATGATTAACTAGTGATCGCGAGGAATGGTACATGATGAACTAGCGCTCTCGAAGGATGGTGCATGATGAACAAGCGATCGCGATGGATGGTGGATGATGAACAAACGATTGCTAGGAACGATGCATGATGAACTAGCGATCGCGTGGAATAGTACATGATGAACAAGCGATCGCGATGGATGGTGCATGATGAACAAACGATTGCTAGGAATGGTGCATGATGAACTAGTGATCGCGAGGAATGGTGCATGATGTACTGGCGATCGCTATGGGCGGTGCATGATGAAATAGCGATCTCGAGAGGTGGTGTATGATGAACTAGCAATCTCGAGGGGTGGGGCATGATGTACTGGCGATCGTGATGGACCGTGCATGATGTAATAGCGATCTCGAGGGGTGGTGCATGATGAACTAGCGATCTCGAGTGGTGGTGCATGATGTACTAGCGATCTCGAGAGGTGGTGTTTGATGAACTAGCGATCTCGAGGGATGGGGCATGATGTACTGGCGATCGTGATGGGCCGTGCATGATGAAATAGCGATCACGAGGGGTGGTGCATGATGAACTAGCGATCTCGAGTGGTGGTGCATGATGTACTAGCGATCGCTAGGGACGCACCATGATAAACTAGCGATCTGGAGGGGTGATCTCTCTGATAACCGAATGTGACAATTTGTTTATTATTAGTCGAACATTAGATAACTTAGGTTAACGAAGTCTTAAAGCCACATCGATAGTTCACATGCTGTCTGATTTAGTATATGGGTGTAAAACCGTTTCAATTTGGTGGTGGTGGTGGTGGGTGGGTTGGGGGGGGGGGGGGGGAGGGGGTTAGGGCAACCTGAGGAGAGAGTGTATGAGAATGTACTTTCAGGATCAAAGTATATGCTGAAACTAAATATTGCTTAGGGCGACCCCCCCCCCCCACACACACACACCGCCCCCGGCTCCTACGGTTATGTATTATATTTCCTAAATGTATTATGATTAAAAATGATATGAACACAATAGTATAGGATATATGACGCCAAACATGACTGGACATTTTTAGTTTCACATCTCATTCATTCATTCATTCATTCATTCATTCATTCATTCATTCACTCATTCATTCATTCATTCATTCATTCATTCATTCATTCATTCATTCATTCATTCATTCATTCATTCATTCATTCATCATTCATTCGTTCGTTCTTTCGTTCATACGTTCGTTCGTTCGTTAGCATTAATAAATAAATTTATTTATTCGTTCATTCATTCATTCGTTTACGTATTCATTCATTCATTCATTCATTCATTCATTCATTCGTTTATTCGTTCATTCGTTCATTCGTTCATTTGTAAATTAATTCTTTCATTCCATCAATAATTAATTAATCATCCCAAATCATTGTGTTTAGATCACTAAGCCAACTACCCAGGCAATTGCGGTCAAATCTTCAACATCGCATTACCGGTACATCGACCGACGGAATTCCGGGTAACAACCGAGGTTACATGATTGGCCAAAATACGGACGTCTCGAAGGAAGTCAAGGGGACGTGAACTTATATATAAATGAGTGTTATAACTCTTGATTCCCCATCAATTCTTATTCATCTTTGAATAATAAAATTATAAAATAATGTGCATAATAGTTATACTATTAAAGCGGCATAACCGGTATATATATTGTAAATAAACACCGTTGTCGATATGTGTTTGTTTCAGTTAATCAGATCTTCCTTCAAGATCCAATCTTGCACAAAATGTCAAGACGTTTAGTTTTAGAAAAGCGAGCGTCACAGATGATCAAGACAATGTACAATTAGTAGCGAATATCGTCAAATGCAAACTCCACGTACTGGTTCACTCTACTTCCGGTTCGGAGAAAGTGAACACCCCTGTATTTGACCATCATTTTGTTTATTTTGGTACGGAGTAAACTGATTCCTGTTCCCAGCTTCATATCAATTTTACACTGAATGTTGGGTTTAATATGCAGCTCCAAATCCAATGTAACTCTATGAACAATATATAGGAATTCCTGTTGATTATCAACAAGAAGCGGAAACACTCACTCTCAGTCCCATTCTAGCAGGTATTTCCTGCATCAAAATTTAACATTGTTTACATATCTGTAGGCTGTCATAATGCTTGTGCAGGCTTCAATATTTGTTTATGCATGGAGAGTGTTTTCGCAAGGCTGCGCTAAGTCTATCTTGAACGCCCGATTGTAACTAACGACAATTATACGGGCTTAATTTCCGGTCAAAATATTGACATTCTTAAATAAACTACACTTTTTATTTAAGTATTTGTTAAAAATGAGATAAACATTTTATAAAAACGTTCTAAAATATTAATACGTGCATCAAATATTATTTATTGTATGCCAAACTAAACGGAATTGGACGTCACATGAAGCAGATGTACTTTAATGCAGTTTACGCCAAATGATGTCATTTTTGATAGCGCTCGGTATTGACCGTGTAACTCGTTTTTTGTGTGGAAAAAGCCGAGCTACTTTCCGCTTTGACCGATTATGAACTTATTTAACCATCGAAATAATACTTTCTTGTGACTGATGGAAACATACTGTTTATATCGACTTCTTATCGAAATTCTTATTTTTTTCTCATATGATATATAGATTACTTTAAAACAATAATCATTTAAAGGCCCATCGCCGGTAGCAGCTACACACAGCATTATAGGCGGGGCTTATCACTAGAAGCCGACAAGTTTACATCAGTTATTTGATAATACTCATGTCCAACATAAGCTGTAACTACCAGCATAGCCATAGAGGTTACTGCCTGTTGCAAGTTGTTCTGAACAACAATGTTTATTGTATGTGCTGGTTCCTCTGTATTATGGATTGAAATAAAGGTTTCCCCAGACTTACTACAGCAAACACAGCACTCAAATATATTGCAATGGCCATCTTATCTGCATGCATAATAAACAAAATTGCTAGTTAGGTACATCCAATTTACAGTTTCATACTGGGTTACATATAACACATCTCTGGTCATGATCAAAAAGATAAAGTGAAATTATTTGGATCAAGTTCCATGGATTAGTACATTATTTACTAGAGAGAATGAAAATTATTTATGAAAAATAGTTTATCTTATTTATTATCGACTTATATCAAACAGGCATACAAGTTGTAATGAATTGTAAATAAATTGCTTGGTCTCAAGTAATAGACAAACAAATATTTGTGAGACAAAAAATACAAAAATTGAAAAATAAAGAAACCCCTTTGACATTATAGAATGATCCATTCGATTTAGGTTCACAATTTCACTGGCAAAACTTACAAATGGAAAAAAATCGAGGAAATACCTTGAAGGTTTCGTAGGAACAGTTTTGCAAATTATTTCATTTATTTGATTATAATGAGTGTGATTTTGAGGATCATTTAGTTACATAAGACTGGTCAATTATTGTTGATGAAAATAACTATTGTTAGACACAGAACATAAAGGAATATTTATTGTCAGATGGCAATCAGGACAACAATTGAAGCACAGATGGGGAAAATGATGACGTGATTATGATGCTGATGATGACCATGAAAATAAATACATTCCTGTAGAACAGTTATGGATATTGTTTTCATTTCCGTTTATTTCAACATCAGTTTTGGCTAGGTGAATTTTCATTTCCTAATCAAAGAAACAGTCATTTACCAAAACGTAGATACAGAAAAATACTGGAATGTGTTTTCAAATGTAGGAGTTTGCTTCCTACTTCATTATGTGAGAAAAAAAAAAGAATATTGAACCATCCAAGATCTAATTTATGCCAAGTTGTGTTTTGAACCTAGTGCATGGTTCATACACAAACATCCAATGCCACCTATATGTATATAGCACTAAGTGTTTTTAATTGAAGGCTGTGATATATAAGAACTGTATTAACAATAAAATGATTTATTTGCTAAAACAACAAAACTTAAAGTTATTTCCAAAAGGTAGCTATTGTGAATTAAGGGATTCAAAACAATCATCAACCAAGGTAAGTGTGAATGTTAACTTATTTGCATCCAAATAAAAAAGTAAGTATGCATGTATCTGAGATAAGCCATAAACTACAATGTATAATCATTTGTTTATATATGAAAAGGGCAGAAATATTATGAAGATTATTCTTCTTAAACATGTAATTCACAAACTGAAAGTTAAACACATTTTTTCTACTCTGAGACATCAAACTTTGCATGGCTCCTCACAAGTGGGTTATACACATCTCCAAGCAAGTGTTGCTGTTTACACCACGTGACAAGGGTCAAACGGGGTTCAAAATTCAAATATTTAGCATATTTCCCTTGATATTTCAATTTTGTAAGGACTACTACTACTTTGTTTCAGGGAGCTTTTGTGAATAAAGGGCATTTTTATAAAGACAAAATATGTCCCTACAAATGCACTTATCTTTGAAAATAATGACAACTTTGTTACTATATTTTACAGAAAAAACATCTCCCAATTCAACATCGTGCAAGAAAGTGCCACCGATTGAAATTAGGTTCATTTCTATTTATAGAAAAGTTTAGGGTTTAAGTCGTTGGCAAAACTCATATAGTACTTGACAAAGCATTGCATAATATATTTTTGTTTAATAAACTCATAAATAAATTAATATTCAGATCAAATATATGATAGTGTGTACTGTTGATTGATTAACATGAGCTATAAAAAAGGCCCTCCCAGGGTGTTTTTGAGATCTGGTGAACATGGCCAATTATTATTGAGGGTCTGGGGGAACTGTGTTCATTATTTTCAGGAATCAAAGGCTTACTTTTAGAGATATGTTGGAAATAATTTTGGGGATCTGGGGAACACTGACCATTACGTTAATATAACAGATCTAGTGAACAGTGATACACTCATACATTTAATACACTCGTGCATTTTATACACTCATAAATTTTATACACTCGTATATTTCATACACTCATATACTTCATACACTCATACATTTTATACACTCGTGCATTTCATACACTCATAAATTTTATACACTCGTACAATTCATACACTCATACATTTTATACACTCATACATTTTTTACACTCATACATTTCATACACTCATACATTTTATATACTCATACACACATTTTATACATTCATATATTTCATACACTCATACATTTCATACACTCATACATTTTATACACTCATACATTTTTTACACTCATACATTTCATACACTCATACATTTCATACACGCATACATTTTATATACTTATACATACATTTTATACACTCATACATTTCATACACTCATACCTTGGACAAAATTAAGGCATGGCTATTAATATTACATAGTATATTCAAACTAAATCTGGCATATTCATTTTACTGACTTTTACATCCGCTTAAAATAAACCTACTCTGAATATGTATAATGAAACAAATTTTGAAGTATAATTTGGTTTATGCACATATGCACTCTATCACCACCCGTATTTTCTTGGGTGTTCATTCAAATCGCATAGCATTACATAGCAAAAATATATCGGACAAGCTCTTGAACTGACAAAATCGGATCATAAATACCAGATTTATTTCCCATGAAACACTATTTATATTGTTCCCACATTTTACTTACACCGTAGTTAAATACATATAGTATTTCGGATAAGCTCGTCAACTGACCAAATGATGTTGTTTATTTGTCAAATTTATGTATCTACTGAATCATCAAACATTACTATTTGACATTGTATGCACTCCAGTGTGTATGTAACCCTACATTCGTATACACAATTCAAAGACGGGTATGTTGTTTTGGGGGTAATAACAAAACAACAACAAAGGAAACTGTACGTTAGTTTGTATTTTTGCCTAAACATACATCAATATTTAACAATGACAGCAATGACTATAACAATCATCTCTAAGCAGCATTGGTGCTTGATCAATGTATTTTTGTTTGTTGTCGATATGTTTTCTTTTTTATGATTTGGTTATTTTCATACTAAGTTATGGTCAACACACATGAGTTTATGCTTACCAATTTAGCTCGATTGCAATGACAGCTCAGAGTTTATATGAACCGCTATCGAGTCCGCTTCCTACTTAAAGAAAGTTGGTTCTGATACAAAGGCTGCGGCATCCATATCCGGATGGCTTGGCGACAATATGGTAGATCCGTCTGTTAACGTGAATTGGTACAACGAATGGAAAATTGAAAGGAAACAAAACAATGTTCAAGGGACAACATTGTTTGAAGCTATAGACGCCATCCTCGAACCAAAAAGACCAACAGAAAAAGCCTCCACGTCTACCTCTGCAGGTACAAAAGTGCAGGTAATCTGGTTCTTAGTCGTCTGACCGTGCACACTAGTTTAACATTTGGCTGACCTTGTTTACACATTTCGTTTGTTTAATCTAATCATATTGACAACCTAATGAGCATAGAATTAAAACATATTAAAAAGCTGCCATTGTATTGTCTGCAATATTTGATCCACTATTTTTATTTTATAGTCCGAATGTCCCTTATTTATGTGAAAGCAGTTTTAAATGCGTTTTTTTAATACAAATGACCATTGTTAAACTTTGATAGATACGTGTGCCGTTTAGAAATTCAAGGATATAAATTCTTGCACTGTAGTCCATACGTTTATATTGTATTGTTACTAATATAATATGTAGATATAAAACATAAAATCTCCTAAATGTACTGAACATTCGTTATCACACCATATATTTATTTTTTATGCTGCTTGATTGCATACACAAAACAGATGAAAGATGCCATCCATTATTTCCTTCATCAGGAAATAAATAAATAAATGTTCTGGTGTCAATAGTTTCAAATTGTTCAGTTAAATGCTCAATGCTTATGCTTTTATTCAGGTGTTGGAACAGTGCCAGTGGGTCGTGTAGATACTGGAATAATGAAGACCGGTATGGTAGTAACGTTTGCCCAACCCATGATTGCTACTGAAGTGAAGTCCGTTGAGATGCATCTCAAGTCTCTGTCAGAGGCTTTACCAGGAGGCAATGTTGGTTTCAATGTGAAGAACATCTCAATCAAACACATCAAGAGAGGAAAATTGTGTGGTGACTCCAAAAACGATCCTCCAAAGGCAGCAACCAATTCCAATGCCCAGGTTTGATTTCATTCATATTCGGTAATGGTTAAACATTATTAGTGTTAAACATTAACAAATATATAAAATTGTTATGAACAATGTTGTTTATTATTAATGATAAGAAGTGAATCCTCTACAATCTCTATTGATTAAACATTCCTTTCAAAAGATCTTGGATTTAGTTTGCGAGTTGAATAATAATGCATACATGTAAATGATTGAACTATGATTTAAAAGGCTCGGTTTATACTGACATTCTCTCTCACAAACATGTCAACGAAGATTGTTGTATTTTGTTATGGAAAAATTCTTATGGATATATTTTAATTGAACTGCCACCATACCGATTTGTTGTTATTAGCTTACAGACAATATATCTGTATTTAAAGCTTTCATTTCTTTATTTTCAGAATCATATACACGTAACCTCAAATAAAACGATGTAAGTTCGTTATTTTAATTATTATTTTTTTTTAAATATATTTTATTTTTTTATTTTACTTTTTTTCGCATTACACTGAAACTTATCAAAATGAAATGAATTGTTTTCAACATCCATTGTTTACTTTAACTGTATACACAACTACAGAAAAAAAGTTTGAAAATGCGACCTAGGAAGTTAAATACAAAAAAAACTCTCAGAAACACAAGTGAATGGTTTTTTTCTTTCCATGGAGTTTTTTGTTAAGATCTGTATAGTCTTTTTTACCAGAATGTATTTTTATTATTTCAAGTCTGCTCAGAATTTAAATCTGTTTTTGCCATATTCAAATGAGTAATATAAAATTTGGAAGTCTCAATTGTAGGGGACTGTTTTTAGATAAAATGAAAATGACAGACATTTTTTTCAAAATGTAAAGAGATTTTTTATCATTTCTTGTAGACACCCATTCAACAAAGGCTACTGGTTTAAACATATGTATTCATTCAACAAAGGCTACTGGTTTAAACATATGTATTCATTCAACAAAGGCTACTGGTTTAAACATATGTATTCATTCAAATTTACATACATACAAATCAGTATAAAATCTTATAAAGTTCTTCTCCATAAAATATTGAAAATCAATGGAGATGCAAATGGGGCTCTGAAGCCAACTTTTGTTTTAGTTATAGTAGAGGAACTGAAGTTTTATTTAAAAATTCATTTACTTTTGATATACATACTGACTTTAAAGACCAAAACGTAAATTACATTATTTTGGATATTACTATTCAAGATCAGAGAATGACAATTGCGGTACAAACAAGGACAAACTTATATTATTTGAAAATATATTTCAACATATTGATCGTTTTGGGGAATCCTCTACTGTCATTGCTGGTGATTAGAAAGTACCTTTAAATGATGACCTTGGTATGTATAAGTATAAACAATTATAGATAATACGGAAGCTCTAGATCTGCATCATATTTGGCGAATAAAAAATGAAGGTAAAAAACGATTTTACATGGAGAGGTCCGCAAAATAAAATGGCTCGTTTAGATTATTTATTGTTTCATCGGAATTGCAATTATTTATTAAAAACAACAATATTGGTCTTTGTCAGATCATCCTCCTATTTCAGTTACATTTCTATTATTGATCAACCATGAGGTTGGGGTATATGGAAATTTAACAATAGTTTATGAAACAATTATTAATATGTTAAAATTGTTAAAACAACCATACAAAAAAACCATTAATCAATATAAAGTTCATACAGATGAACAATCTGAAGATTTTAAATTTAATATTAGTGATCAATTATAATGGGAAACGTTAAGTAAATGATTAGAGGAAAGACCATATTATATGCATCATATATAAATTCTCCCAAAGTTAATATCAGAAACACATTAAGGATTTATGAAAAATAGGCATATAGGATTTTTCAAGATTTAGCTTTAGAAACCATTGATACATTTTACATCTGCTCGGACCTTAAGGCAAATTTTGATAAAATTCATACAAAGTTCATTAAATATTGTGTTTTTTGTTGCTATTTTCATCGTTTTAATGAAAAACTCCTATCATATGTGCATCTTTCTATGATATTTAATAACTAAAGATCTTTTTTATGCTTATACAATAGTATTCTGAAATTATAAAAAAATAAAACAAAAAAATACATTTGTATTTAAATTTTGCTTTAAAAACGCATAATTCAAAAGTGCATAATCAATAAATTGGAATCCTCATGGCGAGATGGTCTGGGCTTATATCGCTGATTTCGTGGGTTTGAGCACAGGTCAGTCCAAAAATGATATGAGACAGTTTACCAGTCACTTGCACAAGGACGGTGGTTCTACTCAGAGTTTTTTCTTTAGTATTCTTCAGCCAATGACAATATGTTGAAAGTGGCATTAAAACTCATTAAAGTACCAATAAATTGATTTTAATACATTCCTGGATGAACAGATATATTAATAATTTACTCAGAAAAAGAGATGGGGATGTGCCAAGAAATACATCACATGGGATTTATATTTACCAACGTGTTCGTTTTTCTTAAGGATGCAGCTCCGTTGTTGTTTTAAATAAATGCAATCTATTAAAAACGAAAGCATTTCTTAAAACAGGGTTACTTTTATCACAAAACACTCAAGGCATTTTTTAAATTTTAATACCACTATCCTATTATTTGGAAATACCGATTTAGAAACAATTTTGCCACATAAGATCGTGTGTAATTGGAAGTTTAAAACCTTGTTTGCTCAATTATATCAAGACGTTTATCAAACGCGGTTATGGTCCACTGCGTGTTTGGTTGTCCTCTGCGTGTTTGGTTGTCCACTGCGTGTTTGATGATCCATTGCGTGTTTGATGATCCACTGCGTGTTTGATGGTCCACTGCGTTTTTTGATGGCCCACTGCGTCATTGACGGTACACTCTTTTACGGTTATGGCTCATTGTGCGTTTGACAGTCCACTGCCTCTTTGATGGTCCATTGCGTCCTTGATGATATACCCTTTTACGGTTATGGCTCATTGTGCGTTTGATAGTCCACTGCCTCTTTGATGGTCCATTGCGTCTTTGATGATATACCCTTTTACAGTTATTGCTCATTGCGTGTTTGATGATCCACTGCGTCTTTGATGGTCCATTGCGTCTTTGATGATATACCCTTTTACTTTACTGTTATGGATCATTGCGTGTTTGATGATCCACTGCGTCTTTGATGTTCCATTGCGTCTTTGATGATATACCCTTTTACGGTTATGACTCATTGTGCTTTTGACGGTCCACTGCCTCTTTGATGGTCCACTGCGTCTTTGATGGTATACCCTTTTACGGTTATGACTCATTGTGCGTTTGACGGTCCACTGCCTCTTTGACGGTCCACTGCCTCTTTGACGGTCCACTGCCTCTTTGATGTTCCATTGCCTTTGATGATATACCCTTTTACGGTTATGGCTCATTGAGCGTTTGACGGTCCACTGCCTTTTTGATAGTCCACTGCGTCTTTGATGGTATACAATTTTATGGTTAAGGTCATTTGCGTCTTTGATGGTATACCCTTTTACGGTTAAGGCCCATTGCGTGTTTAATGGTCCATTGCGTGTTTGACGGTCCATCGCTTGTTTGATGACCCACTGCGTGTTTGATGGTGTACCCTTGTACAGTTGACAAGCACTGTCTCTTTTTAATTATGCGACGAGCGGCTGCGGACTCGATGATGGCAAATTCCTCCCTAAACATTAAATGAACGGAAACGCTAGACACTTATTTCCGTCTCTCCGCACCGTTGCTTTAAATATTATCCTGCAGATCTGACTTCTGCAAAGTCATCGAGAACATCTACGTATAGCATCACGTGTTTCTTTTGATACATATTTACCTGAAAGTTTCTCTATTAAATACATGTGCATGCCGCTGTATTAGATATAATTAGTCCGAACTACTTTCATTTACACTGTTTCGCCCCAGGATATGATGCCGGAGGAAGAGCAAGGTTGGGTGTAGCCTTTAACCAGGTTTGGGCTCCCCGCGTCTTTTGCTGCTGACCGCTCCTAGGCGGTGACCCCTGTTTAACCAATGTATTGTTGTACTTATTGTAATTATTTCGTCTATTAATGGTGTTCATGAGGGTTTTGTGACTATGTCCTTAGAATGTTACGTTATATGTGTTCATGCTGATTTGGTAATTGTGTCCTAAGAATGTTACGTTATATGTGTTCATGCTGATTTGGTAATTGTCACGTCATCAGTGCCCATGAGGATTTGGTGAATGTGTCTTTAGAATGTTACGTCGTCTGTGTTCATGCCGATATGGTGACTGTATCCTTAGAATGCTACGTTATCTGCGTTCATGTTTAATTTGGTGACTGTGTCTTTTGAATGTTACGTCATCTGCGTGCATGCTGATTTGGTGACTGTGTCGTTAGAATGTTACATCATATGCGTTCATGTTGATTTGGTGAATGTGTCCTCCGAATGTCACGTCATCTGCGTTCATGCTGATTTGGTGACTGTGTCGTTAGAATGTTACGTCATCTGCGTTCATGCTGATTTTGTGACTGTGTCCTTAGAATGCTACGTCGTCTGCATTCATGCTGATTTGGTGACTGTGTCATTAGAATAATACGTCATCTGCGTTCATGTTGATTTGGTGACTGTGTCCTTAGAATGTTACCTCATCTGTATTCATGCTGATTTGGTAACTGTGTCCTATGAATGCCACGTTACCTGTATTCATGCTGATTTGGTAACTGTGTCCTAAGAATGTCACCTCACCTGTATTCATGCTGATTTGGTAACTGTGTCCTTAGAATGCCACGTCACCTGTGTTCATGCTGATTTGGTTACTGTGTCCTTAAAATGCCACGTCACCTGTGTTCATGCTGATTTGGTTACTGTGTCCTTAGAATGCCACGTCACCTGTATTCATGCTGATTTGGTAACTGTGTCCTAAGAATGCCACGTCACCTGTATTCATGCTGATTTGGTAACTGTATCCTAAGAATGCCACGTCACCTGTATTCATGCTGATTTGGTTACTGTGTCCTTAAAATGCCACGTCACCTGTGTTCATGCTGATTTGGTTACTGTGTCCTTAGAATGCCACGTCACCTGTATTCATGCTGATTTGGTAACTGTGTCCTAAGAATGCCACGTCACCTGTATTCATGCTGATTTGGTAACTGTATCCTAAGAATGCCACGTCACTGTGTTCTTAGAATGTTACGTCATCTATGTTCATGCTGATTTGGTAATTGTCCTAAGAATGCTACGTCACCTGTATTCATGCTGATTTGGTGACTGTGTCCTTAGAATGCAACGTCATCTGTGTTCATGCTGATTTTGTGACTGTGTCCTTAGAATGTTACGTCAACTGTGTTCATGCTGATTTTGTGACTGTGTTCTTAGAATGCTACGTCATCTGTGCTCATGCTAATATAGTGATTGTGTCCTTAGAATGCTATATCACAAGTGTTCATGCTGGTTTGACGACTGTGTCCTTATGTTGTTGTTTCAGAAAGTATTGTTCGTGACCTTAAAATGAAACTACTGTATAAGTTTGGCTAAGATGCAATAAAATAGACGGATTTTCAAACATACAAAACAGACAGGTGACAGAATATTAATTATGGTTAAAAAGACAGGCGACAGAATATTAATTATGGTTCTTGTGTGTTCTTTGGCATAAGTAAGCTTAATAACATTTTACATGGAGATTGTTGATGTGTAATGTTTTCATATATACCATAATAAATAGAGAAAACTAAAACCTTATGTCCATTGTTTCAGGTTGTTATTCTATACCATCCTGTTGAAATAAGGAATGGATATTCACCAGTGTTGGATTGCCACACATCTCATGTTGTCTGCAAGTTCCTCGAAATCAAATTAAAGATTGATCGTCGAACTGGTAAAAAACTGGAAGAGAATCCCAAATTCGTAAAATCTATTGATGCTGCTATTGTCACACTCGAATCATAAATGCTGATGTGTGTGTAGTCTTTCCGCGAGTATCCTCCTCTTTGTCGTTTTGCTGTACGTGACATGAGACAAATTGTGGCAGTCGAGGTCATTCAGAGTGTTGTAAAGAAATCACTGGAGGAAAAGAAAACGACAACTCCTGGAAAACAAAAATGATTACCAATGCTGATTTTATACGAATATAATAGATGCTACCACAATGAACAACTTTAGCACTTAACCATTGCCAAAGTTATTTTAAATTTATTTTGGATAATGCTAAAACTATAATACACCGACAGACTCTAGAGACGCAACACTCAGATACACAGCAATGAAACATTGAACTCTGTATCGACATTTTTTTATTTTGGTTATTTGGTAATATAACATCTTTTTACCTTTCCTAGTACTTTTCATCAAAATCTATTTCAATGATCAGTTCTTTTTATTGATTTCAAACATACAACCCCTGTTACATAAGAAAAGATTTATATTGATAATGTATGAAAACATGTATAATAAATAGTTGAAATTATTTACTTGTTGTTTTTGTGTTAAAATTAAAAACAATCTTAAACTATGCTTCAGAACATACCATGTAGTTGAGGGCAAAGGGTGTCGTTTCTCTTATACACATAAACTTAATAATTTGAGTATTGCCACATCTTGTATACAAAATTAAGCTTAAATAGGCTTGCTTAAATTATATATGACGCATTTATTTAAACGTTCAGCAATGTAAAGCTTGTAGCAAAAAGTGTAAACATTTGATTGTTAATCTGTTATATTGTATATAATATTGCATATAAAATTTTGATGTCTAAATGACTGAGTAGCGAGCAGTGACAATCGAACTTTCTTTGAAATTTAAACATATGTCTATCATTATAGAGAGTGAACAGCGAAATAGTATTTTACAATTAAAACTACTAAATAAAAGTTATAATATTATCCTGTCTTGTGTATGTTCTTGAACTCAACAGTTTGTAAATAATAACGTCTTATAATGTCACTTTCCGTTGGTATGCTTACATAATATAGGCCTACTGGGCTACATCTGACACAAACTTCATTATTGTATTTAATTTAAACCATTGTTTGTGCAGGTTTTACTTTGTTTAAACCTATAAGTACAGCAGGAAAGCCAGCGGCTCGCTTATAGTGATATTTATAAACCTATAAGTACGGCAGGAAAGCCAGCAGCTCACTTATAGTGATATTTATAAACCTATAAGTACGGTAGGAAAGCAAGCGGCTCGCTTATAGTGACATTTATAAACCTATAAGTACAGTAGGAAAGCAAGCGGCTCGCTTATAGTGATATTTATAAACCTATAAGTACGGTAGGAAAGCAAGCGGCTCGCTTATAGTGACATTTATAAACCTATAAGTACGGTAGGAAAGCCAGCAGCTCACTTATAGTGATATTTATAAACCTATAAGTACGGCAGAAAAGCCAGCGGCTCGCTTATATTGACATTTATAAACCTATAAGTACAGCAGGAAAGCAAGCGGCTCGCTTATAGTGATATTTATAAACCTATAAGTACGGCAGGAAAGCCAGCGGCTCGCTTATATTGACATTTATAAACCTATAAGTACAGTAGGAAAGCCAGCGTTTATAAAAATCACATTACAAAATTGAGATTTTGACAGAAAATTGATGAAAAACACATTCTAAATATAAAGAATGTAGGTGTCTATAATAAAAGATCGTTAAACTTGTCATTTCCCCTGTTTAATAGATACAATAGAGATTCCTTTAACAACCGCCAATTCCTTTCCGAAAATATATTCAGCAAAAATATGCAAAGCATAAATTGAATCTCAAGTCCACAATTTCTACCTAAAATACACTTTAGAACAAACTGACTTAAAAACAAGTTCTTATTGAGAGAAAAAAATCCGAAGACACCAGCAAGTAACTCAACATAGACTCTTTCGACATACAAAATAAAAATAAGAAAAAACAACATTTTTTTGGACAAAATTCAGTTTCATCACTATTGCACATAAATATTAATGACCTAGTGATTATTGAAAAACCGACTTATTAAAAAACGGTTACCGAAACACAAATACTAAATACCCGTATAATAAACTGGCGAAATGTAAAACGGGTTTAGTTAGATTCTTATAAACCATTCTTAGAAAATAGTGATGTTGTCAAATGCGAGCCCCCCACCCCCTAGAAATATATGATACTCGAGAAATTGAAGATTTATACTCGGCTATTGTGCTAATAGTAAACCTAGCAACAAACTTATATATTTGAACCATACATAAAACCACTTTGGAATAACGAAATGACGTATATACCTACATATTGAAATGAAAGCAATACGCTACATATGGTTCAACGAAAATAAGCCAAACGACACAAATTCACTTTATTACCAAAATTATAGAAAATCAAACTGTTCTTTTCGACTTTTTCACAGTAGGGAAGCAGTATTATTGTTTTAAGAGAACCAGGATGCAGAAATCGATTCTGCAGCGGAATGTGACAACAATGGATTTTTTAAGCTAAAAAATAAGCGTCGAAATAATGTCATATAACTCGGGTTTCGAAAGGAATTTGAACGGTAGTGTCCTTTGAGAGCCGAAGTAAATTTTTTACATATGCCCACATAAATGGAAAAAAAATGCATAGACATAACACTGTCTAAAGGCGGAAACAAAAAGCAAAATAACCCAAATAGCTGTAGAACTATCTTACTGTGTTCATGTATATAAAATATTCAGCTGATTAAAAAAAATGGAAAACTGAACTTTATTTCCGTCGCAAGGAGGTTTTCAGAAAAATGTCAACAGACTCATGACATCATATATGTATCGTGAATGCGTCAACAACGCAGATGAAAACAATTCACAAATCTACACCTGTTTCGATGACACAAAACAAGCGTTCGACCGAGCATGGATTTCACTATTGGTTCTAAAATTATTCAAAACTGGAATTGGTTTTACACTATTCAAGTCGATAGCATTTTTTTGTAGAATGCCCTAGTTGTGTAAAATCACAAGGTCATACATCGGACTGGTTCCCCATATTACAAGGAACCCGCCAAGGCCAGAGTCTTAGTCCCTACCTCTATCTCGTATTCATTCATCACTTGATGCACAAAATTGAACAAAAGTGAATATTGTTTTAAGATATATGATATGCAATATGGGTGTCCAACTTCAGCAGATGACATGGTAGTCATTTCGAGCGTCAAACACGGATTAGACAGCCTCCTTAACTTGTGCTATACGAATTCACAAAACGAACAATACATATAGAATTATACGCCACACCGGTTCATATATTTCCTTTAAACCTAAATAAAGAGATGTATATGAAATTCAAATGTAAATGTAAGATTTAGGGTGTAAAGCTAACAAAGATTAAGCTAGCGAAAGCAGTATGCAAACATATAGTATTCATGCCTGCTGCCCTTGGATGTGACATAATATCTCGACTGGTTGGTACGGGAAAAGTTACTTCGGAAGTTTCAAATAAACAAGAAATTCCGTGATTGTGCTATTATTTTAATGACAAAACAAAAGATACAGTTGCTCAGTCAGGAGAAGACATTAATAACTGCGTACAATCGAAAACCGGGATAAACCATTGATACTCTAATAGTTGGTGAGTTCTTCCAGAAAGTTGCCATGAAAGTATTACATTTGTGACACCTGTAGGTATACCATCAACCAACTTTTGCATCAGCAATTCATCATAACATCAGAGTGATACATCAAATTCAAGTACGGAAGGATAAAGATACCATATATCATAGGCATTGGACTGGAAAGTAGTACACGGTAAGATGGTGGATGTACAAAGTTTACTGAAAGCTGAGGATTAAGTGTAAAGTCAGATTGTTGTAATGCTCAATGCGCACGAAGGCGTTGATTACAAATGCATTATGATATTATTTCGTGTAAACTCGGTTGTTTATTCGTATAAATGCGCGTTCGTGTGTGCGTGAAAAAGTTGTAATATAGTAAATACAAACCAGTAACATAACAAGCAAATGATAAATATTTAAAATACCATTTTTCACGCTTACTGTAGAGGTGGGTGGGGTTTTCTTAAACTACTGTTATCTCATACCATGTATTCGTTTAAAAGCTAGCACAAAACAAAAGCATGATGTCATCAAAACATGAATATTTCGTATAAATATCTATACTTTCTACCTTAGCAGATAATAACACATTTTCTCGTTTAATATAAATATGCTTTTTTTCCTAAATTTTTAGTTTAGTATGTTATCAATGAGTATATTTACTGGTCAAAGCAAAGGCACCTTCTGTTACTTATAGTTTCGGATTTTTCTATTGGACTATATATAGAGAATTCATTTAGTATACAGGGTAAGGTACAGTAACGCATATAGTATCTAGTAGAGCTAGAGTTGTGTCCCATAATGTAGCCTTATATGCTTAGAGGTTAATATTATTTAAGGAATATAGTGATAAGGTTCAGTCAATTTCTGGCTATTTTAGGTCAACCCGGACAAAATTGCAACATATTGTTTCTAAGCTGTTTTTGTATTTACATATATGGCTGCAAAACATATCAAATGTTAACCACAATCAACGATGGGAAAGCTTATATTTACTACTTCAAACACACCACGTAACTGAAAAATGGTTAAGCTTTGAAAAGGTCATCACTGACACTTAATGAGTTTTGTATAGTTCACTGTTTTACACCTAATACTGTTATTTTCTATGATGCATATGTTGTAACATGACGTTTCTTCTCACCACTAACACTAGTTGCGTATAAATGAACTTTTTACCGTTGACAAAGTTATTATGTGTGATACAGATTCACAGCTTTAAGTTTTGTTATTGTTAAAATAACATATTTTAGAATATTTGTAACCGTAATGTATTGAAATTGTGCCTTTTGAATATGTGAAATTAACCCACATACCTATTTTAACGAGTCAATCTGTAACTAATTTAGATTAAATTAGATAAAATTGCAATATAATGTTTTTAAAATATTCTTTTTATTTACATATATTGCAAGAAAACATATCCAAAAGTTAACCGCAATCGAACAATGGGAAACATTTCTTTTATTAGTTCAAACATAAGTGAAACATAAGTGAAAAATGTTAAGCTTTGTAAAGCTCTTCACTGAAATTAGTTGTGTATATGTCATTGTTTTGCACCCGAGACTGATATTTTCTATGATGCATATGTTGTAACAATAAGTTTCTTATTACAAAAATAACACATTTTAGATTATTTTAAACCTTTAACGTATTGAAAAGGTGCCGTTGAGCATGTGAAATTATCCCACCCACCTATTTTATTGGGTACATAATTCTGTAATTGTTTTAGGTTAAATCGGACCCAATTGCAACATAATGTTTGTATGCTGATTTTTCATATTTACAAGTATTCCTGTAAAACATATAAAAAATACAACAATAAAACAAAGGCTAAGCTTTGTTTAATTTCAACCCATTACTTATTTGAAAAATGTTTATTTTCGGAATAGGCCATTTCGGAATGACACAAGTGTACACTTTATTAGTTCAGACTTTTATGTATTACCTGAAATAGTTTATGCTTAATACTAATAATCTAAAATAACTAATTTATGTTATTAGGAACCAATATATACTAAAATTTTGTAATTGGCGCATGTAAAACGATCCCTCCCAGTTCTTAAAAGCAGATCTATGATATATGATAAGTTTAGGTAACTCAAGACGAAAATGCAACACATGTTTCTCAGTTGTTTTCATAACATATTGTTTTATAATATATCGAGAAAGAAATATCTAAATTTTAGTTCGAACGTAATTAGCATCTAACTGTTAATGATTATTCTTTCAAAAAGTCATCACTGATATTAGTTGTGCATGTATATAAATTACAGTTTTATATCATATACAACCCTATTTCCTAAAATATAAACTCATAGCAAAACATTTTCTATTAATAAAATCACATGTTTAGTATATTTCGAACCATAATGAATTAAATATTTTCATTTGGAATTATGACCCTATCACACTCAACCACACACACACACATGTACATCGTGTTCTTATATAGCAATGTCTTCTATCAGAAAGGCTCTTGAAATATTGATAATACAACTGAACTACCCAATAATTTTCCATTCTAGGCTTCCCAGCTAGTCCCATTCTTATAGTTTGATATAAATCATTCCTTTTAATTCTTTGCTGCAGCTGATTTTGCTATAATTGCTTCTGGACCAGCACACTTTACACTTGAAGGAACATTTTATGGCCTTGGAATCACGGAGCTCATTCAGTGATCTCAGGGAACAGATAGAGTTTGCAGTAAACACCTAGATAGCGTCATCCAAAACAGATTTATATGACTTTCTTGGCATTCCATGCTGACGAGGAGTTTTGATGGGTGCTTATATCACCCAATAATTAAACAAAAAAGGTCATTATCCAAACGACAAATTCCTCTTGCTGGAGAAATTAATCTCTGAAAGAGAGATTTGTCAACCTTCAATGTCTCTTTTGTATCAAATATAACTGTCTTGTTTTTATTCTTGATTGAACCACAACTACACCTATGAACCTATGGCAATGTTACAAAGATATGGGTCATCACGAATTAAGTTTCTAAGTGTTAGGAATGCAGTAATTACTTCATATATCATTTAGATCTCTGATTCCGTATGATTTACTGGATTTACACTTGGTATATTTGAGATGCCAGTAAACTCCTGCATATCATGGTTCATATTTGTTGGAGTAGACAGGATCCATGGTGTCATTATTCTAACCCATGTTAAAAAGTCCATCAGAATATCTGCAGCTTCTTTTAATTAATCAGAGGTTTAAGATTCATATTCTGCTATTTTAACGCGTTATCTGCACCACATCCAAAAAAGATGTTATTAATAGGTCAGTGATACTTCCAGATCAACTAATAAATTAACTATTTCTTCAATGGCAGATATATGTTTATGTAAACTCTGTAAGTCTGATTGTTGTATGTGTAATTCTAAGTGCAAGTATGATCTTCACAACACTTGCCAATGCTAATTCTATTTCACACTCAGCAATACTTGAATGTTCAGAACCTATGAATTACTAGATAACAACATTGTCACATTTCATTTTCTGTATATTTTGAAGATTTGTAAAAACAGTAGTTAGTTGGGGACTGTATGCATATCTTTTATCTATTTTATTGATAACTAATTTTCAATTTAAAGGAGTTTAACTTTAGTACACTTAATTATGCGTAAGTGCCTATGTGTATCAAAAATGTCCAGTTTATCTGGTAGCTATCGTGTACTGTATGTAATCTGTCATGGTGCTGTGCTTTCATCGCACTAGGAAAACATAAATTATACTTTCGTCATCTTGCCACCTTCCGCAAGTGTCCGTTTATTTGCTCTATCTTGTCCGCCGCCATTACACCATGCGGTGCTGCATTCAGGTTGAATGGCTGTGATATTAACATGTTGGCCGTAAAGAGACAGGATAACAAAAGTACAACGTTTCACTGGATCTTATTAATGTCCATCGGAGATTTTAAAGCTATAAATGTATTATATGTTGTTTTGTCATGTTTGGTCGCCCCACCAGAATGACAAAATAAGATGACTCATATTAGCCATCATATATTTTTACCATATATATATATATATATAATTATATATACCATGCACCATTCTGTCTCAATTAAGCATATTGCAATGCAAATATATCTGGCAGTGTTGTCTTTTTGAAAATAATGTTTCATGTAGCCATACTTTATTGTGGTTTCAATTTATACATTGCCGTGAAGGGACACCGACTACATTAAGTATTTAGATCGTTGGCATATATGTAACTGCTGATCCTCTTTCTCGCTCTCAACGATAATAAACACGATACCTTGCAAAATTAATAGTTTGCTCATGCATTAAGATATATTGAATATTTCCAGCAATTTCAGATACAGTATATGAAATTGACTATTTCTGCTATTATATATTGCACCCTCTGATACATGTTAAGGTACATTTTAACGCATATGCTATCGGATATGATGTCGGGTGACCACTAGTACGTCGGCGACAGATAACAAAGATTTGCAAATGAAATAATTGAGTCGAGACAAATATTCCGTAAATTGCTATTTTGTTTCTTATTTTTATGCGGACATAACTTAATAGCTTTAATTGTTGCCATTGCTGTTGTTACTACTACTGTTACTGCTGCTCCTGATGATGATAATGACATATTTGTTGTAGTTTTACTTTGGTTAATTTATCCTTATATATTTTCAATACTTAGTCAATAAAAAATGATATTTCTTAGTTGAAAAATCACTGTATAATACTAGTGAATGGGGTAATTATATATGCTAAATGTCAGTTAAATAGCTTTTTGTCAATATTTTGTAGATATAATTGATATTTGTCTTTAAAATGAGTTTCATTAACACTATTATCAACAGAATCAACTTTTGGTTTGTTCAAAATATCGTCACATATCAATATACTCACTATTTTTACTTCAGATTTACACATCTACGACTTTGGTAAACGTTCTTTCTGTATCTTTTTTTAACACATCATTCCCTAATTAAATCCACTAAGAGAAACTATGTTGCAATTTTATCCGGATGATGTTATTGGAGCTGGAAATCAACAAAGATAACAAGACTGAAAAGAAAAAGAGATTTCAAGAATTAAGAAAATACGGAAAGGAAAACAAGATAAAATTAAGTGCGGAAAGAAAAACAAGAATGATAAGAATGAAGGAAATACGGAAAGAAAAACAAGAATGAAATATTAACGAAAAAAAACCAAAGAAAAAAAAAAACAAAAAAAAAACAAGAATGACAAAAATGAAATTAAATACGGAAAGGAAAACAAGAATGGATGAGCTTATTGTTTGGATCTGGTTATTGTTTGGTAGTGGTTATTGTTTGGATGAGGTTATTGTTTGGATCTGGTTATTGTTTGGATCTGGTTATTGTTTGGTTGTGGTTATTGTTTGGATGAGGTTATTGTTTGGATGAGGTTATTGTTTGGATGTGGTTATTGTTTGGATCTGGTTATTGTTTGGATAAGGTTATTGTTTGGTTGTGGTAATTGTTTGGATGAGGTTATTGTTTGGATCTGGTTATTGTTTGGTTGTGGTTATTGTTTGGATGAGGTTATTGTTTGGATGTGGTTATTGTTTGGGTGTGGTTATTGTTTGGATGAGGTTATTGTTTGGATGTGGTTATTGTTTGGATCTGGTTATTGTTTGGGTGTGGTTATTGTTTGGTTGTGGTTATTGTTTGGATGAGGTTATTGTTTGGTTGTGGTTATTGTTTGGATGAGGTTATTGTTTGGATGTGGTTATTGTTTGGATGAAGTTATTGTTTGGGTGTGGTTATTGTTTGGATGTGGTTATTGTTTGGGTGTGGTTATTGTTTGGGTGTGGTTATTGTTTGGATGAGGTTATTGTTTGGATGAGGTTATTGTATGGGTGTGGTTATTGTTTGGATGAGCTTATTGTTTGGATGTGGTTATTGTTTGGATGTGGTTATTGTTTGGGTGTGGTTATTGTTTGGGTGTGGTTATTGTTTGGATGAGGTTATTGTTTGGATGAAGTTATTGTTTGGATGAAGTTATTGTTTGGGTGTGGTTATTGTTTGGGTGTGGTTATTGTTTGGTTGTGGTTATTGTTTGGTTGTGGTTATTGTTTGGATCTGGTTATTGTTTGGTTGAGGTTATTGTTTGGATATGGTTATTGTTTGGATCTGGTTATTGTTTGGTTGTGGTTATTGTTTGGTTGTGGTTATTGTTTGGATGAGGTTATTGTTTGGATCTGGTAATTGTTTGGATGTGGTTATTGTTTGGTTGTGGTTATTGTTTGGATGTAGTTATTGTTTGGATGTGGTTATTGTTTGGATGAGGTTATTGTTTGGATCTGGTTATTGTTTGGATGAGGTTATTGTTTGGTTGTGGTTATTGTTTGGATGAGGTTATTGTTTGGATGAGGTTATTGTATGGGTGTGGTTATTGTTTGGATGTGGTTATTGTTTGGTTGTGGTTATTGTTTGGTTGTGGTTATTGTTTGGATGTGGTTATTGTTTGGATGTGGTTATTGTTTGGATGTGGTTATTGTTTGGATGAGGTTATTGTTTGGATGTGGTTATTGTTTGGATGTGGTTATTGTTTGGTTGTGGTTATTGTTTGGATGAGGTTATTGTTTGGATGTGGTTATTGTTTGGATGTGGTTATTGTTTGGTTGTGGTAATTGTTTGGTAGTGGTTATTGTTTGGTTGTGGTTATTGTTTGGATGTGGTTATTGTTTGGATGAGGTTATTGTTTGGATGTGGTTATTGTTTGGATGTGGTTATTGTTTGATTGTGGTTATTGTTTGGATCTGGTTATTGTTTGGTTGTGGTTATTGTTTGGTTGTGGTTATTGTTTGGATGAGGTTATTGTTTGGATCTGGTAATTGTTTGGATGTGGTTATTGTTTGGTTGTGGTTATTGTTTGGATGTAGTTATTGTTTGGATGTGGTTATTGTTTGGATGAGGTTATTGTTTGGATCTGGTTATTGTTTGGATGAGGTTATTGTTTGGTTGTGGTTATTGTTTGGATGAGGTTATTGTTTGGATCTGGTTATTGTTTGGTTGTGGTTATTGTTTGGTTGTGGTTATTGTTTGGATGAGGCTATTATTTGGATGTGGTTATTGTTTAGATGTGGTTATTGTTTGGTTGTGGTAATTGTTTGGTAGTGGTTATTGTTTGGATGTGGTTATTGTTTGGATGTGGTTTTGGTTATTGTTTGGATGTTGTTATAGTTAATATGTGGTTTTGGTCATAGTTTGGATGTGTTTATTGTTTTGGTGTAGTTTAAGGTATTGTTTGGATGTGTTTTGGTTATTGTTTGGATGTGCTTATTGTTTGGTTGTGGTTGTTGTTTGATTGTTGTTTTTGTTTGAATGTGGTTTTGGTTATTGTTTGGAAGCGGTTTATGGTAATTGTTTGATTGTGGTAATTGTTTGAATGTGGTTTTGGTTATTGTTTAGGTGTGGTTCTGGTTATAGTTTGGATGTGGTTATTATTTGGATGTGGTTATTGTTTGGATGTGTTTATTGTTTGGGTGTGGTTTTGTTATTGTTTGGATGTGGTTTTGGTTATTGTTTGGATGTGTTTATAGTTTTGATGTGGTTATTGTTGCTGAATGAGGTGTTGTTAATATTAAAAGGTGGATGTTGGTGAGAGTTTGTTTTAGTGGGGATTGACTGTTGATGAAAGTTGTTTTTGGAAGGTGGCCGTAAGTGGGAGATGGCTGTTTCTGGGAGGTGAATGTTGGTAGGAAACTGTTGTTGGCGAGAGTTGGTAGCGGAAGGTGGCTGTTGGTGAGAGTTGGTTGTCAGTGGACGATGGCTGTTGGTGAGAGTTAGTTGTTAGTGGAAGGTGTTTGTTGGTGAAAGTTTGTTGATAGCGGAAGGTGGCTGTTGGTGAGAGGTGGTTGTTAGCGGAAGGTGGCTGTTGGTGAGAGTTGGTTGTTAGTGAAAGGTGTTTGTTGGTGAAAGTTTGTTGATAGCGGAAGGTGGCTGTTGGTGAGAGGTGGTTGTTAGTGGAAGGTGGATGTTTGTGAGAGTTGGTTGTTACCGGAAGGTGGCTGTTAGTGAGAGTTGGTTGTAAGTGGAAGGTGGCTGTTGGTAAGAGTTGTTTGTGAGCGGAAGATGGATGTTGATGAGAGTTGGCTGCTATTGAAAGATGGCTGTTAATGGGATGTTGTTGTTGTTAGAAGGAGGTTGTAAGTGTAAGGTTGCTGTTGGTGAGAGTTGGTTGTTAGTGTGGGGTGGCTATTGGTGGGAGTTGGTGGCTATTTGAAGGTGACTGTTGGTGCATGTTGGTTGTTGGTGGGAGGTGGCTGTTGGTGGGTGTTGGTAGCTATTGGAAGGTGATGTTTGTGGGAGGTGGTTGTTGGTGAGAGCTTGTTAATAGCGGAAGGTGGCTGTTGTTGAGAGTTGGTTTTTAGTGGAAGGTGGATGTTGGTGAGAATTTGTTGTTATCGGAAAGTGGCTGTTGGTGAGTGATGGATGTTAGTGGAATGTGGCTGTTGGTGAAAGTTGCTTGTTAGCGGAAGGTGACTGTTGGTGAGAGTTGGTTGTTAATGGAAGGTGGCTGTTGGTAAGAGTTGTTTGTGAGCGGAAGATGGATGTTGATGAGAGTTGGCTGCTATTGAAAGATGGCTGTTAATGGGATGTTGTTGTTGTTAGAAGGAGGTTGTACGTGTAAGGTGGCTGTTGGTGAGAGTTGGTTGTTAGTGTGGGGTGGCTATTGGTGGGAGTTGGTGGCTGTTGGTGCATGTTGGTTGTTGGTGGGAGGTGGCTGTTGGTGGGTGTTGGTGGCTATTGGAAGGTGATGTTTGTGGGAGCTGGTTGTTAGTGAGAGCTTGTTAATAGCGGAAGGTGGCTGTTGTTGAGAGTTGGTTTTTAGTGGAAGGTGGATGTTGGTGAGAATTTGTTGTTATCGGAAAGTGGCTGTTGGTGAGTGATGGATGTTAGTGGAATGTGGCTGTTGGTGAAAGTTGCTTGTTAGCGGAAGGTGACTGTTGGTGAGAGTTGGTTGTTAATGGAAGGTGGCTGTTGATGAGTGTTAGTTTTTAGCAGAAGGTGGCTGTTGGTGAAGGTTTGTTGTTTGCGGATGTTGACTGTTGGTGAGAGTTGGTTGTCAGCGGAAGGTGGCCGTTGGTGAGAGTTTGTTGTTAGCGGATGATGGCTGTTTGTGGGATTTAGTTGTTAGCGGAAGGTGGCTGTTGGTGAGAGTTGGTTGTTAGCGGGAGATGTTTGTCGTTAGAGTTGGATGCTTTTGAAAAAGGCGGCTGTTAATGGGATGTTGTTACTGTTAGAAGGTGGTTGTTGGTGTGAAATAGCTGTTGGTGGCTGGTAAGAGTTGGTGGCTATTGAAAGGTCATGTTGAATGGGGGTGGTTGTTAGTGGGAAGTGGCTGTTGGTGTAAGTCGGTAGTTATGGGATGGTGATGTTAATGGGAGGTGGCTGTTGGTTGAGTTGGTAGTTATGGGATGGTGATGTTGATGGGAGGTGGTTGTTGGTGGGAGGTGGCTGTTGATGGGAGTTGGTAGTTATAGGAAAGTGGTGTTGATGGGAGGTGGTTGTTGGTGGTTGTTGGTTGCTATTGGAAGGTCATGTTAATTGGATGTGGTTGGTGATGGGAGGTGGCTGTTGGTTGAGTTGGTAGTTATGGGATGGTTATGTTATTGGGAGGTGGTTGTTGGTGGGTATTGGTGGGTATTGGTGGCTATTAGAAAGTCATGTTGATTGGAGGTGGTTGTTGGTGGGAGGTGGCTGTTAGTGGGAGTTGGTAGATACAGGAAAGTGATGTTGATGGGAGATGGTTGATGGTGGATGTTGGTGGCTATTGAAAGGTCATGTTGATTGGAGGTGGTTGTTGGTGGGAGGTTGCTGTTGGTGGTAGTTGGTAGTTATTTAAGTGGTGTTGATGGGAGGTGGTTGTTGGTGGGTGTTGGTGGCTATTACGAAGATATACCGGTCGGTATCCTTGCACTGCCACAGACTGCAAGTTGGTACGAAGATATACCGCTTGGTATCTTTACACTGCCACAGATTGCGAGTTGGTACAAAGATATACAGGTCGGTATACTTACATTGTCACAGACTGCAAGTTGGTACAAAGATATACAGGTCGGTATCCTTACAGTGTCACAGACTGCGAGTTGGTACGAAGATATACCAGCCAGTATCCTTACACTGCCGCAGACAGTGAGTTGGTACAAAGATATACCAGTCAGTATCCTTGCACTGCCACTGACTGCGAGTTGATACGAAGATATACCAGTCAGTATCCTTGCATTGCCACAGACTGTGAGCTGGTACGAAGATATACCAGTCAGTATCCTTACAGTGCCACAGACTGTGAGTTGGTACGAAGATATACCAGTCAGTATCCTTACAGTGCCACAGACTGTGAGTTGGTACGAAGATATACCAGTGTCCTTGCACTGCCACAGACTGTGAGTTGGTACGGAGATATACCAGCCAGTATCCTTACACTGCCACAGACTGTGAGTTGGTACGAAGATATACTGGCCAGTATCCTTGCATTTCCACAGATTATGAGTTGGTACGAAGATATACAAGTCGGTATCCTTACACTGCCACAGACTGTGAGTTGGTACAAAGATATACCGGAGTCCTTGCACTGCCACAGACTGTGAGTTGGTACAAAGATATATCGGTCAGTATCCTTACACTGCCACAGACTGTGAGAAGATATGAAGATATACCAGTCGGTATCTTTACACTGTCACAGACTGTGAGTTGGTACGAAGATATACCAGCCAATATCCTTACACAGCCACAGACAGTGAGTTGGTACGAAGATATAGAGGCCAGTATCCTTACACTGCCACAGACAGTGCGTTGGTACGAAAAGGTACTGGTCGGTATCCTTACACTGCCACAGACTGAGAGTTGGTACGAAGATATACTGGTCGGTATCCTTGCACTACCACAGACAGTGAGATGGTACGAAGATATACCGGTAGGTATCATTACACTGCCACAGACTGTGAGTTGGTACGAAGATATATTGGTCAATATCCTTGCACTGCCACAGACTGTGAGAAGATACGAAGATATACCAGTCGGTATCCTTCCACTGTCACAGACTGTGAGTTGGTACAAAGATAAACCGGCCAGTATCCTTAAACTGCCACAGACTGTGAGTTGATACGAAGATATGCCGGTCAGTATCCTTACACTGCCACAGACTGTGAGTTGGTACGTAGATATACCAGTCGGTATCCTTACACTGACACAGACTGCGAGTTAGTACGAAGATATACCGGTCAGTATCCTTACACTACCACAGACTGTGAGTTGGTACGAATATATACCGGTCAGTATCCTTACACTGCCACAGACTGCGAATTGGTACAAAGATGTACCAGTTGGTATCCCTACACTGTCACAGACTGTGAGTTGGTACAAATATATACCGATGTCCTTGCACTGCCACAGACTGTTAGTTGGTACGAAGATATACCAGCCATTATCTTTACACTGCCACAGACTGTGAGTTGGTACGAAGATATACAAGCCAGTATCCTTGCACAGCCACAGACTGCGAATTGGTATAAAGATATACCAGTTGGTATCCTTACACTGCCACAGACTGTGAGTCGGTACAAAGATATACAGGCCAGTATCATTACACTGCCACAGATTATGAGTTGGTACGAAGATATATCAGTCGGTATACTTACACTGCCAGAGACTGTGAGTTGGTACAAAGATATACCGGAGTCCTTGCTCTGTCACAGACTGTGAGTTGGTACTAAGATATACCAGTCGGTATCCTTACACTGCCACAGACTGTGAGTTGATACGCAGATATACCGGTCAGTATCGTTGCACTGCCACAGACTGTGAGTTGGTACGAAGATATACCGTTCGGTATCCTTGCACTGCCACAGACTGGACGTTGGTACGAAGATAAACAGGTCAGTATCTTTACACTGCCACAGACTGCAAGTTGGTACGTAGATATACCAGTCGGTATCCTTACACTGACACAGACTGCGAGTTAGTACGAAGATATACCGGTCAGTATCCTTACACTACCACAGACTGTGAGTTGGTACGTAGATATACCAGTCGGTATCCTTACACTGACACAGACTGCGAGTTAGTACGAAGATATACCGGTCAGTATCCTTACACTACCACAGACTGTGAGTTGGTACGAATATATACCGGTCAGTATCCTTACACTGCCACAGACTGCGAATTGGTACAAAGATGTACCAGTTGGTATCCCTACACTGTCACAGACTGTGAGTTGGTACAAATATATACCGATGTCCTTGCACTACCACAGACTGTTAGTTGGTACGAAGATATACCAGCCAGTATCTTTACACTGCCACAGACTGTGAGTTGGTACGAAGATATACAAGCCAGTATCCTTGCACAGCCACAGACTGCGAATTGGTATAAAGATATACCAGTTGGTATCCTTACACTGCCACAGACTGTGAGTCGGTACAAAGATATACAGGCCAGTATCCTTACACTGCCACAGATTATGAGTTGGTACGAAGATATATCAGTCGGTATACTTACACTGCCAGAGACTGTGAGTTGGTACAAAGATATACCGGAGTCCTTGCTCTGTCACAGACTGTGAGTTGGTACTAAGATATACCAGTCGGTATCCTTACACTGCCACAGACTGTGAGTTGATACGCAGATATACCGGTCAGTATCGTTGCACTGCCACAGACTGTGAGTTGGTACGAAGATATACCGTTCGGTATCCTTGCACTGCCACAGACTGGACGTTGGTACGAAGATAAACAGGTCAGTATCTTTACACTGCCACAGACTGCAAGTTGGTACGAAGATATACCGATCGGTATACTTACGCTGCCAAAGACTGTGGGTTGGTACAAAGATATACCGGTCGGTATCCTTACACTGCTATAGACTGTGGGTTGGTACGAAGATATACGGGTCGGTATACTTACATTGACACAGACTGTAGGTTGGTACGAAGATATACCGGTCGGTATCCTTGCATTGCCATAGACTGCGAGTTGGTACGAAGATATACCAGTCAGTATCCTTACAATGCCACAGACTTTGGGTTGATACGAAGATATACCAGTCGGTATCCTTACAATGACACGGACTGCGAGTTGGTATGAAGATATACCGGTCAGTATCATTACATTGCCACAGACTGCGAGTTGGTATAAAGATATACAGGTCGGTATCCTTACAGTGCGACAGACTGTGAGTTGGTACTAAGAAATACCAGTCCGTATCCTTACAGTGCCACAGACTGTGAGTTGGTACGAAGATATACCGGTAGGTATCCTTACACTGCCACAGACTTTGAGTTGGTATAAAGATATACCAGTCTGTATCCTTGCACTGCCACAGACTATGAGATGATACGAAGATATACCAGTCGGTATCCTTGCACTGCCATAGACTGTGAGTTGGTACGGAGATATACCAGTCGGTATCATTGCACTGCCACAGACTGTCAGTTGGTACAAAGATATACCAGTAGGTATCCTGACACTGCCACAGACTGTCAGTTTGTACAAAGATATACATGTCGGTATCCTTGCTGTGCCACAGACTGTGAGATGGTACAAAGATCTACCGGTCGGTATCCGTACACTGCCACAGACTGTGAGATGGTACAAAGATATCCTTGTCGGTATCCATGCACTACCACAGACTGTGAGATGGTACCAAGATAAACCGATCGGTATCCTTACACTGCCACAAACTGTGAGTTTGTACGAATATATACCGGTCAGTATCCTTGCACTGCCACAAACTGTGAGTTTGTACGAATATATACCGGTCAGTATCCTTACACTGCCACAGACTATGAGATGATACGAAGACATACAAGTCGGTATCCTACCAGTGCCACCGGCTGTGGGTTTGTACGACGATATACCAGTGGGTTTCCTTGCACTACCACAGACTGTGAGTTGGTTCGAAGATATACCTGTCGGTATATTTACACTGCCACAGATTGTGAGTTGGTACGAAGATATATCAATCGGTATCCTTACACTGCCACATACTGTGAGTTGATACGTAGATATACCGGTCATTATCCTTACACTGCCACAGACTGTAAGATGATATGAAGATATACTGGCCATTATCCTTACACTGTCACAGACTGTGAGTTTGTACGAAGATATACCAGCCAGTATTCTTACACTGCCACACACTGCGAGTTGGTACGAAGATATACAGGCCAGTATCCTTACACTGCCAGAAACTGTGAGTTGGTGCGAAGATATATCAGTCGTTATCCTTACACTGCCACAGACTGTGAGTTGGTACGAGGATATACCGGTCGGTATCCTTACACTGTCACAGACTGCAAGTTGGTACGAAGATATATCGGTCGGTATCCTTACACTGACACAGACTGCGAGTTGATACGATGATATACCAGTCAGTATCCTTACACTGCCACAGACTGTTAGTTGGTATGAAGATATACCAGTTGGAATCCTTACACTGCAACAGACTGTGAGTTGGTACAAAGAATTACCTGTCAGTATCCTTACACTGCGACAGACTGTGAGTTGGTACGAAGAAAACCAGTCTGTATCCTTACACTGCGACAGACTGTGAGTTGGTACGAAGATTTACCAGTCGGTATCCTTACACTGCCACAGACTGCAAGTTGGTACGAAGATATACCGGTCTGTATTCTTACACTACCACAGACTGTGAGTTGGTACGAAGATATACCGGTCGGTATCCTTGCACTGCCACAGATTGTGAGTTGATACGAAGACATACCAGTTGGTATCCTTACACTGGCACAGACTGTGGGCTAGTACGAAGATATACTTTTCGGTAACTTAACACTGCCACAGACTGTGAGTTGGTACGAATATATACCATTCAGTATCCTTACATTGCGATAGACTGTGAGCTGGGGCGTTGATATACCGGTCGTATCCTTAAACTACCATGGACTGTGGATTGGTACGACGATACACCGGTCGGTATCTTTACACTGCCACAACCTGCAAGTTGGTATGAAGATATACCAGTCGGTATCCTTGCATTGCCACAGACTTCGAGTTTGTACAAAGATATACCGGTTGGTGTCTTAACACTGCCACAGAATGTGGGTTGGTACGATGATAAACCACCAGTCGGTATCCTTGCATTGCCAAAGACTGTTAGTTGGTATCCTTACACTGCCGCAGACTGTGGGTTGGTACGACGATATACCGGTCGGTATCTTTACACTGCCACAGATTGTGGGCTGGTACGAAGATATACCAATCGGTATTCTTGCATTGCTACAGACTGTGAGTTGGTATGAAGATAAACCAGTTTGTATCCTTTCACTGCCACAGACTGCGAGTTGGTACGAAGATATACAAGTCGGTATCCTTGCACTGCCACAGACTGCACGTTGGTACGAAGATATATCAGTCGGTATCCTTACACTGCCACAGACTGTGAGTTGGTCTGAAGATATACCTGTCTGTATCCTTACACTGCCATTGACTGTGAGGTTGCACGAAGATATACCAGTTGGGTTCCTTACACTGCCACAGACTGTGAGTTGGTACATAGATATATCCGTCGGTATCTTTAAACAGCCACAGACTGTGAGTTGGTACGAAGATATACCGGTTGGTTTCCTTTTACTGCCACAGACTGTGAGTTGGTACGAAGAATCACTTGTCAGTATCCTTTTACTCACACGGACTGTTTTTTGGTACGAAGATATACCGGTCAGTATCCTTGCACTGCCACAGACTGTGAGATGTTACGAAGATATACCGGTCATTATCCTTACAGTGCCACGCACTGCAGGTTTGTACGAAGATATACCAGTCTGTATCCTTGCATTGCCACAAACTGTGAGTTGGTACGAAGCTATACCAGTTGGTATCCTTACACAGACAAAGACTGTGATTTGGTATGAAGATATACAGGTCAGTATCCTTACACTGCCCCAGACTGTGGGTTGGTACGAAGATATATGGTCGGTATCCTTGCATTGACACACACTGTGGGTTGGTACGAAGATATACCGGTCGGTATCCTTGCATTGCCATAGATTGTGAGTTTGTGCGAAGATATACCAGTCGGTATCCTTACACTGCCACAGACTGTGGGTTGGTACGAGGATATACCGGTCGGTATCCTTACACTTTTACAGACTGCAAGTTGGTACAAAGATATACCAGTCGGTATCCTTACACTGTCACAGACTGTGGGTTGGTACGAAGATATACTGTTCGGTATCCTTACATTGACACAGACTTTGGGTTGGTACGAAGATATACCGGTCGGTATCCTTGCATTGCCATAGACTGTGAGTTGGTAAGAAGATATACCAGTCAGTATTCTTACAATGCCACAGACTGTGGGTTGATACGAAGATATACCAATCGGTATCTTTACACTGACACAGACTGCGAGTTGGTGCGAAGATATTCTGGTCGGTATCCTTACACTGCCACAGACTGCGAGTTGGTATGAGGATATACAGGTCGGTATCCTTACAATGCCACAGACTGTGAGTTGGTACTAAGAAATACCATTCCGTATTCTTACAGTGCCATAGACTGTGAGTTGGTACGAAGATGTACCTTTTGGTATCCTTAAACTGCCAGAGACTGTGAGTTGGTACAAAGATATACCAGTCGGTATCCTTGCACTGCCACAGACTGTGAGATGTTACGAAGATATACCAGTCGGTATCCTTGCTCTGCCCTAGACTGTGAGTTGGTACAGAGATATACCAGTCGGTATCCTTCCACTGCAACAGACTGTGAGTTGGTATAAAGATATACCAGTCGGTATCCTTACACTACCACAGACTGTCAGTTTGTACAAAGATATACCAGTCGGTATCCTTGCTGTGCCACAGACTGTGAGATGATATGAAGATATACCGGTCGGTATCCGTACACTGCCACAGACTGTGAGATAGTACAAAGATATCCTTGTCGGTATTCATGCACTACCACAGACTGTGAGATGGTACGAAGATAAACCGGTTGGTATTCTTACACTGCCACAAACTGTGAGTTTGTACAAGGATATACCGTTCAGTATCCTAACACTGCCACATACTGTGAGATGATACGAAGATATACCAGTCGGTATCCTTACACTGCCACAGGCTGTGAGTTTGTACGAAGATATACCTGTCTGTATCCTTACACTGCCATTGACTGTGAGTCGGCACGAAGATATACCAGTCGGGTTCCTTTCACTGTCACAGACTGTGAGTTGATACATTGATATACCCGTCGGTATCCTTACACAGCCACAGACTGCGAGTTGGTACGAAGATATACCGGTTGGTATCCTTTCACTGCTAAAGACTGTGAGTTGGTACGAAGATATACTGGTCAGTTTCCTTTCACTCACACGGACTGTTTGTTGTTACGAAGTTATACCGGTCAGTTTCTTTGCACTGCCACAGACTGTGAGATGTTACGAAGATATACCGGTCAGTATCCTTACAGTGCCACAGACTGTTAGTTGGTATGAAGATATACCAGTCGGTAATCTTGCACTGCCACAGACTGTGAGTTGGTACGAATATATACCAGTTGGTATCCTTACACTGCCACAGACTGTAAGTTGGTACGTAGATATACCTGCCGGTATCCTTACACTGCCACAGGCTGTGGGTTTGTATGAAAATATACCAGTGGGTATCCTTGCACTGCCACAGACTGTGAGATGGTACGAAGATATATCGGTCGGTATCCTTGCACAACCACAGACTGTGAGTTGGTACGAAGATATACCAGTCAGTATCCTTACACTGCCACAGACTATGAGTTGGTACCAAGATATACCGGTCAGTACCGTTACACTGCCACAGACTGTGAGATGGTACGAAGATATACAGGTCGGTATCCTTGCATTACCACAGACTGTGAGTTCGTACGAAGATATACTGGTCAGTATCCTTACACTGCCACAGACTATGAGTTGGTACGAAGATATACCGATCGGTATCCTTGTACTGCCACAGACTGTGAGTTAATACGAAGATATACGGGTCTGTATCCTTACACTGCCACAGACTGTGAGTTGGTACGACGATTTACCAGTCGGTATCCTTACACTGCCACAGACTGTGAGTTGGTACGACGATTTACCAGTCGGTATCCTTACACTGCCACAGACTGCGAGTTGGTACGAAGATATACCAGTCGGTATCCTTACACTGCCACAGACTGTGAAATGATACAAAGATATACCGGTCAATATCCTTGCACTGCCACAGACTGTGAGATGTTAAGAAGATATACCAGTCAGTATCCTTACAGTGCCACACACTGCGAGTTTGTCCGAAGATATACCAGTCTGTATCCTTCCATTGCCACAGATTGTGTGTTGGTACGAAGATATACCAGTCGGGTTCCTTACACTGACAAAGACTGTGAGTTGGTACAAAGATATACCGATCGGTATCCTTACACTGACACAGACTGCGATTTGGTATGAACATATAGAGGTCGGTATCCTTACACTGCCACAGACTGCGAGTTGGTACGAAGATATACCAGTCGGTAGCCTTACACTGCTACAGACTGTGAGTTGATATGAAGATATACCGGTCAGTATCCTTACACTGCCACAGACTTTTAGTTGGTACGAAGATTTACCAGTCGGTATCCTTACAGTGCCACAGACTGCGAGTTGATAAGAAAATATACCTGTCGGTATCCTTACACTGCCACAGAATTTGGGTTTGTACGATGATATACCTGTCAGTATCCTTGCACTACCACAGACTGTGAGATGATACGAAGATATACCAGTCGGTATCCTTGCACTGCCACAGACTGTGAGTTGGTACGAAGATATACCTGTCTGTATCCTTGCACAGCCACAGGATGTGAGATTGTCAGAAGATATACCGGTCGGTATCCTTACACTGCCACAGACTGTGAGATGGTACGAAGATATACAGGTCGATATCGTTAAACTGCCACACACTGTGAGTTTGTACAAAGATAAACCAGTCGGTATCCTTGCACTGACACAGACTGTGAGTCGGTACTAAGATATACCGGTCGGTATCCTTACACTGCCACAGACTGTGAGATGGTACGAAGATATACCAGACGGTATTCTTTCACTGCCACAGAAGTTGAGTTGGTTCGAAGATATACTGGTCGGTATCCTTACAGTGCCACAGACTGTGAGTTGGTATGAAGATATAACGACCGGTATCCTTACACTGCCACAGACTGTGAGTTGGTATGAAGATATAACGACCGGTATCCTTACAGTGCCACAGACTGTGAGTTGGTACGAAGATATACCATTCGGTATCCTTATACTGCCACAGACTGTGAGTTGGTACGGATATTTACCAGTCAGTATCCTTGCACTGCCACAGACTGCGAGTTGATACGAAGATATACCAGTCGGTATCCTTGTACTGCCAGAGACTGTGAGTTAATACGAAGATATACTGGTCGGTATCCTTACACTGCCACAGACTGTGAGTTTGTACGGAGATATATACCAGTTGGTATCCTTACACTGCCACAGACTGCGAGTTGATACGAAGATATACCAGTCGGTATCCTTGCGCTTCCACAGACTGCGAGTTGATAAGAAGATATACCAGTCAGTATCCTTGCACTGGTACAGACTGTGGGTTGTTGAAATTTATGTAAACGCGCCCCTACATAAACGAAAAAAACTAACGAACGAATGAATGAATGAACCATATGCAAAATATTCGCACATTCATGTATTATATGTTTAACCAATGACAAACAAGAGATCTTCAAAAAATATACTATTTTCATGTTTCCGAACTGCACAAAATTTACCCACTTATCCAACAAGAGGTAAAGTGCCAAGTTATAAGGGGGATCGTTTATTGTCAGTTCGTCATTCATTACTTATTGATCTTCGTTCTATTAACTAAGTCACGCTTTGGCTACCACAAGAGCTACGAGTAACCACGAGGTGTGAACAATTACGCGCGTATTGGCACCCGTGTGTATAGTGTACATTATACACTCGTTAGCTCAAGATACGACATTCGTGAATACAAACAAAAGAGAAATTGTGGATATTTTCTTTCTAAATCAGAAAACATCCATTTTGGCGAAGTATGCTTGTAATATTAACATACTAGGGTTCACATCGAGTCGAGAGAAATGTGCTTTTTATTACCGTTAAAAGAATAGTATTTGCGAAATCCTGGCCCATTAAACTTATTAATTGTATATTGCAATTTTGACATAAAATGCAATCTAACCCGTACGAAGAAGAAAATGCCATAAATTTGTGTTTTGATTTGTTTCTCTTTTCATTCTAACCTTTAATATTTGTCAATCGCACTTCTTTTTGTGAGACTTACTACGTAAAGAATAATGTATATGCGTTTAGAATAGTATGGGGGATAGAGAAATGAACATCAAAGTATAATATTTCATGATGCATAGCGTTCGCTCGATGTGATTTCGATACTGTAGCAAAATGACCAAGGGTCGACAACTCAGGAGGATAGATACAAGTATACTCAAAATAAAATTTACAATTAACAATTTTAATTTTATATGGATAAGTTACGAATATACAATTATACAATGTATACAATTTGAAGCAAATTACTCAACAAAATAAACAGCTGATTTAAAAATGTCCTATGATTGAAATTACATATGTTTTACACAATTCTTCGTCCTACACGTTCCGTATATCTAAATCGCAATACAAACTGCTTACATCATATAAATGTTAATACTGTTCTAAAAATACACTAATATTGTATTTAAGATACAACTACCGCGTCCAGATTATCGTACATTTAGCATCAATCGTCCCTCGTGGCGATGACTTTATAAACAGGGTTATCTTCCCTAGAACTCTGTACTGAGTTTCTCTGGCTTTGCGTCGCCTCCGATGCCAGGATCGCCAAGTCGTCCATATGAGGAGTAATTGGATTGCTGTGCTTATGACGGTACTACCACCAGCTGACTTCCTGTCACGTCTACACGTCGTTAACGTATCGGACACAAGTCTCGCTTACGTCTAAAAACGGCTACAATATACATATAAACTCAGATTTACTAGTTACTCAATACGTAATGACATGACGTCTTTTACTTACCATCTATCAATTTCATGGTATTTTTATCAATATATGATAACAATGCATTCAATTCTTACCATCTAGCAGTTTCATGGTAGATTTATAAATATATGATAACAGTTCATTCAATTTTTACTCTATATGCAGTTTCGTGGTAGTTTAAACAACATCTCATATAGGAGCTTCCGCCAATCTCAAAGTAGCAATTCTATCTCTACCTAATTTCTTATTTATAATATAAACAATTACAGACCAATTCTGTATCTATTCACTTTGTGAATATCAGAATAATCATCCGCAAAATTTAATTACACATATCAATCAATTCTTACATGATGAATTTCAATACTTCATCGTAAACACGATATCAACAGCTCAAAATACGTTCTCAGATTCCTCGGCCTATATTCTAACCAAACGACTCTCAATACTGCGGATGTGAAATTAAATTACAGACATTCTCGTCGGAATGGTTTCCAAAGTTGAACTATAAGGATACTGCAAAATGGTATGAACGCGCTGACATTTTAGATGAGATTGGAGCTCTAAAAGTAGATTCAGCGTATTCTGTGACACTGTCCTACTTTGACTCCTCTATAGGGATATCACTTATTGTTGCCAAGTTGCCATACAATATGCAGGAAAAATGGGCAACAAGAGCCAGTTCATACAAGAAGTCAAAAGGTGTAGTTTTTCCACCATTTACCGTGTTCACCGGGTTTGTTTGTGACCAGGCTAAGATTAGAAAGGACCCAAGTTTCAACTGTGAGAGTTCTGGACGTTATCCAACAAGTCAATTCACAAGGAATCCCCTTTCTCACGAGCATATGATTTCTGCTAGGAAAACCGATGTCGTTCCTGACAAAATAAAAATGAGGCGACAGATCAACAGAAATATGTGTTCTCTTCATAAGACGGACCATGGCATGAACGCGTGTAAAGGTTTCAAAATGAAAAGTTTCATTGAAAGAAAACAATTCTTGAAAGAAAACAAAATCTGTTTTAGGTGTTGTAGTTCAAGTAATCACAAAGCAAATGAGTGTCATATCAGTGTTAAATGTGATGAGTGTGGAAGTACAAGACACGCGAGTGCAATCATATCAGAAATCCAGAAAGGAACGGCGGGGAGGAGCAGGAGAAGAAAGATCCAGTCGATGCCAAATGTACCCATATATGTGGAAAAGAACAGGGAAAATCGTGTGCTAAAGAAGTTCTAACAAATGTTTATTGTAATGATAATCCAGAACATGTTGTTAAGTGTTATGCTAACCTAGACGAACAAAGTAATCGGTCTCTAGGCAAACCTGAGTTATTTTCACAATTGGGCATTGATACCAAAGAACATGAGTATACTCTAAATTCTTATTGATAGAAATGTTAGATATGATTTACCAACCATTATTGAATGTTTTGATATACCTAACAATAGAAATGAACTATGTACTCCTGATAATGCTCGTTGTTATTCACATTTGTATGGTATTGCTGACAAAATTCCTGATGTTGACGATAGTATTGAAATACTTTTGCTCTTAGGTAGAGACGTTATTGAGTCACATCATGTTCTTGATCAAGTTGTGGGTCCCCCAGGAACACCTTTTGCACAACGTCTTGGTCTTGGTTGGGTTGTTGTTGGTGAAATGTGTTTGGGTAAGTTTCATGCTCAAGACACTGTCAATGTTAACAAAACCCATTTGTTAACAGATGGCCGAACATCTCTTTTTAAACCCTGTGTTAGCAATCGTTTTGTTGTTGATGATGATAAAAAACTATTTGTTTACGACTTATTGTGCGGAATATTGATGATAATAAGCCCTCATAGTCGATCGAGGATAGAGAGTTCTTGCATATTATGGACAGTAACTTCCAAGAATGTTCCAGTGGATGTTGGATTGCCCCTCTCCCTTTCAAGTCCCCCAGACAGAGATTACCAATCAACAGGCAACACGCATTGAAACGTGCACATACATTAGATGCCAGTCTTTAAAAGAACCCTACCAAAAATCAAAATTTTGTCGATTTCATAACTAAGATCTTCCATAAAGGACATGCAGAAGTTGCACCACCTCTACAACCTGGAGACGAGTGTTGGTACCTACCTATCTTCGGGGTCTATTACCCCCAAAAACCTGATCAAATAAGGGGAGTTTTTTATTCTTCAGCTAAGTTTCAAAACATGTCTTTAAATTCTGTGTTGTTGAGTGGTCCTTACCTAACATACTGCCTTTAAGGGGTTCTCATGAGGTTTAGAAGAGAACAGGTAGCAGTGACTGTAGACATTGAGCAGATATTTTACTGTTTCATGGTGGAAGTGAAACATAGAAATTTCCTCAGATTTTTATGGTATGCTGATAAAGATCCGGCACGAAAGATAATTTAGTATCGCATGTGTGTTCAAGTTATCGGAAATATCCCTTCGCCGGCTATCGCCACGTATGGTTTACGTAAATCTGTCGAGGGCTGTGACAGTGATGTTCAGGAGTTTGTTGTTAAGGACTTTTATGTAGACGATGGTTTTGTTTCAAAACCGACAGCTGAATTTGCTACATATCTGCTTCAAATAACACAAAAAACGCTCGGAACATATGGGTTACGCCTTCATAAGGTAGCGTCCAATAACACAGAGGTAATGAAGTCTTTCTCGCCCGAAGATTTAACTAAAGATGTTAAGAACATGGACTTTGAAAAGGATGATTTACCGGTGCAGCGTAGTCTCGGCATAGGTTGGGATCTCAACATTGATTCTTTCATGTTTAAGGTGGAGCCAGTGGGTCGACCTCTTACTAGAAGAGGGATCTTATCTACTGTTAACAGTATATTTGACCCTTTAGGTTTCTTGGCACCTGCGACCGTTGTGGGCAAGCTGATCTTAAGAGACCCTGTTGCTTCTGACAAAGGTTGGGATAGTCCTGTTTCTTCCGAGTTTGAATTTAAATGGGTTGCTTGGCGGGATTCTCTTCTGAATCTTAGGGATATAAACATCCCAAGAACTTATTTTACTCATTCCTGCAGTTCAATGTCTCACAATTAATTGCACATTTTTTTCTGATGCTTCAGAGCTAGTCATTTCTGCAGTTGCATATCTTGTGGGCACTACTATGGAAGAATAGAAGCACGTTGGGTTTGTTTTGGGAAAAGCCAAGGTTGCTCCTAAGAATGGACATACTATTCCTCGTTTAGAGCTTTGTGGTGCTGTTCTTGCTGTAGAATTGTTCGAAAATGTTGATCACATAGATGTAAATCTTTCTGATACTAAGTTTTATACTGATAGTAGAGTAGTGCTCGGTTATATTCATAATCAATCTAGACGTTTATTAACATATGTAGGCAACCGGGTACAAAAGATTAGACAAGCAAGTCGTCCAAATCAGTAGAACTATGTTGCATCAGCAGTGAATCCAGCAGACATTGGCAGTAGAGGCGCCAAACCTCTCCAATTGATGGACATCTCATTGCTGTCGGGACCTTCATTTATGCAAAACAATCTCTAGGTTCTCCTGAAGTTTTCCTCTCTTGCAACCAGACCCAGATAATGAAATTAGAGTCAAGGCCACAGTTCTTACCACTCATGTGCCTTCGCCTACATTGGTTATATTGCGATTTGAAAGATTTTCCAGCTAGAGAAGTCTTGTCAAATCAATATCGTGTCTTAAACATATTGCCAGATCATTCAATGACAGTTGTGCTTGTAGAGGTTGGCATCAGTGTAACCAAGCAAAGGCTGTTGAATCTAAGCAAGCAACAAAATGCTTTATTTTGACAGAAATACAACGATAAACTTATCAGCAGGAGTTCACATGTCTCCAAGAGCATCGACCTATAGACTAGAGTAGCACCATCCTTGTCCTAGATCCATTCCTAGACAAAGATGGATTACTGAGAGAAGGCGATCGTCTCCACAGAAGTAGTTTGTCAAAAGAACAAAAACATCCAATTATATTGCCAGGAAAACATTACATGTCAAAACTTGTAGCCTATCATTATCATGAGGCTGTCCATCATCAGGGACGCCATTTTACGGAGGGAGCCATAAGGGAAGCTGGTTACTGGATCACAGGTGGTAAACGCTTAGCTTCATCTCTCATTTTTAGCTGCGTGAAATGTAAGAAGAATCGAGGACGGTTTGAGGTTCAGAAGATGTCTGACCTACCCATTGATAGAGTGGAGCAAGCAGCTCCATTTTATTACGTTGGTGTTGATGTGTTTGGTCCTTGGTCTGTGGTTTCCCGTCAGGCTTGTTCAAAACGTTGGGCAGTTCTGTTCACATGCTTAACCATTCGTGCCGTCCACATTGAGATTGTAGAGGATATGTCTTCTTTAGCGTTCATGAATGCTTTAAGGATGTTCATCGCAGTCCGTGGGAAAGTGAAGCAATTTCGATCGGATCGTGGGACAAATTTTGTTGGTGCCACAGATAAAATTTCTTGAGATAGCGAAAACCCTGAAATTCTCAGTCCGTCTGCTCTTTTGACACATAAGGTGCATAGTAATCAGTAGCCCATTGGAGATTTGAACATCAAAATCATTTACAAAGACCAGTAAGAACGTGTGCAGTATTTGGCCGATGCGTTTTGGCTGACGTGGAAACGTGATTATCTGCAATCATTGCAGAAGCGATCCAAATAGAATTATGAACAAAATCCGATTCAAGTAGGTGATGTTGTCCTTCTGAAGGAAAAAGAGGTTGTTCGAAATTGTTGGCCTATGGGAAGGGTGTCTGAGGTTTTCCCAAGTGAAGATACTCGAATTCGTAAGGTAAAGGTCTGTGTCGTGAGAGACGGCATGCAGATTTCTTACATTAGGCCAGTTGTGGATTTGGTGCTCTTGGTGAGAATTGGAGATGATTAGAATTTTGCTTGTGTCAGAGTTAAGTTGATAAGACTGCATAAAATCATTTTCAAGTAATTGTTATTGTGTTGTTGGTTTTAGGATGCACTTATCCTTTTCAGTATATTAACTATGTACATTTTTCTGTATTGTTTGTAAGGCTTAAGATTTTTGGATATAGGTGTCTCTGTGTCAGACTTCAGTAAGACATTACAGCTTTGTTATTTTTGTTCTAAATTCAGTATATCCTAATAGAGTAACGTTTCTTATATTAAGTAATGATTTTGTTTCAGTATTAGTATTACATTTTCAGCTCATGAGATATTTTTTAGAAATATGCTTGTAAGAGAGATAAATGTGTCTTTTCTGGTTGAAGCATTGTACAAGTTGTTTCCCTTGTTTAAAAGACAATAACTGTTACTGAGTCTATCTCGAGACATTTTTCGATTTATAGTGATATCTTCGATTTCAGACGTCCGCTTTTCGGACATATTTCCCTTTTCGCTCATTTTTGGTAATTTATCCGTTTTTGATTGTGCAGAGTTACTCATCTTGCAATGAACCGCCATTGTTAAAATCGTTTTATTTTATTCAATTATTGTCCTCACAGTGTAAGTTTTATGAAGTTTATACATTTAGTCGTTTGTTAAATACTATATGTTTGTAATGAACATGCAAATTTGTTGTCAGTTATTAATATACATGCAATTTTGTATCTAAGTTTATCTCAGTTCGCCCTCTATATAATTCCTACAACTTTCGCAGCATTCTATAATTCATAATGTTTTAATTATATTGAATGTTCGTGAATTATTTAATAGGTCATTTTGATAAATACATATACGATTAATCTAATATTTGAAAGAGCTATATGACTGCAATATTTGGTTGTTAATTTGGACACAACTTTTTGAATTGAATTGAACTTTTTTGTATTAGGCTAAGACAATGTTTTTGTGTATTTTCAGCATTTTACCATCATCTCTGAATACATATTAAAAGAACACGTTAACACACCTCTGATCTTGTTGTATTAAGTAAGAGTTTTGGTTAACTAGCTGATAAGTTGAGCGCCTCAACTTGTAAAGAACAAATAGCCTATATTATTCCAATAGACAAGCACTAGCTGACACTACTAAATTAGGCCACAACAACCTAATTATTTTGTTACAGATACGTCATTAGTATTATGGCATTTTCATACGTCATTAATATAATGACATGTGCCATAATGGCTTTTAATTTCGATAACTCTTACTATATTTCCAACATTTCGAGGTCCTATCATGAACCTTAATCTGCCCTTAAATATTCTTTATCAAACTCGTCAGAATTTAAAAGTTTTCTCATGGTTGCTGCTCAGTTGAGTGTCATTTTTACTTTGTGCAGTATCTTCGCTTGAAAAACATAATTATTCACTTCTATCTGCTTGGTGTCACTAATATATGCTAGTTGTAACTGCTATCTGCTTGGTGTCCCTGCGATCTCCTTGGTATCACTGCTTTCTGCTTGATTTCATTGCTATCTGCTAGGTGTCACTGCTATCTGCTTGATATCACTGCTATCTGCTTGGTATCACTGCTATCTTCTTTGTGTCACTGCTATCTGCTACCTGGTGTGACTGCTATCTGCTTGGTATTATTGTTATCTGCTAGATGTCATTGCTATCTGCTTGGTTTCACTGCTATCTGCTTGGTGTTATTGCTATCTGCCTGGTGTCACTGCTTTCTGTCTGGCGGCACTGCTATCTGCCTTGTGTCATTGCTTTCTGCCTGGTGTCACTGCTTTCTGCCTGGCGTCACTGCTATTTGTTTGATGTCACTGTTATCTGCGTGGTGTCACTGCTATCAGCTTGGTGTCACTGCTCTCTGAGTGGTGTCACTACTATCTGCTTGGTGTCACTGCTATCTGCATGGTGCCAATGCTATCTGCGTGGTATCACGGCTATCTGCTTGGTGTCACTGTTATCTGCGTTGCGTCACTGCTATCTGCGTGGCGTCACTGTTATCTGCGTGGTGTCACTGCTATCTGCTTTGTGTCACTGTTATCTGCGTGGTATCACTGCTATCAGCTTGGTATCACAGCTTTCTGCGTGATGCCACTGCTATCTGCGTGGTGCAACTGCTTTCTGCTTGGTGTCACTGCTATCTGCGTGGTGTCACTGCTATCTGCTCTGTATCACTGCTATCTGCATGGTGCCACTGCTATCTGCGTGGCGGCATTGTTATCTGTGAGGTGCCACTGCTATCTGCGAGGTGTCACTGTTATCTGCGTGGTGCCACTGCTGTCTGCTTGGTGTCACTGCTATCTGCATGGTGTCACTACTATCAGCTTGGTGTCACTGCTATCTGCGTTGTGTCACTGCTCTCTGCATTGTGGCACTGCTATCTGCGGGTTGTCACTACTATTTGCTTGGTATCACTGCTATCTGCATGATGCCACTGCTATCTGCTTGGTGTTATTGTTATCTGCCACTGCTATCTGCTTGGTGTCACTGCTAACTGCGTGGTGTCACTGCTATCGACTTGGTGCCACTTCTATCTGCTTGGTGCCACTGCTATCAGCTTCGTGTCACTGTTATCTGCTTGGTGTCATTGTTATCTGCGTGGTGCCACTGCTATCTGCTTGGTGTCACTGCTATCTGCGTGGCGTCACTGCTAACTGCGTGGTGCCACTGCTATCTGCTTGGTGCCACTGCTATCTGCGTGGCGTCACTGCTATATGCGTGGTGCCACTGCTATCTGCTTGGTGTCACTGCTATATGCCTGGCGTCACTGCTATCTGCTTGGTGTCACTGCTATCTGCTTGGTATCACTGCTATCTGCTTGGTGTCGTTGCTATCTGCTTGGTATCACTTATATATGCGTGGTGTCATCTTTTGGTAAACGAGAAACATGTTTATAGCGCTTATTGATGTATCCAGATTTGCTTATTGTCAAATATTTCAGTCACGTCCTGCTTATTGTCCAATCTTTAAGTCGCGTCCAGCTTATTGTCCAATCTTTCAGTCACGTCCAGCTTATTGTTTAGTCTTTCATTATTGTTCTATATATCAAGGTAAAAATTCCGAATATAACTTATCAAAGGCAAGATTGCCATGGCCCTTATAGGATTTTGTACCTTATACTTTGAGTCACACCCGCAAAGATACGATTTTTAATGCTTGAAAACAACACGTCGTATTCGTTCTTCCATCATGGTTACGAGAATTTACAATTTGGAAAGCACTGGAGCATTTCAACATAGAACACGTTCATCAAACACATCGGCATTATGAACCGAAATATTGACAAAGGACTTGCCAATGCATTTAATAGTTCTGAGCTACTGAGCAAATAATTGGTAATTTGGTGCTTGAAAGGACAAAATTGTTAAATTCAGATTCGTCACATGGATATGGCAAGAAGAAGTTATGAATGATATAAATAATGCAATATTTTTAATTTTTTTGATTGAATAATTAATCGTGAAAAGTTGGCCTGAGAGAAATGCTCTAAACATTATATAACAACTCGACAAGATAAATAAAGATCGGTCGAAATATTGAGGCTCATTCGAATTGACACTACTGTTTTTATATGTATTATGATTTTATTTGTTGATGTGTTTTTATTAAAACACGTGGATGTTTTTTTTCACGAAATATATGCACACGTTGATGTATACGACCTGTGCAATACAGAATCATGCATAGTGGTGACAACACATTGAAGGTAAACTGTTAAGTAATGCCGACGAGGCGTTTTATAGCTTTGTATATTGGTACATATTATATCTGTTCTGTTCATTTAGCAATCAGTACACTTTCAAAGGTATGGGATCTGAGCAAAACAAGAACACGCATAGTTGTGACAACACATTGGATGTAAACAGCTAAGTTACGCAGAATAAATGTTCAATAACTTTACATATTGATACATATTCTGTCTGACCTGAGGCTGTGAATAAACTCAATATGCACGCATATGCACACGTGGATGTATACGACACGAGTGTGCATGCACTTTTTGTCCGCTTGACGCTTTTTGTCCGCAACGCTTTTTATCCGCAGAAAAAAAGAAAATCGTCGACTTTTGTCTGCATGACAACTTTTATCCGCAGAAAACTTGGAAAAAAGACGCCTTTTGTCCGCATGACGCCTTTTGTCCGCAGAAAAAAAAGAAAAATGACGCCTTTTGTCCGCATGACGCCTTTTGTCCGCAGAAAAATCACAAAAACGTCGACTTTTGTCCACATGACACCTTCTATCCGATTGTTGTAGTACAGTTTCATTTTAAAAATGTTTGGGTTACAGTGAGGCAGGGTAGACTGCGTAAGGTGAATCACGGGGTAAATAGGAACAAAGACAGTAACTTATATATAGTAATATTCCTATTTAATCCATTTGACGAAGAATAGATAGGCACAATCATTATAAGTGATCAACAAGTATTGGAATGATGGCAGATGAAGAGTGCTAACGATATTTATTAAGAAAAAATAGTTTTCATTTCGTCAATAGTGTTTTCACCGTTTTAGCTGTGCAAGCGTTTAGTATCAATTATATGGAATACAGTTATCTTTAATTTTAGTTTCTGCATATCTGCAAAATAATATATATTTTGTTCAGTCTAATGTCATAGATAATTTGTGGTCGAGGCAAGTTAGAGCAAAGTGGTGGAGGCATGTTGTAACAGTATTTCAACTCAGTAAATATACTCCATTTATTTTTTTCATATTCATGTAATGAACTTAAACAGTTGTAGATATATTTCAATCGTAAGCACGTTATATACATGCATATGCATGTTCTAAGCGCATGTTGATCTACAGAAATCTTGACCATGGTGACACAACTATCTAGTTCAAGCGACCAATAGTGAATGCATTTTATTTAAAACATTCTGAAGGACAGATGGAAGATGGAAGATGTCATATTAAGGCATATTTCAAAAGAGATCGTGGTTTTATTATAGCAATTTTACGGCTGTTATTGGTGGTTGTAAATGTAAAATTGAAAATACAAGCAGTTAGCAGTTAGTTTGATATTCGTTTTTCTATCTTTTGATATTTAAAGGAGAAACTCTCCAAATTGAAGGTTAGGGTTAGGGCTAGAGTTATGGTTAGGGTTTATGTTAGGTTCATGATGAATATCGAATATCAAAGATGGATATCAAATTAACTTAACTCTACCGAAAGAAAAAACACTATTTTATCTTCAGATCGTCAGTTTCCCGATGACCATGGGATTTATTTACAAAATAAAAGGATTATAAGTATATGAAAAAGGTATAGTTATGTTGTTTTAACTTGGATATGTCAATTAAAAATATAAACACTATTCCCTCAATAACGTTAGTGTCTCCATAGTAACTAGTTTCCTTTAAGAATTTCCAGACTTTTGAGTTCATTATTCCCTTCGCACTGACTCGTATACTATTTCTGATTGACTTGATATGGACGTGTATTGACTGCTTTGTGGTCCTTATTTTAATTTTTCATGAACTATGTATGCTCAATGTAAACAAAATTATATTTCCATTAAGTGTTTGTTTAACAATTTGAAGAAATGCTCTTTTCAAATAGTGAATACTAGATGCACACTTGTTTTTAAATATTTTAGAATAATAGAGAGCGCTGTCCTTCCGACAGCTTCTTTTACATTTTTCTCGGTTTCGTTTATTTATGTAAAACAGATAATTTGGTATTTTTTACTATTTGTTTCCATGGTGGGATCACGGGGGTTGACATGTGTACAAAGTTTCGTGAAGTTACCTTAATCGGTTTTGGAGTTATGACCCGGAAGCTGCAAATCGTATAACTGTAGCTATTTGTTTCCATGGTAACAGAAAAAAGAGAACTCCCTTAAGTTACTTTGAATGGTTTTGTAGTTGCGCTCCGAAAACGAAAAATGTTGTAATTATGCCCCTCCCCCCGCCCACCACCTCCCATATTTTTTTGTATGGCATATAGTAATTGCATCATCCGTCCGTCATTCCGTCCGGTATTTCGTGTCCGGCCTGTAACTTTGACATGCATTGATGGATTGTGTTAATACTTGCTACAAATGATCAACCTAGCATGACGACGTGTTGCAAGTAAGACTCACAACCGTACCTCAAAGGTTAAGGTCACACTTTGAGTTTGTTTCATAACACTTGGAGTCTGGGTGAGATTCCGTGTCCGGCCTGTAACTTTGTCGCGCAGAAATGGATTTTATAAATACTTGCTACAGATGATCAATATAACATGACGACGTGCCGCAAGTAAGACCCACACCCGTACCTCAAAGGTCAAGGTCACACTTTGAGTTTGTTTGACAACACTTTGAATCTGTGTGAGATTTCGTGTCCGGCTTTTAACTTTGTCATGCATAGATATATTTTGTTAATACTTGCTACACATGATCAACCTAAAATGACGCGCATTACAACGAGACTCCCACTTCAAAGGTCAAGGTCAAAATTTAACTTTCTTTGATGACACTTTCAGTCTGAATGAGATTTTGTGTCCGGTCTGTAACTTTTCACCTATGGATTAATTTCATAAACACTTGGCTCAATTCATCAGCATTACATGATGACGTATCACATTTAAGACCCACATGCGTACCTCAAAGGTCAAGGTCACACTTTGACAACACTTTGAACCTGTGTGAAATTTCGTGTCCTGCCTGTAACTTTGGAATGAATAGATGGATTTTATAAATACTTGCTACAAATAATCAACATAACATGACGACGTGTTGCGTGTAAAACCAGACTCCCACTTCAAACATCAAGGTCACGATTTAACTTTGTTTGACAACACTCTCAGTCTGTTTGAGATTTACCGCGGCATGGTCTAGTGGTAGAGCGTCCGCCTTGCATGCGGAAAATCGTGGGTTCAATCCCCGGCCGGGTCATACCAAAGACTTTAAAAATTGTACTAGAAGCTTCCTCGCTTGACACTCAGCATTTAGAGGAGAGTTCTAGGTCTGGTCGGCCCGGTGTCAGTATAATGTGACTGGTTGGGGTATCATACCATGTGTCTGCGGCATGATACTCCAGTGTGACAGCGCTCAGAATACTGTCTCAAGTAGACACCGTCGCGATATGACTGAAAAATTGTTGAAAGTGACGCTAAACACCATACAACAACAACAACTGTTTGAGATTCCGTGTCTAGTCTGTAACTTTGTCACCTATGGATAAATTTAAAAAAAACACTTGGTTCAGTTGATCAACATGGCATAATTAAGTGTCGCATGTAAGACCCAGAACCATTCCTCAAAGGTCAAGGTCACACTTTCAATTTGTTTGATATTGCGTGTTTGGTCTGTAACTTTGTCTTTAAATTTGCTCAGTTGATCAAGATAACATGACGACGTGTCTCACGTAAGACCTACACCGTTCCTCAAAGGTCAAGGTCGCACTTTGAGTTTGTATGACACCCTCCTGTAATTTTATCAGACATGGATGGATTTCAAAAATACTTGGTCTTTTTATCAATTGATCAACATGACATGACGACGTGTCACGTTAAGACCCAGAACCTCACCTCAAAGTCACACTTTCAGTTTGTTTGATATTTCATGTCTGGTCTGTAACTTTGTTTTACATGGATGGATTTTAAAATAGCTTCACACAAGTGATCAGCACGTGATGATGATGTGTCACCTGTATTCACCTGTAGAAATACCCAGACCTTTACATCAGATGTCAAGGTTACACAAAGGTCAAGTTCGCGCTTTAATGTAAAAAAAACATGAAATTGCGTGTCTAGTCTGGAAACGTCAGTCCATTACTATTGATATTCATGAATACATCGCTACCTATTATAACATACATTGTTATTTTCGCAGACCATTTGGGGGCATGCGACACTTACGAGTGACATTTCTTGTTTTTACTATGTTTTGATGGTAACAGAAAAATATGTTGAAAATGAAAACTCCCTCATAGCAAAAGACACTACTGCAACTCTTGGTTGACATGTATACAAAGTTTCGTGATGTTACCTTGAACAATTGTGGAGTTGTGCTCCGGAAACGGTGAATTTTGTCATTTTGGCTATTGTTTTCATGGTAACAGAAAAAAATTGTTGACAATAAAAACTCCCTCATAGCAAAAACACATTACTAGGCCTCCAGGTTGACATGTGTACAGAATTTCGTGAAGTTACATTGAATGGCTTTGTAGCTGTACTCCGGATACGTAAAATTTTGCAATTTGGCAATTTGTTTTCATAGCAACAGAAAACATATTGAAAATTAACTCCCTCATAGCAATTGTATCTTAAGCCAAATTCGGAAATGTTTCGTCATTCGTTTGCTTATTAAGGCTCTTGTTTGTGGAACTTTATTCCATCATATATTGAAAATGCAAATTATATCAATTAGTTTATATTGATATTTTGAGGGCTTCAAGGAAGATTGATTTCAAATGAGATCTCTCGTTAATAAAAGTGTCATATCATTATTACTGTTATTATTATTGTGTGTGTGTGTGTGTGTGTGTGTGTGTGTGTGTGTGTGTGTGTGTGTGTGTGTGTGTGTGTGTGTGTGTGTGTGTGAGTGTGTGTGTGTGTGTGTGTGTGTGTGTGTGTGTGTGTGTGTGTGTGTGTGTGTGTGTGTGTGTGTGTGTGTGTGTGTGTGTGTGTGTGTGTGTGTGTGTGTGTGTGTGTGTGTGTGTGTGTGTGTGTGTGAGTGTGTGTGTGTGTGTGTGTGTGTGTGTGTGTGTGTGTGTGTGTGTGTGTGTGTGTGTGTGTGTGTGATGAAGTATTACACGATCTTCGACGCTTGCTAAAGACAAACGACTTTTAAAATATGATCAAGACTACGAGAATCTAAAAATATAATTACACAGCTTATGTCGTTACTAACGTACACCAACGGGCACGGTTATCCCAGTCACTAGCGCGTCTGTCTATCAATCAAGGGGTCGTGAGTTCGAATTCCCGCCCGGCAATGATTGTCTGTTAGCCATGAATGACATACAATTGCGCTTAATACTCAAACAAACAAATTACAGTGCACCGATGGCGATCCACTTTAAAAATATTTATAAAACGGTTATTTTAAGTCAAACGGAAGGATACGAAAATTCTCTCCAAAGACATTTGCCAATAGTATTCTAAGTTCAATGATACGCTGCAATACTATTTCGTAATATTAATTGTTTAACTTTAGACACCGTTTGCGATATATTTAAGAGGAAACCGGGACAAGTCGGAATGAAATTTGCATTAATCACAATGTATGCTTATTTGTTTTACATACATTAACGTATTATATGCACATCATAAGTATCTGGCTTCTCTTGTCATTTAAGTTTAACGATTTTATACTAATATAATTGGTTGTTTCACAAAATGACCCAAATGGCGAACTGAAATGTTCCAATTTACCCAAGCATTTGGGTTAGTTTGAACATTGGAACGAACTTGTTTTATAGTAAATTATAACTCAAATTAAATTTAAAAAAAGATCTGAGACTATTAAATAGCATATTATTCAAACAAATTTTACACAAAACATTTTAAGATTGAGATCAGTGTGTTACATTCTAACATATACCTTAAGTAAATTTTATTTTATCCACGAAAATGTTAGACACTTCACAGCAGATAAAAAAGGTTCATTCGTGTTCGATCGTTAGCTCCCACGTGACTGGAAGGGTTTTTATATAGCGAGGCACAATTGTTCTAATAAGGCGTTTTTTTACAAATATCCGAGCTGTTACGGTATGTAACTACTGTGTTAGTTTGGGAAAAACACGAATAATATTTGTTGGTGTAAGAGTCCATACAAGATAAAAAAAAAAGCTCTTTCTTATGTATATAAACTGAGAATTATAATTCAGACATTTATTATTCGATTTGGCCAGTTCTAGAACTCGTCTGAGATATTATGGTTGTATAACTACTGTTAATGTTTGGTTAAGGTCAAGTGAAAAAAATGCGAGTATAAGGGTGTACATAATGTCAGATATTACTTTGAATACCAATATATTATTCATACAAGGTCAATAGACCGTTCGGTCAGTTCAATAATTTGTCTGAGATCAGCGCCAGTTTAGTAAATATCCAGTGAAAAATACGGTTGTTGGAGCTGCACATAAGGTCAGATAGGGCAATATGTGACAATAAAAGGGCCGTAAACTATACATAAATTATCTAATTTGGCAAGTTCAAGAATGTGTATGAGATTTAATCATTATCAAATAAATATTGTGTAGCTTTGGTGAAGATCAACTGAAAACTACGGTTGCTAGCGTATACATTCTAAAGTAATTATTGACAGTTCAAGGGCCATAATTCAGAAAAATACTAGCTGATTTCACCTGTTAAAAATGCATGCACGTTACATTTCTTCTCGGTCACGTCTCTGTGGTTCATCAGACACAAACATATTATTTGGTGTTCTAAGTTCGAAGAGTTTTTAAAACAAAAAATAGCTTGTTTAATGCTATATTCTAACTATGGATATTTTCGATAATGGAAACAGTGATCGGCCTACTTAATTAACATATCCTAGTTAAAACAACATAACTATACCTTTTTCATATACTTATAATCCTTTTATTTTGTAAATAAATCCCATGGTCATTCGGAAACAGACGATCTGAAGATAATATATTGTTGTTTTTTCGGTAGAGTTAAGTTAGCTTGATATTCGTCTTTGATATTCGATATTCATCATGAATCTAACGCTAACCCTTACCCTAATTCTAGCCCTAACCCTAACCTTCAATTTGAAGAGTTTCTCCTTTGAATATCAAAATATAGAAAAACGAATATCAAACTAACTTCTAACTGTTTTTGTATTTTCAGTTTTACTTTTACAACCATCAATAAAAGCCGTAAAATTGCTATAATAAAAGCACGAACTCTTTTGAAATATGCCTTTATATGAACATCTTCCATCTGTCCTTCACAATGTTTTAAAGAAAATGCATTCACTATTGGTCGCTTGAACTGGATAGTTGTGTCACCATGGTTTAGATTTCTGTAGATCAACATAAGCTTAGAACATGCATATACATGTATATAACGTGCTCACGATTGAAATACATCTACAAATGTTTATAACATGAAAATGAAAAAAATAAATGGAGTATATTTACCGAGATGAAATACTGTTACAACATGCCTCCACCACTTTGCTCTAACTTGCCTCGACCACAAATTATATGTGACATAAGATTGAACAAAACATATATTATCTTGCAGATATGAGGATTTGATTCCAGTAGACTAAAATTAAAGATAGTTGTATTCCATATAATTGATACTCAAAGCTTGTACAGCTAAAACAGTGAAAACACTATTGACGAAACGAAAAATATGTTGTCTTATGAAATATCGCTAGCACTCTTCATCTGCCACCATTCCAATATTTTTTTATCATTAATAATGATGGCACCTATATATACTTCGTCAAATGGGTTAAATAGGAATATTACTATATATCATTTCCTGTCCTTGTTCCTACTTACCCCGTGTTTCACTTTACGAGATCTACCCTGCCTCAGTGTATCTCAAACATTTTTAAAAATGAAACTGTACTACAACAATTGGATAGAAGGCATCATGCGGACAAAACTCGACGTTTTCTGATTTTTCTGCGGACAAAAGGCGTCATGCGGACAAAAGGCGTCATTTTTCTAAATTTTCTCCTGATAAAAGGCGTAATGCGGACAAAAGTCGACGATTTTCTTTTTTTTCTGCGGATAAAAAGCGTTGCGGATAAAAAGCGTTAAGCGGACAAAAAGCGCCTGCTCACACGAGCAAAACTTATTTTTCATGCAAATTTCTCTACCCGATTTCATAGAAAACAAAAGTAGCGCATGCATATATCAATAACAAATGTATTCAAATCTTTTCAAATGTATACACATAACATGATAATCAAACGTTTGTAGCATAGTCTCAGATTATTTTAGTTTCACGGGTGCCGTAACATGTGTTCACGGGTGGTGAATTGTACGTATACAACATTTTCACGGGTGCGAAAAAGCGCGTAATGACTCACCCACTGTGATAAAACCTATATTGACAACCTACGTAATTTAATGGAATGTGTTGGGATATTCCCTTAGAATTAACAATAACGTATAGAACATTACATAAATAGAACACAAGAAAATGTACACATCTAAAACATGATATTCTTCGCCCAACGTACATTAGGTTAATATAAATCGACACACTTGTATATGCGAGGGTTTTGTATTTATTTTCGTGTTGTGTCATACTTAAGTTTGTTTGTTTTTCTTTATTATTACTTTTTATTATTATTTTCCTGATCTGAACGTTTAGGTGACTGTTTTTAAAATATTGATTAACATTTTTTTACATAGAGAAATAATTGCGTTTATATATCCACTAGTTAGTCATTCACGTACACACAGCAGTATGCTTACAGGCCCACCATTCTTTGTTGGAAAGAGGCATAAAAAGTCAGCTTAAACCACGTGTTTGTGGTAATCTAATAGGACCGAAGACCGCAGCGACTGGGCGTCCGACTCGCATACAGAAGTCGTGGGCACGATCAACGGCCGGGTCGTACCAAAGACTTGAAAAATAGTACTCGACGCTTCCTCGCCTGGCGCTCAGCTTTTAGAGGTTAGTTCTATGGCCCATTGTCAGTATAATGTGAAAAGGTGTGGTAACAAAGCATTGTGTATGTGGCATGATACTCCAGTGTGGCATCGCTCAGAATACAGTCTCAAGAAGACACCGTCGCGACATGATTGAACAATTGTAAAAAAAACAACAACAACGACGCTTAACACTATACAACAACTAATAGAGTCGAGTCTGAGATCAGACTTGTGACCTCTGACGTGAGTGGCCTACACGATATCCACTGCATTACTGTCACGCTTGTGGTATAGGATACTGTATCACTTGGATATTTCCACATTCATAAGCAAAATGGATTTCAGGTTTGGCAACTATTGAATCTATTTCACAAAATTAAGGTCAGATAAGTGCAGAGCCAGTACTTGGTGTGTTTTGATGTGTGCGACTAGGAAAGTGTGTCATTGGTTTAAATTCCCATACACAAGATATATGACAACGCTACACAGGAATAGAAAAAAATGTACACCGATTCAGGAGATACTTATTAGTAACATTTCAATAAATAACCAATGTCATCAACAGACAATAATAACTGTATAACTGTAGGATATGGATATATACACACGTGCCCAATATGTTGTTTCCATATCTCTTCTTGGGGCCTTTTCCATCGGTGTAGGAGAGTTTCAATCATTTGTGTATGTGTGGGTGGGTGGGGGCAACCTTAGGAGAGAGTGTATGAGTATGTATACTCCAGGGCCCAAAGTATATGCTGATCCTGAATATTGGGGTGGCCCGGTCCCCATTGCACACCCTCACCCCTTACATCTACGCCTGTTTTCATATCTCTTCCTGTGTTGTTTTTTAATATCTCTTCCTGTGTTATGTTTATTATATCTGTTGAAGTGTGTGTAGGACACATAATACCGGGTATAGTCAATTACCTCCAAATGGTGAAACATGATATGTCCGATACAAACAAATGAATTGGTTGATTCAACTACACGTAATATTATAGGTAACTTGTCATTTTGCCAATATTCAATTTTTTGTTTTTGTATCATTGCAAATTGCATTTAAGGTAACGTAGAAGGCCAATAATTGTGACAGCGAAATACCGACAAGTACACTGAAAGGAAAAAAGAAAGAATACATTTTGATTTTTACAATTATTTCATTATTGGCTAAGTTTATTTTTGTGATGAAAAATGAACTGATTTTTTTCTTATTGTTTTGCTTTGAAATGAATTAAATGTTGTTTAATTTTATTCAACAATATGATAAAATACAAATATACAAAATTTATATGCAATACATTTATTTTCCTTGACCTGTCGACGTTTATAGGTATGTATACTTTCTTTTTCCTTTCACTGCATATACCCATAAAGAACAAGACTGGCAATATTTCTTCTTGACTCCTTTTTAAACTTCTTCTCTGGGGTCACACAAACTCGGAAACAACGTGAGTTATGTGTTAATTAAATGGAGCGTAAAACGAAAACTATGTGTTAAATGTTGTCGTGAAACAGCGTCTTGAAAACTTGATAACAATAATTAATGTTCGGCAACAAGAGTTGTGTGATCTTGAAACAGGCAATTCGGTAACGAGATTGATGTGATCTTTAAACAGGCAATTCGGTAACGAGACTGATGTGATATCGAAACAGGCAATTCGGTAACAAGATTAATGTGATCTTGAAACAGGCAATTCGGTAAAGAGAGTGATGTGATCTTGACATATATGGCACAAAAACACAAAAGTTTTCACATGGTATATACTTTGTTACCTAGGGTGCACTAGTTACATTGGTTACAGGAACTTCATGGTTTGTTACTAGGGTACACTGGTTACATTGACTACAGGAACTTTATGGTTTGTACCCAGGGTATACTGGTAACATTGGTTAAAGGAACTTCATGGTTTGTACCAAGGGTACACTGGTTACATTGGTTACAGGAACTTCATGGTTTGTACCCAGTGTACACTGGTTACATTGGTTACAGGAACTTCATTGTTTGTACCTTGTGTAAACTGGTTACATTGGTTACAGGAACTTCATGGTTTGTACCAAGGGTACACTGGTTATATTGGTTACAGGAACTTCATGGTTTGTACCCATAGTACACTGGTTACATTGGTCATAGGAATTTCATGGTTTGTACCAAGGGTACACTGGTTATATTGGTTACAGGAACTTCATGGTTTGTACCCTGGGTACACTGGTTATATTGGTTACAGGAACTTCATGGTTTGTACCCATAGTATTGGTTACAGGAACTTCATGGTTTGTACCCAGGGTACACTGGTTATATTGGTTACAGAAACTTCATGGTTTGTACCCACAGTACACTGGTTACATTGGTTACAGGAACTTCATGGTTTGTACCCAGTGTACACTGGTTACATTGGTTACAGGAACTTCATTGTTTGTACCTTGTGTACACTGGTTACATTGGTTACAGGAACTTCATGGTTTGTACCCAGTGTACACTGGTTACATTGGTTACAGGAACTTCATGGTTTGTACCCAGTGTACACTGGTTACATTGGTTACAGGAACTTCATGGTTTGTACCCAGTGTACACTGGTTACATTGGTTACAGGAACTTCATGGTTTGTACCCAAGGTACACTGGTTACATTGGTTACAGGAACTTCATGGTTTGTACCCAAGGTACACTGGTTACATTGGTTACACACCTATTCCTAGCTGTGTTTTTTATATTGGTTTAATTATCTACTCCTGCTCCTGGGTAGCTTTGTTGTCCTCAAATGCCTTACTTATGGAATAACCCCTGCTGTGAACTGAATACTTCGATATAAGCCAGAGTCAGGTGTGTAGACTAGATAGAATAATTCATTTCAGCCAATATTTATTTGGGTACATGGCTACACAAGGCTACACTAGGTTACAACTGGGTACAAGTGATTTCAGACTAAAATAATTAATTTCAGCAAAAAATTATTTGGGTACATGGTTACAAAAGGCTACACCAGGTTACACTAGGTTACAACTGGGTACAGACTGTAGAATAATTAATTTCAGCTAATACTTATTTGGGTACATGGTTACACAGGGCTACACTAGGTTATAATTTGGTACAAGTGGTTACAGACTAAAATAATAAATTCCAGCCAATATTTATTTGGGTACATGGTAACTCGGTACTGAGAGTTATGTGCTCTTGAAACAAACAACTTGGCAACGAGAGTTATGTGCTCTAGAAACAAACAACTCGGCAATGAGATGCATGTAATCTGTAAACAAACAAATCGGCAACCCGAATTGAGTTATCATGAAACAGAAAACCCGGCAACGAGAATTATGTGGTTTTGAAACTGACAACTCGGCAATGAGAGTTATGTGATCTTAGAAATGACAACTCGGCAGCGAGGATTATGTAATCTTGAAACAAACAACTCGGCAGCGAGAATTATGTGATCTTGAAACAAACAACTCGGCAACGAGCGTTATGTGGTCTTTAAACAAACAACTCGGCAACGAGCGTTATGTGGTCTTTAAACAAACAACTCGGCAACGAGCGTTATGTGGTCTTTAAACAAACAACTCGGCAACGAGCGTTATGTGGTCTTTAAACAAACAACTTGGCAACGCGAGTTAAGTTAACATGAATCAGACAACCCGGCTACGAAAATTACGTGATCTTGACACAAACAACTTGGTAACGGATTACGTGGTCTTGAAACAGACATCTCTGTAATAAAATAACATGATCTTGAAACAAACAACTGGGCAATGCGAGTTAAGTAATAATGGAACAGTCTACTTATCAACGGCTTATGTGATCTTGAAACCAAATACTCCCTGACGAGGGTTACATGACCTTGAAACAGACAATTAAGCAACGAGAGTTACGTGATCACGAAACAGTCAACTCTGTAACTAAAGCGACGTGATCTTGGAACAGACAACTCTTTAACTAAAGTGATGTTGTCTTGAAACTGACAAATCTGTTACCAGAATTATGTTATCATGGAACAAACAACTCGGCAACGAGAGTTGCGTGGTCTTGAAATAAACAATTCCGCAACGAGAGTTATGTGATCTTGAATGAACATAACGGCAATTTAAGTTATATTATCATGAAACAAACAACTCGGCAACTAAAGTTATATTATCCCAAATAACTCAGCAACACGAGTAAAGTTATATTGAAACCAAACCATTTAACCAGAATTATGTTATCTTGAAACATACGAATCGGCAACGAGAGTTGCATGGTCTTAAAACAGACAACTTTTAACGAATTATATGATCTTGAAAAGACAACTCTGTAACCAGAGTTATGTGATCTTGAAACAAACAACTAGGCAATGAAAGATACGTGTTCTGGAAACAAACAAATCGGCAACGATAGTTATGTGATCTTGAAACAAACAACTAGGCAACGAAAGTTATTTGTTCTTGAAACAAACAAATCGGCAATGAGTTATGTGATCTTGAAACAAACAACTCGGCAACGAGATATACGTGTTTTGGAAACAAACAAATCGGCAACGATAGTTATGTGATCTTGAAACAAACAGCTAGGCAATGAGAGATACGTGTTCTGGAAACAAACAAATCGGCAACGAGTTATGTGATCTTCAAACAAACAACTAAGCAAAGATATATACGTGTTCTGGAAACAAACCAATCGGCAACGATAGTTATGTGATCTTCAAACAAACAACTCGGCAATGAGAGATACGTGCTCTGGAAACAAACAAATTGGCAACGATAGTTATGTGATCTTGAAACAAGCAAGTCGGCAACGAGAGATACGTGTTCTGGAAACAAACAAATCGGCAACTAGTTATGTGATCTTGAAACAAACAACTCGGCAATGCGAGATACGTGTTCTGGTAACAAACAACTCGGCAACAAGTTATGTGATCTTGAAACAAACAACCCGGCAATGCGAGATACGTGTTCTGGTAACAAACAACTCGGCAACAAGTTATGTGATCTTGGAACAAACAACTAGGCAACGAGTGATACGTGTTCTGGAAACAAACAAATGGGCAACAAGTTATGTGATCTTGAAACAAACAACTAGGCAATGACAGATACGTGTTCTGGAAACAAACGAATCGGCAACAATAGTTATGTGATCTTGAAACAAACAACTAAGCAACGAGAGATACGTGTTTTGGAAACAAACAAATCGGCAACAAGTTATGTGATCTTGAAACAAACAACTCGGCAATGAGAGATACGTGTTCTGGAAACAAACAGTCTGCAACAAGTTATGTGATCTCGAAACAAACAACTAGGCAACGAGAGATACGTGTTCTGGAAACAAACAAATCGGCAACAAGTTAAGTGATCTTGAAACAAATAACTAGGCAATGAGAGATACGTGTTCTGGAAACAAACAAATCGGCAACAAGTTAAGTGATCTTGAAACAAACAACTCGGCAATGACAGATACGTGTTCTGGAAACAAACAAATCGGCAACGAGTTATGTCATCTTGAAACAAACAACTCGGCAACGAGATATACGTGTTCTGGAAATAAACAAATCGATCACGATAGTTATGTGATATTGAAACAAACAACTCGGCAATGAGAGATACGAGTTCTGGAAACAAACAAATAGGCAACGATATTTATTTGATCTTGAAACAAACAACTAGGCAATGAGAGATACGTGTTCTGGAAACAAAAAAAACGGCAACGATAGTTATGTGATGTTAAAACAAACAACTCAGCAATGAGAGATACGTGTTCTGGAAACAAACAAATCGGCAACAAGTTATGTGATCTTGAAGCAAACAACTAGGCAATGAGAGATACGTGTTCTGGAAACAAAAAACTCGGCAACGATAGTTATGTGATGTTAAAACAAACAACTCAGCAATGAGAGATACGTGTTCTGGAAACAAACAAATCGGCAACAAGTTATGTGATCTTGAAACAAACAACTCGGCAAGGAAAGATACGTGTTCTGGAAACAAACAAATCGGCAACGAGTTATGTGATCTTGAAACAAACTACTAGGCAACGAGAGATACGTGTTCTGGAAACAAACAAATCGGCAACGATAGTTATGTGATCTTGAAACAAACAACTCGGCAACGAGAGATACGTGTTCTGGAAACAAACAAATCGGCAACAAGTTATGTGATCTTGAAACAAACAACTCGGCAAGGAAAGATACGTGTTCTGGTAACAAACAAATGAACAACAAGTTATGTGATATTGAAACAAACAACTAAGCAACGAGAGATACGTGTTCTGGAAACAAACAAATCGGCAACGATAGTTATGTGATCTTGAAACAAACAACTCGGCAATGAGAGATACGTGTTATGGAAACAAACAAATCGGCAACGATAGTTATGTGATCTTGAAACAAACAACTCGGCAATGAGAGAAACGTGTTCTGGAAACAAAAAAATCTGCAACGAGTTATGTATCTTGAAACAAACAACTCGGCAATGAAAGATACGTGTTCTGGAAACAAACAAATCGGCAACGATAGTTATGTGATCTTGAAACAAACAACTCGGCAATGAGAGATACGTGTTATGGAAACAAACAAATCTGCAACGAGTAATGTATCTTGAAACAAACAACTCGGCAATGAGAGATACGTGTTCTGGAAATAAACAAATCGGCAGCAAGTTATGTGATCTTGAAACAAACAACTCGGCAATGACAGATACGTGTTCTGGAAACAAACAAATCGGCAACGATAGTTATGTGATCTTGAAACAAACAACTAGGCAATTAGAGAAACGTGTTCTGGAAACAAACAAATCGGCAACGATAGTTATGTGATCTTGAAACAAACAATTCGGCAATGGGAGATACGTGTTCTGGAAACAAACAAATCGGCAACGAGTTATGTGATCTTGAAACAAACAACTAGGCAACGAGAGATACGTGTTCTGGAAACAAACAAATCGGCAACACGTTATGTGATCTTGAAACAAACAACTAGGCAATGAGAGATACGTGTTCTGGAAACAAACAAATCGGCAACACGTTATGTGATCTTGAAACAAACAACTAGGCAATGAGAGATACGTGTTCTGGAGATAAACAAATCGTCAATGAGTTATGTGATCTTGAAACAAACAACCCGGCAATGAGAGATACGTGTTCTGGAAACAAACAAATCGACAACGAGTTATGTGCTCTTGAAACAAACAACTAGTTAACGAGAGATATGTGATCTTGAAACAATCAACTAGGCAATGAGAGATACGTGTTCTGGAAACAAACAACTAGGCAACGATAGTTATGTGATCTTGAAACAAACAACTCGGCAATGAGAGAAACGTGTTCTTGAAACAAACAAATCGGCAACGTGTTATGTGCTCTTGAAACAAACAACTAGTTAACGACAGATATGTGTTATGGAAACAAACAAATCGGCAAAGAGTTATGTGATCTTGAAACAAACAACTAGGCAATGACAGATACGTGTTCTGGAAACAAACAACTAGGCAACGATAGTTATGTGATCTTGAAACAAACAACTCGGCAATGAGAGAAACGTGTTCTGCAAACAAACAACTAGGCAACGATAGTTATGTGATCTTGAAACAAACAACTAGGCAATGAAAGATACGTGTTCTGGAAACAAACAAATCGGCAAAGAGTTATGTGATCTTGAAACAAACAACTCGGCAATGAGAGATACGTGTTCTGGAAACAAACAACTAGGCAACGATAGTTATGTGATCTTGAAACAAACAACTCGGCAATGAGAGAAACGTGTTCTGGAAACAAACAACTAGGCAACGATAGTTATGTGATCTTGAAACAAACAACTCGGCAATGAAAGATACGTGTTCTGGAAACAAACAAATCGGCAACGAGTTATGTGATCTTGAAACAAACAACTAGGCAATGAGAGAAACGTGTTCTGGAGATAAACAAATCGTCAATGAGTTATGTGATCTTGAAACAAACAACTTGGCAATGAGAGATACGTGTTCTGGAAACAAACAAATCGGCAACTAGTTATGTGATCTTGAAACAAACAACTCGGCAATGCGAGATACGTGTTCTGGTAACAAACAACTCGGCAACAAGTTATGTGATCTTGAAACAAACAATCCGGCAATGCGAGATACGTGTTCTGGTAACAAACAACTCGGCAACAAGTTATGTGATCTTGGAACAAACAACTAGGCAACGAGTGATACGTGTTCTGGAAACAAACAAATGGGCAACAAGTTATGTGATCTTGAAACAAACAACTAGGCAATGACAGATACGTGTTCTGGAAACAAACGAATCGGCAACAATAGTGATGTGATCTTGAAACAAACAACTAAGCAACGAGAGATACGTGTTTTGGAAACAAACAAATCGGCAACGAGTTATGTGATCTTGAAACAAACAACTCGGCAATGAGAGATACGTGTTCTGGAAACAAACAACTAGGCAACGATAGTTATGTGATCTTGAAACAAACAACTCGGCAATGAGAGAAACGTGTTCTGGAAACAAACAACTAGGCAACGATAGTTATGTGATCTTGAAACAAACAACTAGGCAATGAAAGATACGTGTTCTGGAAACAAACAAATCGGCAACGAGTTATGTGATCTTGAAACAAACAACTCGGCAATGAGAGAAACGTGTTCTGGAAACAAACAAATCGGCAACGATAGTTATGTGATCTTGAAACAAACAACTCGGCAATGACAGATACGTGTTCTTGAAACAAACAAATCGGCAACGATAGTTATGTGATCTTGAAACAAAACAAATCGGCAACGCTTGTTAAGTTATCATGCAACAGAAAACCCGGCAACGAGAGTATGTGGTCTTTAAATTTAGAACTTGGCAACGAGACTTAAGTTGTGTTGAAACTGACAACTTGGCATCGAGACTTAAGTGGTCTTGAAACTGACAACTTGGCAACGAGACTTAAGTGGTCTTGAAAATGACAACTCGGCAACGAGAGTTATGTGATCTTGAAACTGACAACTCTGCAATGAGAATTATGTGATCTTGTAACAAACAACTCGGCAACGAGAGTTTGTGGTCTTGAAACTGACAACTTGGCAACGAGACTTAAGTAGTTTTAAAACTGACAACTTGGCAACGAAACTTAAGTGGTCTTGAAACTGAAAACTTGGCAAGACACTTAAGTGGTCTTGAAAATGATAACTCTGCAATAAGAATTATGTGATCTTGTAACAAACAACCCGGCAATGAGTGTATGTGGTCTTGAACCTGACAACTTGACAACGAGACTTTAGTGGTCTTGAAACTGACAACTTGGCAATGAGACTTAAGTGGTCTTGAAAATGACAACTCTGCAATGAGATTGGTAACGAAAAATACGTGATCTTGAAACAAACAACTCGGCAACGAGAGATATGTGATCTTGAAACAAACAACTCGGCAAAGAGAGATATATGATCTTGAAACAGACAATATGGCAACGCGTGTTATGTGATCTTGAAACAAACATCTCGGCAACGCAAATATAGTTATCATGAAATGGGAATCCCGGCAACGATAATTACATGTGTTTGAAACAGACAACTATGTAACTAAAGTTACGTGATCTTGAAACAAACAACTCTGTAACGCGAGTTATGTGATCTTGAACAACAAACAACCAGGAAACGAGAGTTATGTGATTTTGAAACAACATCTCCACAACGCGAATAAAGTTATGAAACGGGAATCCCGGCGATAAGAATTACGTGTGTTTGAAACAAACAACTCGGCAACGGGAGTTACGTGATCTCGAAACAAACAACTTGGCAACGAGAGAAACGTGATCTTGAAACAGACAACTCTTTAACTAACGTGATGTGATCTTGACACAGACAAATCTGTAGCGAGAGTTACGTGCTCTTAAAACAGACAACTCTGCAACGAGTGTTACGTGATCTTGAAACAGACAACTCTGTAACGAGGGTTATGTGATCTTGAAAAAGACAACTCTGTAACGAGAGTTACGTGATCTTGAAACAGACAACTCTGTAACGAGAGTTATATGATCTTGAAACAGACAACTCTGTAGCGAGAGTTACGTGATCTTAAAACAGACAACTCTGTAAAGAGCGTTATGTGATCTTGAAACAGACAACTCTGTAACGAGAGTTACGTGATCTTTAAACAAACAACTCTGCAACGCGAATGAAGTTATAATTAAAGAGGAATCCCGGCAAGGAGAATTACTTGTATTTGGAGGTGTGTGATATTGAGACAGACAACTCTGTAACGAGAGTAACTTGATATTGAAAACAAACAACTCAGAAACGCGGTGTGTGATATTGTGACAGACAACTCTGTAACGAGGTGTGTAATCTTAAAACAAACAACTCTGTAGCGAGAGTAACGTGATCTTGAAACAGACAACTCTGTAACGAGGTGTATGATATTGAGACAGACAACTCTGTAACGGGAGAACGTGATCTTGAAACAGACAACTCTGTAATGAGGTGTGTGATATTGAGACAGACACATCTGTTACGAGAGTAACGTGATCTTGAAACAGATAACTCAGAAACGAGGTGTGTGATATTGAGACAGACAACTCTGTAACGGGGTGTATGATATTGAGACAGGCAGCTCTGTAACGAGAGTAACGTGATCTTGAAACAGGCAACTCTGTAACGAAGTGTATGATATTGAAAAGACAAGTCTGTAACGAGAGTAACGTGATATTGAGACAGACAACTCTGTAACGGGAGTAACATGATCTTAAAACAGACAACTCTGTAGCGAGAGTAACGTGATAGTGAGACAGACAACTCTGTAACGGGAGTAAAGTGATATTGAAAGAGACAACTCAGTAGCGAGAGTAACGTGATATTGAAACAGACAACTATGTAGCGAGAATAACGTGATATTGAAACAGACAAATCTGTAGCGAGAATAACGTGATATTGAAACAGACAACTTAGTAGCGAGAGTAACGCAATCTTGAAACAAACAACTCTGTAACAAGAGCTAAAGGCTTTATGTTAGTTATAGGGTATTTATTAAAATGCTTTATTCATTTGCTTTTTCGCTCACCAATAATATATCTGTTCACGATAATTGTTTCTATTTTACACGCTATTAGCCAAGTATAGTGATATTATCTGTCTCTTAACAGGACAAACTTAATTTCCGTTTTTACATAAACGATACCTTAATATTTAATTATGCCTCAATACATTAGTGTCACGTCACGGGTGTGTTGTTAGTTACAACGGGACACATGCATATACTTGTGGCGTAACACATTTGTCTGCACACTCGGATAGGGTTAAAACATCCTGCACACTGGTAAGCCATTTTATTGAATATTGAAATAATAACTATAGGCAGGTTTTAAATGAATTCTCTTTCATAAGATATATGAGCGTTTTGTAAAGATCATTGACAAGATAATTTGAAACATTTCAGAACGAACTTGTGTCTATCGTTTTCTCCATACAAAACAGAAGTGTATTAGGAATTACAAGATTAGGTTAAGATATATTCAACCTTTTTATTGGAAATAATCAATAAAAAATCGTAAACATGTAATTTATAAAAGCATTAAAATAGTTATCATGGTTATTGAAGGAAATTATGTGATATGCCATTTCCGGAATTTTGTGTTAAACAAAAGTGGAATGAGGACATTGCACCATGTTTTCTGTTAATTCACCTTAACTTTTATATGTGAACTTCTGATTTTCACGACAGCGTAGATAAATCCCCGCTTTTGCGGGTTTTACTTCAAAATAACACAACGTTTACGGTTCAAAACAAAAAATGAGATATTTGCATTAGGAAGAGCTCATTAAAACACTTTCTTTTCTAACTGCCGTCGTCTGCTTGAATCTAAATCTAGAATGAGCGCTACGTACAATACATATGTATCACAGCGGACGAAATTTAACCGTCTTTTGACACATGCTTGTGACGTTTGAATGTAGCAGTGCCACGTGATTATTGTAATGCGTTATAGCATTTATTACTGCAGTCCGCATTTTGTATCCTTGAGAACGGCTGCATACATATTATTGGTCGATACAGGTAAGACAGGAATATTTATTCAATTATGAATTGATTGTGCAAGAAACTGTAATTACCCGCTTTACCTATATCGTACAATGCGAAGGGGGGAGGGAGGGGGGGTTTACAAGTAAACACTCTCGGTTTTCACGAATTGCGATTGCTTTTGTGGTGATAGCTGCATGGTAGGAGTGAACTACCGATGGAAGACAATATACTTAGTTACATATTGGGAATAAGCATTAAGAAAAATAATGAGTATAAAATAAATTACTGTGTTTTTCTGTGTCTTGACGTTACTTTTACAAACAAAAATCCGCCATTTTTGACGCGTCCTCTCATTTTTACCGCCTAAGAACGCATACCCTCAAAATACGTTCGCCCCCCCCCCCCCCCCCCCCCCCCTGCAATGCAATCTGATCACCTCGGCCTTTATGCTACGCAATAGACCTCTGAAATAATAAGGCGCCATTTTGGAAATACTTTCAGTCACATGATAAAGTAAAATGGCGACCCCCCTTATGCCACCTGTTTATATACATGTACGTTGAAAATATAAATGTTTGTTAACCAAGACTGATATTTTAAATTTCCCTATAAATATGACCCATGTAAAGTGTATAAATAAAAAAATCGATATAACAACGCCATATATAATCAACTTAATGACGGATACAGTATTTGTTACTTTCACGCGAATGAACACAGACTTGTAACACAGGCGATTCGCGTTGGTGTATTCTAGAGCTATACACGAGGTGTATTCTACGGAGGATACGGAAATACCCGATGTTTCACGATTGCCTGCAATGGTGAACTTGCCCAGACTTTAAATCGATTATAGGCATAATGGCGGTTATAAATAATCCTTGTTTCTTCCTCTTTAAAATACATTTTCTTTATTTTAATGCTATTTTTTTTAATTTGAATGGCATTATTAATGTATTTGGAACATTTTGAAAAACACTGTCATGTTTGAATTGTGAATTTAAAAAAAAAAACAATTGATGCTTGGAAATTGGGATATGAATACATGATTTCGGAAGTCTACTTTCACTTTGTCAACAGTGTAGAAAGAGCAGAAACAAATCTCGTGTATGATACACGACCCTTACTTTTCCCATCATATTTGGTAGTGCGGAGGTTGACAAACTGTTAAATGTAAGTTTCACTTCTTTCATTTGGATCTCTTTATGAATGACGATCCTCCAAACGTTAATTATTTTTTACTATAGAATAAAAAGCAAAAATCAATGGTGGGCGTACACCTATATGTTTTGACTAGGTGTGTATACTGTCTATAATTGTTTAAGTATTGTATGCTTATCGGACAGTTGTAACTAATGTTACTGGCCTACTAATTGAATATCTATTGTATGTATGACACAACAGTTTTTACAATATTTGAAAAGATTGTTTATGTCACAATATGTCGAGGATTGTCTCTTTTGTCTTGACTGTTCGATGTTCGGTAAGACTAGCCCTCTTATGGTCCCAAGATCTTATGTCTTGACTGTTCGATGTTCGATAAGACTAGCCCACTATTTGGCCCAAGATCTTTTGTCTTGACTGTTCGATGTTCGATAAGACTAGCCCACTATTTGGCCCAAGATCTTTTGTCTTGACTGTTCGATAAGACTAGCCCACTAATTGGCCCAAGATCTTTTGTCTTGACTGTTCGTTGTTCGATAAGACTAGTCCACTATTTGGCCCAAGATCTTTTGTCTTGACTGTTCGATAAGACTAGCCCACTAGTTGGCCCAAGATCTTATGTCTTGACTATTCGATGTTCGATAAGACTAGCCCACTAATTGGCCCTAGATCTTATGATTTAAGAGCTACTGTGTAAAATGAATTTACGATAAATATCCATCAAGCCTCTTCAATTACATTTTCTTAATATATGTTGTCTTTATATCTTACAGGGAGTATATCAGGATAAAACGCTATAAATATATAAACAAATAAAAATAATTTTAAAAAGGATAAAACGCATCTGATTATCATAAATAAAGTCAATCCCAATGGTTTGGTATGTCAAACCCACCAAAAACGAGACAAAATCGATATTTAAAATAGATTGGTAAACTTGAAATGAAATCCCCATTCTATCAATAGAAAGCACTTAAATACTTTGTGACGACCTTTGTGTCGTCATTTGGACTTTTTCTAAGATGCAAGATTGTTTATTATGTGTAAACCTGTAAAACAAATCAAATGAAATTACGTGACCCATTTAACACATCACAAAATGTGTTGCAATTTTATGTGTGAAATCTATTTTAGTCTAACCTAGGCGCGTAGCTCAAGTTAGGAAATCCCTTTTCAATATATTATTTTGGCATGTTTAAATTGATATTCTTATGACTATACGGGGCCAGTGAGTATATATAGGCATGATATTTTGGGGGAAAATGTTTAAAGCCAATTTTAATTTTTTGAAAAATCCTGATAAATCCCCTTAAAATGCGACCACATAACATGCACTATGATCGCTGCATTTTTATTTAATTACAGTTTTAAGTCCGTTTATCATCTGCCAACGTATGATTAGAAAATAACTTTTGATCAATGCTTAATCATGTTAAAAGATATTTAAATGAAAGTTCGTTCAGAGGTTTACTTAACAACTATTTTTAGATATGTTGTGTGTATAACTTGATAACTTTATATATTGATTACATTTTTTGTGTAGTTTTCTAACAAATCTTTTGAGCTAAATCGTATCAAGGTCAAGTTACGGTTACTAAAACTAGCAAAAAAAACGGTAACCGCTCAATAAATATCACTTTTAATAAGGACTTTTAATTATTCTGCATAAATTTCAAATATAAATATGTAGCTTGTGATTGACAACTTTAGTTTCCTGTATGCTATTTTAATGACAACTGGTTTACAATTACACTAACTTAGGTTTTTATTACGATATTTTGGTGGAATCAGTATGGACAATGGTTTCTTGTGAGCCTATATTGATTGTTTTGCAGTTCTTTTTAATGGATACTGGTTTCTTGAGAGTCTATATTGATTGTTTTGCAGATATTGTTGATGGATACTGGTTTCTTTTGAGCCTATATTGATTGTTTTGCAGTTCTTATTTACGGATATTTGTTTCTTGAGTGCCTCTATTGGTTGTTTTGCAGTTCTAGTCGACGGATTCTGATTTCTTGTGAGCCTATATTGATTGTTTTGCAGTTCTTATTGATAAATACTAGTTGCTTGTGAGCCTATATTGATTGTTTTGCAGTTCTTGTTGATGGATACTGGTTTCATAGGACAAATATTGATTGTTTTGCAGTTCTTGTTAATGGAAACAGGTTTCTTGAGAACAAATATTGATTGTTTTGCAGTTCTTGTTGACGGATATTGGTTTCTTGTGAGCCTATATTGATTGTTTTGCAGTTCCTGTTAATGGATACTGGTTATTTGTGAGTCTATATTGATTGTATTGCAGTTCTTGTTAATAGATATTGTTACTTGTGAGTCTATATTGATTGTATTGCAGTTCTTGTTAATGGATATTGTTACTTGTGAGCCTATATTGATTGTATTGCAGTTCTTGTTAATGGATATTGTTACTTGTGAGTCTATATTGATTGTATTGCTGTTCTTGTTAATGGATATTGTTACTTGTGAGTCTATATTGATTGTATTGCAGCTCTTGTTAATGGATATTGTTACTTGTGAGTCTATATTGATTGTATTGCAGCTTTTGTTAATGGATATTGTTACTTGTGAGTCTTTATTGATTGTTTTGCAATTCTTGTTAATGGATATTGTTACTTGTGATTCTTTATTGATTGTTTTGCAGTTCTTGTTGACGGATGTTGGTTTCTTGTGAGCCTATATTGATTGTTTTGCAGTTCCTGTTAATGGATACTGGTTACTTGTGAGTCTATATTGATTGTATTGCAGCTCTTGTTAATGGATATTGTTACTTGTGAGTCTTTATTGTTTGTATTGCAGTTCTTGTTAATGGATACTGGTTACTTGTGAGTTTATATTGATTGTATTGCAGTTCTTGTTAATGAATATTGTTACTTGTGAGTCTATATTGATTGTATTGCAGTTCTTGTTAATGGATATTGTTACTTGTGAGTCTTTATTGATTGTATTGCAGTTCTTGTTAATGGATATTGTTACTTGTGAGCCTATATTGATTGTATTGCAGTTCTTGTTAATGGATATTGTTACTTGTGAGTCTTTATTGATTGTATTGCAGTTCTTGTTAATGGATATTGTTACTTGTGAGTCTTTATTGATTGTATTGCAGTTCTTGTTAATGGATATTGTTACTTGTGAGTCTATATTGATTGTATTGCAGTTCCTGTTAATGGATATTGTTACTTGTGAGTCTATATTGATTGTATTGCAGCTCTTGTTAATGGATATTGTTACTTGTGAGTCTTTATTGATTGTTTTGCAGTTCTTGTTAATGGATATTGTTACTTGTGAGTCTATATTGATTGTATTGCAGCTCTTGTTAATGGATATTGTTACTTGTGAGTCTATATTGATTGTATTGCAGTTCCTGTTAATGGATATTGTTACTTGTGAGTCTATATTGATTGTATTGCAGCTCTTGTTAATGGATATTGTTACTTGTGAGTCTATATTGATTGTATTGCAGCTCTTGTTAATGGATATTGTTACTTGTGAGTCTATATTGATTGTATTGCAGTTCTTGTTAATGGATATTGTTACTTGTGAGTCTTTATTGATTGTATTGCAGCTCTTGTTAATGGATATTGTTACTTGTGAGTCTATATTGATTGTATTGCAGCTCTTGTTAATGGATATTGTTACTTGTGAGTCTATATTGATTGTATTGCAGCTCTTGTTAATGGATATTGTTACTTGTGAGTCTTTATTGATTGTATTGCAGCTCTTGTTAATGGATATTGTTACTTGTGAGTCTATATTGATTGTATTGCAGCTCTTGTTAATGGATATTGTTACTTGTGAGTCTTTATTGATTGTTTTGCAGTTCTTGTTAATGGATATTGTTACTTGTGAGTCTATATTGATTGTATTGCAGCTCTTGTTAATGAATATTGTTACTTGTGAGTCTATATTGATTGTATTGCAGCTCTTGTTAATGGATATTGTTACTTGTGAGTCTATATTGATTGTTTTGCAGTTCCTGTTAATGGATACGGGTTACTTGTGAGTCTATATTGATTGTATTGCAGTTCTTGTTAATGGATATTGTTACTTGTGAGTCTATATTGATTGTATTGCAGCTTTTGTTAATGGATATTGTTACTTGTGAGTCTTTATTGATTGTTTTGTTTTTTGTTTTAAACTTATTTATTTTACTTCGATTGTGAAACAAGTTCTTACAACTTAGACAAATCACGCTCGAAGTCTTCCTGGGTAGTACCAGTACAAAGCATATGCGGAAAAAGTGCCTTGCTCAAGGACACCACACATAGCCGTAGCGGAGGATCGAACCCATGACCCTCCGATCATGGGTTCGGTGCTCTACCACTGGACCACGCGCTCCACAAATATTGATTGTTTTGCAATTCTTGTTAATAGATATTGTTACTTGTGAGTCTATATTGATTGTATTGCAGTTCTTGTTAATTGATATTGTTACTTGTGAGTCTTTATTGATTGTATTGCAATTCTTGTTAATTGATATTGTTACTTGTGAGTCTATATTGATTGTATTGTAGCTCTTCTTAATGGATATTGTTACTTGTGAGTCTTTATTGATTGTATTGCAGTTCTTGTTAATGGATATTGTTACTTGTGAGTCTTTATTGATTGTTTTGCAGTTCTTGTTGACGGATATTGGTTTCTTGTGAGCCTATATTGATTGTTTTGCAGTTCCTGTTAATGGATACTGGTTACTTGTGAGTCTATATTGATTGTATTGCAGCTCTTGGTAATGGATATTGTTACTTGTGAGTCCTTATTGATTGTTTTGCAATTCTTGTTAATGGATATTGTTACTTGTGAGTCTATATTGATTGTATTGCAGTTCTTGTTAATGGATATTGTTACTTGTGAGTCTATATTGATTGTATTGCAGTTCTTGTTAATGGATATTGTTACTTTTGAGCCTATATTGATTGTTTTGCAGTTCTTGTTAATGGATATTGTTACTTGTGAGTCTTTATTGATTGTTTTGCAGCTCTTGTTAATGGATATTGTTACTTGTGAGTCTTTATTGATTGTATTGCAGCTCTTGTTAATGGATAGTGTTACTTGTGAGTCTTTATTGATTGTATTGCAGCTCTTGTTAATGGATATTGTTACTTGTGAGTCTTTATTGATTGTATTGCAGCTCTTGTTAATGGATATTGTTACTTGTGAGTCTATATTGATTGTATTGCAGCTCTTGTTAATGGATATTGTTACTTGTGAGTCTATATTGATTGTATTGCAATTCTTGTTAATGGATATTGTTACTTGTGAGTCTATATTGATTGTATTGCAGTTCTTGTTAATGGATATTGTTACTTGTGAGTCTATATTGATTGTATTGCAGCTCTTGTTAATGGATATTGTTACTTGTGAGTCTATATTGATTGTATTGCAGCTCTTGTTAATGAATATTGTTACTTGTGAGTCTTTATTGATTGTATTGCAGTTCTTGTTAATGGATATTGTTACTTGTGAGTCTATATTGATTGTATTGCAGTTCTTGTTAATGGATATTGTTACTTTTGAGCCTATATTGATTGTTTTGCAATTCTTGTTAATGGATATTGTTACTTGTGAGTCTATATTGATTGTATTGCAGTTCTTGTTAATGGATATTGTTACTTGTGAGTCTATATTGATTGTATTGCAGTTCTTGTTAATGGATATTGTTACTTTTGAGCCTATATTGATTGTTTTGCAGTTCTTGTTAATGGATATTGTTACTTGTGAGTCTCTATTGATTGTTTTGCAGCTCTTGTTAATGGATATTGTTACTTGTGAGTCTCTATTGATTGTATTGCAGCTCTTGTTAATGGATATTGTTACTTGTGAGTCTTTATTGATTGTATTGCAGCTCTTGTTAATGGATAGTGTTACTTGTGAGTCTTTATTGATTGTATTGCAGCTCTTGTTAATGGATAGTGTTACTTGTGAGTCTTTATTGATTGTATTGTAGCTCTTGTTAATGGATATTGTTACTTGTGAGTCTATATTGATTGTATTGCAGCTCTTGTTAATGGATATTGTTACTTGTGAGTCTATATTGATTGTATTGCAGCTCTTGTTAATGGATATTGTTACTTTTGAGCCTATATTGATTGTTTTGCAGTTCTTGTTAATGGATATTGTTACTTGTGAGTCTTTATTGATTGTTTTGCAGCTCTTGTTAATGGATATTGTTACTTGTGAGTCTTTATTGATTGTATTGCAGCTCTTGTTAATGGATAGTGTTACTTGTGAGTCTTTATTGATTGTATTGCAGCTCTTGTTAATGGATATTGTTACTTGTGAGTCTTTATTGATTGTATTGCAGCTCTTGTTAATGGATATTGTTACTTGTGAGCCTATATTGATTGTATTGCAGCTCTTGTTAATGGATATTGTTACTTGTGAGCCTATATTGATTGTATTGCAGCTCTTGTTGATGGATATTGTTACTTGTGAGTCTATATTGATTGTATTGCAGTTCTTGTTAATGGATATTGTTACTTGTGAGCCTATATTGATTGTATTGCAGCTCTTGTTAATGGATATTGTTACTTGTGAGTCTTTATTGATTGTTTTGCAGTTCTTGTTAATGGATATTGCTACTTGTGAGTCTTTATTGATTGTTTTGCAGTTCTTGTTAATGGATATTGTTACTTGTGAGTCTTTATTGATTGTATTGCAGTTCTTGTTAATGGATATTGTTACTTGTGAGTTTTTATTGATTGTTTTGCAGTTCTTGTTGACGGATATTGGTTTCTTGTGAGCCTATATTGATTGTTTTGCAGTTCCTGTTAATGGATACTGGTTACTTGTGAGTCTATATTGATTGTATTGCAGTTCTTGTTAATGGATATTGTTACTTGTGAGTCTTTATTGATTGTATTGCAGTTCTTGTTAATGGATATTGTTACTTGTGAGCCTATATTGATTGTTTTGCAGTTCTTGTTAATGGATATTGTTACTTGTGAGCCTATATTGATTGTATTGCAATTCTTGTTAATGGATATTGTTACTTGTGAGTCTATATTGATTGTATTGCAGTTCTTGTTAATGGATATTGTTACTTGTGAGTCTATATTGATTGTTTCGCAGTTTTTGTTTATGGATACTGATTTCTTGTGAGTCTTTATAGATTGTTTTGTAATTATTGTTTACGGTTATTGGTTTCTTGTGAGCCTATATTGATTGTTTTGCAGTTCTTGTTGGTGGATACTTGTTTCTTGTGAGTTTAAATTGATTGTTTTGCAGTTCTTGTGTATCGATACTGGTTTCTTGTGAGTCTATATTGATTTTTTTGCAGTTTTTGTTGATGGATACTGTTTTTTTGTGAGCCTATATTGATTGTTTTGCAGTTCTTGTTAATGGGTATTAATTACTTGTGAGCCTATTTTGATTGTTTTGCAGTTCTTGTTGAAGGAAACTGATTAGTTGTGAGCCTATACTGATTGTTTTGCAGTTCGTGTTGACGGATACTGGTTTCTTGTGAGCCTATATTGATTGTTTTACAGTTCTTGTTGACGGATACTAGTTGCTTGTGAGCCTATATTGATTGTTTTGCAGTTCTTGTTGACGGATACTATTTGCTTGTGAGCCTATATTGATTGTTTTGCAGTTATTGTTAGACGATACTGGTCGCTTGTGATCCTATATTGATTGTTTTGCAGTTCTTGTTGACGGACACGTGTATGTTGTGAGCAATTTGTTTCGGGTTTATTACCTGGAAATGTCAAAAGATAGTATAGTTTTAATTGTCATCCCATTGTCGTTCTTCCTTCAATCATATGTTAAGTTAAACTTATTCTGTTTACTGCCAACCTGACACAGTAAATATTCTACCAACGGAAACCTTCCCACACTAGCATGTAAAGTAGATACAAAGTCACACTTAAATGTTGTTACATTATACAATATAAACTATCAATTGTCTTCAACATGTTGTGCGCTATATGTGATCTTCATTTCCTTCATTTCCTATTCACTTAAAGTACTTCCTATAAGTCACCGATGCATCCTTTACACAAAGTGTCTTGCGAAGATAAATGCATATGATTATAGTTATGTACGATTGTTTATGAATGAACAGATTGATTTAGACAATTAGTCTTGTTCACATACTGGTGTTTTAAATAGGCTTTTTGGTGTCGATGCATATTTACGTAAGTATATCTATTTATATGTAACTCGGGGTGGGGGGTTTAAACATTGTCTTTCATTTTAATTTGACATACATAGAATGCATTATAATCTGAAATGAGGATTATAACGGGAGATAGAATCATATTAACAATTTATAAGCTTGTAATTATTTTGCCAAACTCTGAAAATACAATTCCTGCAGGACAAACGCATTCATTGACGAAATATGACTCTCTACTGTTCAAAATATCTTGTAATTGTCCTGATAGCATAATGTATCTCAAGTTATGGATACTTTATCCCCGTTTCTCGGACCAGGAAACACAGGCCAGGCTCCTACTTTTCCCTGCATGATTTTACACTTGTGTTAAACTCCTATATACGTCTGTACCTCTGGAAGCTTACAGTCAATGACAATCAACTGTATCTCCCATCCATACTTATCATGACGGCGCATTTTAAATGGCTTTAGTGTGTTGCATAATGTTATCATGTTCATTAGTCTTTTAAACGTCTTTTTCTGTTGTTGTACATATGTTTTGTTACCACGTTCTATATATTGGAGGCCATATTGAATTTCAGCTATTTTGATATATTCGTATTGGTTTTCATTAAGAATACATTAGTTTTAAATATGCAACATTTTGTATACACAAAGCAATTGCACCTGCTCATTTTGTCCTTTTTATAAAAAAACAAAACAAAACGTTTATTATACTAAAAGGTAAAAGAAATATTATTTTTGCGGCCATCTTGAATAGCGACTGTACTGCTCGGTATATGTAACAGCTTCTCTTGCCATAAAGCAGCAAGTTAACCATGTAAACAATTGAATTCGTTTATTCAGTTTGTTAGTGGTAAAAAGCTGTAACAAACAAAAAGAACTGAAATGGCACATAAGATATACCGTCAATATAAATATACAGTTCAGAAATGTTTTCAACAAGAAACATAACCCTGGTTAACATTCTGTCATGATTGTCTCTCTTGTTTACTTGATAAACCAGTTATGGTACAGACTTACATTTTAATTTGAAGCGGTATGCATAATTTAACTGTTAAGTAATAATCAAAGAAATCACACGAGTCCACAAGAATAGTTCAAGAATAAACGGTACAACTGAAATTTCGACCATTTTGAGATTTTATTAAGCATATATTGTTTTTTTTTAATTTTTTAGATATTTTTATACTATCTTTACAAAACATTAAAAAAAAGTTCCATTTTGTCTTTGTTTTGTTTCATGTTAAACCGTGTTACTTTTACTAAAAGGTAAACAATATATGATTTTGGCTGTCACCTTGGATTTCGGCCATTTTGACCAAGTTCACCGACCTAAATGTTTATACTTTTGCCAAGTGCACATATTTACTGAAAAAATGGCATCAAATCTTGGCGTCATTTTGTTGCATGTTTAAAGGGAGTTTATTAGGAAAAAAACGCTAAATTTGTCTTAAAAATATAATAATTGTTAAAGTGGGTTAAAAAACCATGTCATTATCATTAATAAATGAACCCCGGACGGTTTGGAATGTCAAATCCGCCAAAATGTGACAAAAACAATATTTGAATTGGACTGGTGAATTTGAAATGTTATTCCCATTCTAAAAATAGATAGCACTTAAATACTGTTTGACGACGTTCGTATCGTCATTCTGACTCTTTCTTAGATAAAACAATGTTAACTACATGTAAACCTGTATAACAGATCAAATTGAAAGCAAAAATAAAAACCATTTGATTTGTTTCATTTGTCACAAAATATTTTTCAATTTTATGCGGGAATTCTATTTAAGTCTAATCTAAACACGTAGCCCAAGTTAGGAAATCTCTTTCCAATACATTATGTTGGCATATTTATATAGATATCCTTTTGGCTATACGGGATCAGTGAGTATATTTAGGCATAATATATATAGGGAAAAATATTTTCAGCGAATTTGAAAAGTTTGGAAAATTCTGATTAATTTCCTTTAAGATTTAAAATGTGCACGCTTGCTAAGTCTTGAATCCAGACTCATACGATAATTTAGTTATAATTTAGTAAATCATAGTATGTTATGTGTTTAAAACAATACAGTCGCAATTGTCTGCATGCGATGAATACGATACGCTGGTCCTCCCATAATTATTTGATTTCAGTTTATCAAACTAGAAACTATAATCTCAAGATGGGTAAGGAAAAGATACACATCAACATTGTTGTCATTGGACACGTGGACTCTGGCAAGTCGACAACTACTGGACATTTGATCTATAAATGTGGTGGTATTGACAAGAGAACGATTGACAAGTTCGAGAAGGAGGCCCAGGAAGTGAGTATTTGGTTTTGTATGTTATTATCACGAGACGCCAGAACGGCGTATTTCTGTGGTTACATAGGACTGCACCCACGATATTGAATCGAGTTTTTTAATTCTCACTATTTAGTCCTTACATGTATATATGTTTTTAATGGAAAATGTTTTTTTTATATAAATATTTAAGCATCAAACTGTGCTCAATTAATTGATATAAGAGACAAAAAGTGAGGTATCGTTTTAATGTGACGTTCATGATATTTGTCGCGTTTAAAAATTAATTCCACATTTTAATATTTGGAGAGATTTTCTTTTTAATAGTCGGTATATAAATATTTTATATAAATGAATGATCACAACTAATTGTATGATGTTTTATAATAATGTATTGTGTTTATCATCCATAATAGCATGGACAATACTATTTCCATGTTGAATGGGGTGGTATTCACCAACCATTCTTAATAATATTCTTACACTTCAAGAACAAATTTTGAAAAACACACCTTAAACATACAATAATTCTCTCTGCCATGGTACACCAGATATCTAAGGTTGAAATTTGGATTTTCAAGCTTAAGTCTAAGAATATTCTCAAGAATGGTTGAAGAATACGACACCCGTATCTTGGTGTCGGCTTTCTTGATACTGTCAGTACTTAATAATGCATAATTATAGTGTACCTATAACATGTCTACATGTACAGTTATGATTGTTTACATACACTGGCTTCTTTGTTTCTTTCTAACAACTATAAAGGTTATTCTGACCCCGGCTGCTAAGTGTTTTAATAACGTTTATCTAATTCCTTAGATGGGAAAGGGGTCTTTCAAGTACGCTTGGGTTTTGGACAAACTGAAGGCAGAGAGAGAACGTGGTATTACCATTGATATTGCTTTGTGGAAGTTTGAGACATCCAAATACTACGTCACCATCATTGATGCTCCGGGACATCGAGATTTCATCAAGAACATGATCACAGGTTTAATTTTTAAATACATGTATCTATTTACATGCACTATCGTGTAGTTTGATGCACTTTTGTGTTTGTTCCCCAAACTAATATTTTACTAACCTAGTGGCTCTATCATTAAAGTGACAACATCTGATGTTTATTTCATGAAGATGTACGGCTAAATGATAAAAAAAAGATGTCGTTTCTTTACGTATACTAGATTTACCTTATTTATTTATAAAACTCACCCAGTTATAAAATAGTTTATGTCAATTCTTTATTATTGATTCAGCTTGCTGACCCACATGGCACATACACAGTATGTTATCATTTATATGCGATTTGGAAATTAAGTAATAAAGTACAAAGTATAACATTCAAATACTAAGTATTAACAAAAATAACAATATATATATATATATATATATATATATATATATATATATATTAATCTTTGATAGAATGGCCCATTTGATGTAAGCGTTACACAGACTACATGTTGTATTACACTTTGATGTTACATTATATGATTATATATATCTTGTTTATGCAACATTTCTTTGGATTTCGTAGTGCTGTTGATAAAATATGATATCTGTCCTCAATTATTTGTACAATCAAAACATAGACGTCTTTCTTTTGACATTATCAAAGGTAAGCCCCGTTCTATAAAAAGACAGCGAAAAGCGCTCCCAAAAGATAATATTGATCTAAACCCCTTTAAATTCAATATATTTAAATAAGGTTTCATAATTAGTTCTGATTTAAAATGACTATTCAAATTTTATTTTGCATTACCATCCACCATTCCAACTCCGACTTATATTCATCTGCAAGTCTTATATATCGGTTTAAAACCAAGTTTGCATTATCTTCATTATGGTGTTCCCAAACATATACAAAAACGTTTGAATACAAGTTTTGAAGCTTAGTTTTTTATATCCATGCTGTGTAAACACTAACATATCATTGTGACATATCTCGTGCTTGGCATTTTTAAGATTTTAATTCAGTATTTTACACATTTTTGTTGGCATATATATGCATAAACACATTCCAAGGTAACCGATTACCGCGTCATTGACAAGATTTTATCGATGCATTTATAAATCATTATAAGCATATAAATTTATTCTATCTATACATTTCATTTTATCAAAACCGTATCCTTCTGATCCATATAACACTATTGAACAATTTTTGTATCTAATAATTTAAACAAGGTAATATATGGAGATAGTTATTTGTGAATAACCAGACATAAATGTACAGACCATACTACGGTGAGCGCGCCTAGCTACAATGTAAACCATAGATACACTGGCAAGGCTTCTTCCAAACCATAGATATAATAGCAAGGCTTCTACCAATCCATAGATATAATAGCAAGGCTTCTACCAATCCATAGATATAATAGCAAGGCTTCTACCAATCCATAGATATAATAGCAAGGCTTCTACCAAACCATAGATATAATAGCAAGGCTTCTACCAATCCATAGATATAATAGCAAGGCTTCTTCCAAACCATAGATATAATAGCAAGGCTTCTACCAATCCATAGATATAATAGCAAGGCTTCTACGAAACCATAGATATAAAAGCAAGGCTTCTACCAATCCATAGATATAATAGCAAGGCTTCTACCAAACCATAGATATAATAGCAAGGTTTCTTCCAAACCATAGATATAATAGCAAGGCTTCTACCAATCCATAGATATAATAGCAAGGCTTCTTCCAAACCATAGATATAATAGCAAGGCTTCCACCAATCCATAGATATAATAGCAAGGCTTCTACGAAACCAAAGATATAAAAGCAAGGCTTCTACCAATCCATAGATATAATAGCAAGGCTTCTATCAATCCATAGATATAATAGCAAGGCTTCTTCCATACCATAGATATAATAGCAAGGCTTCTACCAATCCATAGATATAACAGCAAGGCTTCTACGAAACCATAGATATAATAGCAAGGCTTCTACCAATCCATAGATATAATAGCAAGGCTTCTACCAATCCATATATATAATAGCAAGGCTTCTACCAATCCATAGATATAATAGCAAGGCTTCTTCCAAACCATAGATATAATAGCAAGGTTTCTACCAATCCATAGATATAATAGCAAGGCTTCTATCAATCCATAGATATAATAGCAAGGCTTCTTCCAAACCATAGATATAATAGCAAGGCTTCTACCAATCCATAGATATAACAGCAAGGCTTCTACGAAACCATAGATATAATAGCAAGGCTTCTACCAATCCATAGATATAATAGCAAGGCTTCTACCAATCCATATATATAATAGCAAGGCTTCTACCAATCCATAGATATCCATAGATATAATAGCAAGGTTTCTACCAATCCATAGATATAACATCAAGGCTTCTACCAATCCATAGATATAATAGCAAGGCTTCTACCAAACTATAGATATAATAGCAAGGCTTCTACCAATCCATAGATATAATAGCAAGGCTTCCTCCAAACCATATTTATAATAGCAAGGCTTCTACCAATCCATAGATATAATAGCAAGGCTTCTACAAAACCATAGATACAATAGCAAGGCTTCTACCAAACCATAGACACAATAGCAAGGCTTCTATCAATCCATAGATATAATAGCAATGCTTCTACCAAACCATAGACACAATAGCAAGGCTTCTTCCAAACCATAGATACAATAGCAAGGCTTCTATCAATCCATAGATATAATAACAAGGCTTCTACGAAACCATAGATATAATAGCAAGGCTTCTACCAAACCATAGACAACATAGCAATGCTTCTTCCAAACCAAAGATACAATAGCAAGGCTTCTATCAAACCATAGGTACACTAGTAAGGCTTTTACCAAACCATAGATATAATAGCAAGGCTTTCTACGAAACCATAGACACAATAGCAAGGCTTCTACCAAACCATAGACACAATAGCAAGGCTTTTTCCAAACCATAGACACAATAGCAAGACTTCTATCAAACCATAGATACAATATCAAGGCTTCTATCAAACCATAGATACAAAAGCAAAGCTTCTATCAAACCATAGACACAATAGCAAGGCTTCTACCAAACCATAGACACAATAGCAAGGCTTCTACCAAACCATAAATACAATAGCAAGGCTTCTACGAAACTATAGACACAATAGCAAGGCTTCTACCAAACCATAAACACAATAGCAAGGCATCTACCAAACCATAGACACAATAGCAAAGATTCTACCAAACCATAGACACAATAGCAAGACTTCTACCAAACCATAGACACAATATCAAGGCTTCTACCAAACCATAGACACAATAGCAAAGCTTCTACGAAACCATAGACACAAAAGCAAGGCTTCTACCAAACCATAGCTACAATAGCAAGGCTTCTACGAAACCATAGATACAGTAGCAAGGCTTCTACGAAACCATAGACACAAAAGCAAGGCTTCTACCAAACCATAGATATAATACCAAGGCATCTACCAAACCAAAGATACACTAGCAAGGCTTCTTCCAAGCCATAGATACAATAGCAAGGCTTCTACGAAACTATAGATATAATAGCAAGGCTTCTACCAATCCATAGATATAATAGCAAAGCTTCTATCAAACCATAGACACAATAGCAAGGATTCTACCAAACCATAGACACAATAGTAAGGCTTCTACCAAACCATAGATACAATAGCAAGGCTACTATCAAACCATAGACACAAACAATAGCAAGGCTTCTACCAATCCATAGACGCAATAGCAAGGCTTCTACCAAACCATAGACACAAACAATAGCAAGGTTTCTACCAAACCATAGACACAATAGCAAGACTTCTACCAAACCATAGACACAAACAATAGCAAGATTTCTACCAAACCATAGACACAATAGCTAGACTTCTACCAAACCATAGACACAATAGCAAGACTTCTACCAATCCATAGACACAATAGCAAGGCTTCTACCAAACCATAGACACAAACAATAGCAAGGCTTCTATCAATCCATAGACGCAATAGCAAGGCTTCTACCAAACCATAGACACAATAGCAAAGCTTCTACCAAACCATAGATATAATAACAAGACTTCTACCAAACCATAGACAAAATAGCAAGGTTTCTACCAAACCATAGACACAAACAATAGCAAGGCTTCTACCAAACCATAGACACAATAGCAAGGCTTCTACCAAACCATAGACACAATAGCAAGGCTTCTACCAAACCATAAACACAATAGCAAGGCTTCTACCAAACCATAGACACAATAGCAAGGCTTCTACCAAACCATAGACACAATAGCAAGGCTTCTACCAAACCATAGACACAAACAATAGCAAGGCTTCTACCAAACCATAGACACAATAGCAAGGCTTTTACCAAACCATAGACACAAACATTAGCAAGGCTTCTACCAAACCATAGACACAATAGCAAGGCTTCTAACAAACCAAAGACACAATAGCAAGACTTCTACCAAACCATAGGCACAATAGCAAGGCTTCTACCAAACCATAGACACAAGAGCAAGACTTCTACCAAACTATAGACACATAGCAAGGCTTCTACCAAACCATAGATACAATAGCAAAGCTTCTACGAAACCATAGACACGATAGCAAGGCTTCTACCAAACCATAGCTACAATAGCAAGGCTTCTACCAAACCATAGATACAATAGCAAGGCTTCTACGAAACCATAGACACAATAGCAAGGCTTCTACCAAACCATAGATATAATACCAAGGCTTCTACCAAACCATAGATACACTAGCAAGGCTTCTTCCAAGCCATAGATACAATAGCAAGGCTTCTACGAAACTATAGATATAATAGCAAGGCTTCTACCAATCCATATATATAATAGCAAAGCTTCTATCAAACCATAGACACAAACATTAGCAAGGCTTCTACCAAACCATAGACACAATAGCAAGGCTTCTACCAAACCATAGATACAATAGCAAGGCTACTATCAAACCATAGACACAAACAATAGCAAGGCTTCTACCAATCCATAGACGCAATAGCAAGGCTTCTACCAAACCATAGATACAATAGCAAGGCTACTATCAAACCATAGACACAAACAATAGCAAGGCTTCTACCAATCCATAGACGCAATAGCAAGGCTTATACCAAACAATAGCAAGGTTTCTACCAAACCATAGACACAATAGCAAGACTTCTGCCAAACCATAGACACAAACAATAGCAAGGTTTCTACAAAACCATAGACACAAACAATAGCAAGGTTTCTACCAAACCATAGACACAATAGCAAGACTTCTACCAAACCATAGACACAATAGCAAGACTTCTACCAATCCATAGACACAATAGCAAGGCTTCTACCAAACCATAGACACAAACAATAGCAAGGCGTCTACCAATCCATAGACGCAATAGCAAGGCTTCTAACAAACCATAGACACAATAGCAAAGCTTCTACCAAACCATAGATATAATAGCAAGACTTCTACCAAACCATAGACACAATAGCAAGGCTTCTACCAAACCATAGACACAAACAATAGCAAGGCTTCTACCAAACCATAGACACAATAGCAAGGTTTCTACCAAACCAAAGACACAAAAGCAAGGCTTCTACCAAACCATAGACACAATAGCAAGGCTTCTACCAAACCATAGACACAATAGCAAGGCTTCTACCAAACCATTGACGCAATAGCAAGGCTTCTACCAAACCATAGACACAAACAATAGCAAGGCTTCTAACAAACCATAGACACAATAGCAAGGCTTTTACCAAACCATAGACACAAACAATAGCAAGGCTTCTACCAAACCATAGACACAATAGCAAGGCTTCTACCAAACCATAGACACAATAGCAAGACTTCTACCAAACCATAGACACAATAGCAAGGCTTCTACCAAACCATAGACACAAACAATAACAAGGCTTCTACCAAACCATAGACACAATAGCAAGGCTTCTACCAAATCAATACATTTGGTATCAGCTTATGACTTATATACTATGGTTTTACATGTAACACATCTGGACTGGACGGACAATGTACATACATCATAGCTTTATATGAGTAGGGTCCAGTTAAGGATGGAAGGGTATCACCGCCATAACTCTAAGTTTGCAATTTGTCCAGCATAATCACGTGTTTCAAAAGGATTCGAATTTCAAACGTTAAACTATGCAGTTAGCATGTTGTACAACGCTGTTAGGCATATGTAACAATGCGAAATACACAGTTGGCATTATCAATTATGACGACAGGTGCTGCTAAACGTATATGAAAGAATAATGACTGGTCCTTAGTGAAATCGGTGTTGTTTTGTTTTCATCGTTGGTCATATGGAACATATGGTCAGCTACCACAATTGAAAGGAGCTCTCTGATCGGCTGAAAAAAGTATAGGGATGTTCAGGGCATATATTTTTATAGTAAGCTTAATTTTGGTTGGATGAAAATGTCAAACTGGCTAATGATCACAATAAAATTTAAGTTTATTATGTCTGTGTCAATAAAAAATCAAAATTATGTTCATCAAGGAAATTGTGTGGAAAGTAAATTGGTGAAATTTCCTTTTTTTCATGCTGAAAGTGGTGCTAAAAGTGGGGGTACCCATCTTCAGGGGGCAAAAAAGTGATATTTTTGACCCCATTTTGGGGACATTTTAATTTGAGTTAAAGATAGTATTTTACTATGATATAGGACTTTTTGGTGGAGCGCGTTGTCTAGTGGTAGAGCACTGAACCCATGATCGGGGAATCGTGGGGTTTATCCTCCGCCACGGCTATGTGTGGGGTCCTTGAGCAAGACACTTTTCCGCATATGCTTATTTCTGGTTCTAACTAGGAAAACTTCGAGCCTGATTTGCCTAAGTTGTTATAACTTGTTTCACATTCAAAATTTAATCTAAACTTTTTGGTCCGCGAGTGGTAGAAATAGTGAAAATTAGGTCAAACGTTATTAAGTCTATGGAAAACGCAATGTTGGTGGCTGACCTAAAAAAACTCACACTTACCTTTTGTATAAGGCTGTATTTAGAGTCGCGAATTCTGATGACTGTTTACGGCAAATATTTCTATTCGCAACTTCTTGGGTTGTTTACAGGGTACCTGTCTGTAATTTTGCAGCGCCACTGAACGTTATAATGCGAATTTATTACAATGATGACGTTCAGCGGCTAGTCCGGTACCATGTCCATCCGATAAACATTCCCTACACTCATTACAAAGAGGTTGAACATTGGAAAAAAAGATATTCGTGACTGACTGCAGCCGAAACACATATCGAAACATACCTCAAATTCTAAAAATACATTTTACGCAGCAAGTAATGTTTAATCGGGCACGAATAGACAAGACGTATGTAACTTTTACACTGATAGCATATAGTATGATAGACAAATAGCAAAGTTACAAAGGTTAAATGTTTCATTTCCCACAAAGAACTAAGAAGAAAGAAACATTTACCCCCATTGCACAAAGAACAAACGACAAATTTCAGACTAAGAGTTATGGCGGTGATACACTTCCATCCTTAGCTGGATCCTACTCATATAAAGCTATGATGTATGTAAATTGTCCGTCCAGTCCAGATGTGTTACATGTAAAACCATGCTATAAAAGACAGATTAAGAAACCCGTTGGATCATGAAGATACAGCGAATTCATATGTATTTTTCATAAAGGGAGATAATTAAAATCACAACAACGGAATTTCTGATTTTTGGGATCTTTTCAGATACTCATTCACAATGTATGATATAAATATATGGAGATAATTACGTGTGAAGAACAAAACATAAATGTACAGACCAGACTACGGCGAGCGCACCTAGCTACAATGCAAACCTCTGTGTTGCCTGTAAAACACTAGTATAAATAAGTCATGGCTGACAACAAATTTATTGGTTTGGCAGAGGCCTTGATTTTACAGTGTAGCTAGACGCGCTCGCTGTAGTCTGGTCTGTAGATTTATATATACGAGAATATAGATTTCGTCCTTCGGTTAGCATGATTTATGTTATAAGAGTACAGGTCTAGCTCAACATTGTTATTTATATTGTTGTTATCTTTATCACTGAATCGTTCGCCATAATGCACATATATAATCGACTTATACAATGTTATGTTTTGTATCATGAAAATTATTTCAATTGAAAACTAAATGTTACTTTCAACAGGAACCTCTCAGGCTGACTGTGCCGTGTTGATAGTAGCTGCCGGTGTAGGTGAGTTCGAAGCTGGCATCTCTAAAAATGGTCAGACCAGAGAACACGCTCTTTTAGCTTTTACCTTGGGTGTAAAGCAAATGATTATTGGAATAAACAAACTGGACAGCACAGAGCCTAAATACTCTGAAAGCAGATTTAATGAAATTCAAAAAGAGGTATCTACCTACATCAAGAAAGTTGGTTATAATCCAAAGGCTGTTGCATTTGTACCCATCTCTGGTTGGCATGGAGACAATATGATTGATGAATCCGATAACATGAAATGGTATAAAGGATGGACTGTTGAGAGAAAGGAAGGCAATTCTTCGGGGAAAACATTGCTTCAGGCTCTTGACTCCATTCTTCCACCACAGAGACCATCCGACAAGCCTCTACGTCTTCCACTGCAGGACGTCTACAAAATTGGAGGTATGCAATTTATCAGTTAGCTTGATTTGTACAGTCATATGATTAAAACTAGGCTGGTGCAATAATGACCCCAGACCTTGTTAGTTTATTGTTTCACTTCTGTATTTGATACACGCGAGAGATAACATTATGAACTGCAAAGAATACGAATTACCCATTTGTCAGTCCCTAAATTTGAAAATGTTATAAAAAACTGTTTTTGCAATTCAAAATAAATATTGTGAATAAATAATTACAATGGCTTACATTATTTCAAACTTGATAAATACAAAAACCACTTCAAAAACCAAGAGCGTCCGCTTCGCATGCGGAAGGGCGTGGATTCGATCCCGGCTGGGTCATACCAAATACTTTAAAATGGTACTAAAAGCTTCTTCGCTTGACGCTTAGCATTTACAAGATGTTTTCGGCATGATACTCCAGTGTGACAGCGCTCAGAATACTGTCTCAAGTAGATACCGTCGCGATATGACAGAAAAATTGTTGAAAGTGGATCTGAACACCATACAACAACATACAACATCAAACTAATATATTCGCAATATAACACAGCAGACATGTAACATAATTATATTCTCCTATGTATATAATGGGTCTAATGAAATATTTAATGCATTCAGTACATGTATATGAATTACACGCATAACATATATAAAAGTTTTAAATATGTTATTATAAAGTTAGATAGCGAGGTATTTATTTGTTCAGGTATTGGAACAGTACCAGTGGGTCGTGTGGAGACTGGGACACTGAAGCCCGGCATGGTAGTAACGTTTGCCCCACCCATGATTGCTACTGAAGTGAAGTCCGTTGAGATGCATCACGAGACTCTGTTAGAGGCTTTACCAGGAGACAATGTTGGTTTCAACGTGAAGAACATCTCCATCAAAGACATCAAGAGAGGAAATGTGTGTGGTGACTCCAAAAAACGATCCTCCAAAGGCAGCAACCAATTTCAATGCCCAGGTTTGATTTCATTTTAATTGTGTATATATAGCATCCTCCAACACGCCATTGATGAAAAACGGCTATTATCAGTATGCTTTCTTCAATCACTTTATTGTTTTATTATATTATAATCTCCACTGTCAGAACATTCCACTTTATTGTTTCATAATATGATAATCTCCACTGTCAGAACATTCCACTTTATTGTTTCATAATATGATAATCTCCACTGTCAGAACATTCCACTTTATTGTTTCATAATATGATAATCTCCACTGTCAGAACATTCCACTTTATTGTTTCATAATATGATAATCTCCACTGTCAGAACATTCCACTTTATTGTTTCATTATATTATAATCTCCACTGTCAGAACATTCCACTTTATTGTTTCATTATATGATAATCTCCATTGTCAGAACATTCCACTTTATTGTTTCATCATATTTTATTCTCCACTGTCAGAACATTCCATATTGAAAGTCTTTGGTTTGTAATTGGAAGGTGATTTTAGAATATCCAATAATTATTTTCTGTTTAACAATCGCCGCGATTTTTATTGAAACTTTAAATTAGTCAAACGTAAACTGCAAGTGACATTCGCTTGTTTCTCGTATTTATTTCCACAATATTACTAAATTTGATTTGTATGGGAAAAAAACACAACTTAACAATTAAGTATAGTGCTAGTCCCTGCTGTTTGAAACAAATCTTAATAACAAACTATGGTGCTAGTCCTTGCTGTATCAAACAAATCTTATTAACTAAACTAACTCTTAATAACAAAGTATTGTGCTAGTCACTGATAAATAAACTAACTCTTAATAACAAAGTATTGTGCTAGTCACTGATGTATAAATTACTCTTAATAACAAAGTATTGTGCTAGTCACTACTGTATCAAACAAATCTTAATAATAAAGTATGGTTCTAGTCCCTGCTGTATGAAACAAATCTTAATTACAAACTATGGTGCTAGTCCTTGCTGTATCAAACAAATCTTATTAACTAAACTAACTCTTAATAACAAAGTATTGTGCTAGTCACTGATAAATAAACTAACTCTTAATAACAAAGTATTGTGCTAGTCACTGATGTATAAATTACTCTTAATAACAAAGTATTGTGCTAGTCACAACTGTATCAAACAAATCTTAATAATAAAGTATGGTTCTAGTCCCTGCTGTATGAAACAAATCTTAATAACAAAGTGCGGTGCTAGTCACTGATGTATAAACAAACTATACATAACAAAGTATGGGGCTAGTCACTACTGTATCAAACATATCTTAATAACAAAGTATGGTTCTAGCCCCTGCTGAATGAAACAAATCAAATCTCAATAACAAAGTATGGTGCTAGTCACTGCTGTATCAATCAAATAGTAATAGCAAAGTATGTTGCTAGTCAATGTATGAATCAATCTTAATATCAAAGTATTGTGGTAGTCACTGCTGTATCAAACAAATCTTAATAACCAAGTATGATATTAGTCACAACTGTATCAAACAAATCGTCATAACAAAATGTGGTGCTAGTTACTTCTTTATAAAACAAATTGTAATAAAAAAATATGGTTCTAGTCAGTACTGTATCAAACAAATCTTCATAATAAAGTATTGTGCTAGTCACTGCTATACAAGATAACTCTTAATAACAAAGTGCGGTGCTAGTCACCATGTTTAAAACAAAGCCTAATAACAAAGTATAGTGCTATTCAGGGCTGAAAATAACCAGAGTGAAAATAATCCATATTATAACACCAGTCATTGCTGCACAACACACCATCTTCAAAACAATGACATATATCCAAAATATTACACCAGTCACTATTGCATAAACACCATCTGCAAAATAAAAAAACAATCCAGATTATTACACCACTCACTGCTGCACAACACACCATCTTCAAAACAAGAAAGAATCCAAATTATTAGACACGACACAACACACCATTTTCAAAACAAGAAAGAATTCAAAACATTAGAAACACGACACAACACACCCTCTTTAAAACAAGGAATAATCCAAATTATTAGACACGACACAGCACACCATCTTCTAAACTAGAAAAAAGTCAAATCATTAGACACGACATAATACAACATCTTTAAAACAACGTGTAATACATATTATTAGACACGACACAACACACCATCTTCCAAACAAAAAATAATTTAAATCATTAGAAACACGACACAACACACGTTCTTCCAAACAAGGAGTAATCCAAATTATTAGACACGACACAACACACCATCTTCTAAACAAGAAATAATTCAAATCATTAGAAACACGACACAACACACCGTCTTAAAAACAATAAAGAATCCAAATTATTAGATACGATACAACACACCATCTTCAAAATAAGGAATTATCCAAATTATTAGACACGACACAACACACCATCTTCTAAACACGGAATAACCCAAATCATTAGACACGACACAACACACCCTCTTCAAAACAAGGAATAATTCAAATTATTACAGACACGACATAACACACCATCTTAAGAAAATATAGGAAAGACTCCAAATTATTAGACACGAAACAACACACAATTTTCAAAACAAGAAATTATCCAAATTATTAGACACGACACAACACACCATCTTCTAAACACGGAATAATCCAAATCATTAGACACGACACAACACACCACCTTCTCAACAAGAAAGAATCTAAATTATTAGACAGACACAACACACCATCTTCAAAACAAGAAAGAATCCAAATTATTATACACGACACAACACCATCTTCAAAACAATAAACAATTCAAATTATTATACACGACACAATACACCATCTTCAAACCAAGGAATAATCCAAATTATTAGACACGACACAGCACACCATCTTAAGAAAATATAGGAAAGAATCCAAATTATTAGACACGACACAACACACCCTCTTCAAAACAAGAAAGAATCCAAATTATTAGACACGACATAACACACCATCTTCTAAACAAGAAAGAATCCAAATTATTTGACATGACACAACACAACATCTTCAAAACAAGAAAAAATCCAAATTTTTAGACACGACACAACACACCATCTTCTAAACAAGAAAAGATTCATATCATTAGACACGACACAATACAACATCTTCAACACAAGGAGTAATCCATATTATTAGACACGACACAACACACCATCTTAAGAAAATATAAGAAAGAATGCAAATTATTAGACACGACACAACACACCCTCTTCAAAACAAGAAAGCATCCAAATTATTAGACACGACACAACACACCTTCTTCTAAACAAGGAATAATCCAAATTATTAGACACGACACAACACACCATCTTCTAAACAAGAAAAGATTCATATCATTAGACACGACACAATACAACATCTTCAAAACAAGGAGTAATCCATATTATTAGACACGACACAACACACCATCTTCCAAACAAGAAATAATTCAAATTATTAGACACGACACAACACACCATCTTCAAAACAAGAAAGAAACCAAATTATTAGACACGACAGAACACAACATCTTCTAAACAAGAAAATATCCAAATTATTAGACACGACACATCTGCAATCTTCAAAACAAAAAACAATCCAAATTATTAGACACGACACAATACACAATCTTAAGAAAAAAATAGGAAAGAATCCAAATTATTAGACACGACACAACACACTATCTTCTTAACAAATAACAATCCAGATTATTAGACACGACACAACATACCATCTTCAAAACAACAAACCATTCAAATTATTAAACACGACACAACACACCATCTTCGAAACAAGAAAGAATCCGAATTATTAGACACGATATAACACACCATCTTAAAAAAAAAATAGGAAAGAATCCAAATTATTAGACACGACATAACGCACCATCTTCAAAACAAAAAACAATCAAAATTATTAGACACGACACAACACAACATCTTCTAACCAAGAAACAATCCAAATTATTAGACACGACACAACACACCATCTTCTAAACAAAAACAATTCAAATTATTAAACGCGACACAACACACCATCTTCAAAACAAGAAAGAATCCAAATTATTAGACACGACACAACACACCATCTTCTAAACAATAAAAAAAATCCAAATTATTAGACATGACACATCACACCATCTTCTAAACAACAAAAAAATCCAAATTATTAGACACGACACAACACACTATCTTCAAAACAAGAAACAATCCAAATTATTAGACATGACACAACACACAATCTTCAAAACAAGAAACAATCCAAATTATTTGACACGACACAACACACCATCTTCAAAACAAGAAACAATTCAAATTATTAGACACGACACAACACACCATCTTCAAAACAAGGAATAATCCAAATTATAAGACACGACACAACACACAATCTTCAAAACAAGAAACAATTCAACTTATTAGACACGACACAATACACCATCTTCTAAACAAGAAAGTATCAAAATTATTAGACACGACACAGCATACCATGTTCAAAACAACAATGTATCCAAATTATTAGACACGACATAACACACCATCTTCTAAACAAGAAACAATCCAAATTATTAGACACGACACTACACACCCTCTTCAAAACAAGAAAGAATCCAAATATTAGAAACGAAACAACACACCGTCTTCAAAACAAGGAATAATCCAAATTACTAGACACCACACAATACACCATCTTAAAATTAAGAAAGTATCCAAATTATTAGACACGACACGACACAACGTCTTCAAAACAAGAAAGAATCCAAATTAGTAGACACGACACAACGCACCATCTTCAAATCAAAAAACAATTCAACAATCGTACTACAGTTAACTTCAGCGCATGGTTTGTTTATATTTATTTTGATATGTTGATGTTTGTTAAATAAATATATGTACATCTGTATTTTGTTATATCTGTATTCTTAACGTCAGATACAAATAATTAGACACATGAAATATCTGCATTAATGTGCAATGCATTGAAACGGAAGTTTTCATCCATCGCAACAATGGTATCTTTGCTAATGTTTTATGTTTCTTCTTTCACTGCGTAATAAAACAACTGGTCGTTGGACACGTGATAAAATCTGCATGTTAAAGGATGTGCCTGCACTTATTACGTGTAATGTAATATAACGAATTTGAGTGGAAAAGCATAAATTTTAACGATTAAAGACGGTCGGAAATACCATAATGAAAAAAAACATATTGAACCCTTGACTCACCTAAGCTAAAATACAGTTTACGTGGAACAAATAAAAGTGTAATGTTTGCATATTTAATTTACAAATAATTCAAACAAATAGTCCATTGTTTCAGGTCATTGTTCTTAACCATCCTGGAGAGATCAAAAATGGATATGCCCCAGTGTTGGATTGCCACACAGCTCATATTGCATGCAAGTTTAGTGAAATCAAGGAGAAGATTGACCGTCGTTCTGGCAAAGCACTGGAAGAGAATCCCAAGTTTATTAAGTCTGGAGATGCTGCCATAGTAATACTCGAACCATCTAAACCAATGTGTGTCGAGCCGTTCAACGTTTATGCACCGCTTGGTCGTTTTGCTGTACGTGACATGAAGCAAACTGTGGCAGTCGGGGTCATTAAGAGTGTCGTTAAGAAGGAAAAGGAAGAGAAGAAAACTAAAGCGGCACAAAAGGCCGTTGGTGGAAAGAAAAAATAATAACCGAAAAAATAATGATATAGAATATGCACCTAATTCACCATAAACAGATCAAAACTAAAACAAAACGTGTCTGTGCACAATAGATAAATAATGACCAAACCACTGTCTACTTCTTATATGTTTTCTATATATGAGAAAATATTTTCCCAGCGTCTTTATGAACATATAGTGAACTCAAAACTTTCATTTTCATTTTTCCGCCAGACGCGTTGTTTCCCAAACATAACTTTAGTTGGACTGAAATGATTTTATTAAATAAGGTGCATGGTTTTGCTACCAATAACAACTGAAACTTCTTTGTTGTTCTTTTTTGTGCTTATATATCTTTAAAAGAGATTCAACATTTTACATGGTAGAAGATGACCACCAAGTAGATCTGAAAAAAAATTCGCATTTCCGTAAGTTACTAGCAGATTGTCACACATAAACGTATAAGATCGAACTACGGTGGTGACTGGGCACAGATATAGCGACGCCGCGCCTTGGACAACTCTGTCATGGAGCATCCCCGTTGATCTTTTGTATAAACTATAACATTCAGTTTCCAAACAGCACTTTTGTATATATTTCATTATTGACATAACCATTCAATGTACTCCACCAAAAAAAAAGAGTTTTTAATTAACATGGACGTATTTTAATAAAATTTCAGTAAATTGGGTTGATATTCGAGGTGGGGGGGGGGGGGGGGGGGGGGGGAGGGATGTGAGATGTGTGACAATCTTAATTGTTTTGTTTTTTTTGTTCAGCTGTTTCCTACAGAGAAGTAGTCATATATCCTATGAAAGTCGAGTAAGATACCTTCTCTCGTTTCAATATGTGAGCAAGCTGGACATCTTTTATTTTTTACCTTCTTGACAAGACCCCAATACTATTCGTAATCACAATCCGTAGCTGTGTTTAGTAACTAATAGAATTTATTTCCATTGTTTTTATGACTATTTTTGTTCATTTTATAAATTTTCGATTCAACTTTTTTGTAATTTGAGTAGTGTCGAAAGTTTATCATCAGCTACCAATAACCATCTAGCGGAGCATTGGTCGTTGTGAGCTTGTTATACATTTGGGTTTCTCAAGTATGTATGAGCATATTTGTAATATTTGTTGTAGCATGTTTCTTTATGGTTCGCAATGTTAAAGATATATTGTTTTTGGCACAAAATAGTCATATATTCTCTAAGTTTATGTCATAAAATATTTCTGAATTTGGGTTGTTTTCTGGTATCGTATTGAATTGAACATTTATGCTGATATATATTGGTAAGTGGTCCGATTCATTAAATAAATCAGCATGTCTTTTTTTATGTAATTCTATCTGTAGTATTGTTAAATGCAATACTATGGTCAAGTACTTTTTTAGCAGTTTTGTATTGTGTAATTCGGTCCTTTTTGATCTACTTAGTCTTATGGACGTAAGAATGTTGTTATCTAAAACTCTTGACAACCGTTTGTCTCCAAATGTCGCATTTATACTATCTTTATGTTTGAACTCCACATTCACTTTTCCTGTCTAGAATATGTTACAAGTCACTATTTGTAATTCAGAGACTGGGGTTTAATACATTCAAAAACACATATTTGTGGAACAATTCTTCTTTAAAAACAAACTTTACTATTCAGAGGATTCTTGAGAAGTGATTCAAAACTACAAATACATGCATACATCCCAGAGAATCATAGAATAACATAGTCTCCCCATTCTAATCATTTGATACTAAATAAAAACAAATATATTAGGCAGTTGGCAGTGATTAATGGTGTATAAACATACACGTTTGGGAACAGAGGACATTAAGGTACAGGTAAAATTTGGGTCTCACGCTCTGGTTAATGTCAGCTGACAGTCTTAAAGTACAGTATTTTAACAGAATACAATTCCCTGTTCAGAATATGTGTCAAATATTTATTGAATGGAGCTCAAACATTCATACAGTTGAAAGTAGAATGGTTTGAAGAAACCAACTATGTACAAAGAAAAATGTAATACAGTTACAGTTTATTTAATTGGTAATATAGGCCTTTGGCTCAAAATACAAACAGTACAACTTCACAACAGAATGACAAATATACAAATAATGAATGCAATTGTAGCATTACAATGGATATTATTTAAGTCAATATAGAATATTAACTTCTAGTTTTCTAGTGTTCATTGTGTGATATAAATATTTAGCGGTTGACAAAATTCCATCTGTTTTTGAAGGTGACATAAGGGGATAGAATAAATTATGAGAGCTGTTTCTTAACCATTTATCTTTAAAATAAGTATTTCTCATGTTGTTGTACAATGGACATTCGAAGAAAATGTGATTTTCATCTTCAATGATATATGTGTTTGTCCTTAAGCAGAAAAGCAGTGTTTTAAATGTCTATCGATTCTTATATGTCTTCCCTTTTCTGACCTTAGATTATGGCTTGAGCAACAAAAATTAGACATGGCCGTTCTATATTTATATAGTAAATCTAGAATTAAATAATGCTCTACGTTGAGTAGAGGCTTAAAGTATTTATAATAAAAGGCTTTTGCTGAAGATTCAACATCATCATGTAGCTTATATTTATAAACAAAAGATACACCCGCCTTGCCACTTTTTAACGAACCATATAATTAAAAGGGGCGGCGCACATGAATGAGTACAGTAGTTCAAATGAATACTGTCCATAAAGATACTCATACTCGTATTTGGTGTTAGCTGATGTCCTGTTTAAGAGCCATGTTGGACTGTTAATTTCACGTTTGACAAATTTGTGCGAATATTTCACACATGTGAGAAAAACGTACATAGTTTATACACAATGCGCACGAATATGCCTCAAATTTGTGAATTTTACGTTTGGCATCTTTACCACTGTTAGAGCAAAAACGTATTTTTGCACATGTTAAAAACGTTTTTAAAAATTGCAATAAATGACTGTTGAGACAATACGTCACATGTACATACAGATCAGCGAAAATATAACATCACAAGTAAAATAGGCAAAACACAACACAACAAGACTAAATAGAATAGAATAGAATAGAATAGAATAGAATAGAATAGAATAGAATATAATAGAATAGAATAGAAACCAGTAACAAATTGTAGTGAATCGACTTGTGTACAGCGAAATAACTTTTCAACCATGGCGATATGCGATGGTGCGATGGTGTTGCGTAAATGTGCAATGGCGGTGTGCGAAGGTTCAGAAGTGATGCGTAAAAGAACGATGGCGTAGACCGAAGATGTATAATGACGATGAGCAAAGTAAACTGTCTTTTTATGATAGCAGATATGACAGGCCAGATGATATGTATTGAGAAAGATAATTTACATCCTTTTGTTTGTGAAATTTGGGAGTTTTAATAAGTTAGGGTTTGATGCAAAAATAAAACAGCTGTAATAGTAAAATCACACGACGCTGTACCATATAATGGTAACATAAACGAAACTAATGAAAATATCAGAGACAGGTAAATCCCTTTGTGACGGTTCAGTTGCTACGAATGCGTCCATAGAACAAGGATACCCCTGGTTTAGCATCTTATGTTGTGTTCAAGAATTTTACAATAGGAAAATAATATTTAATAACTAGAAAATAAAATAAATTAAAGAAGAAATGAAAATGTAAAAAGCCATCGCTGTGAGCTTGACATTGAATACATGGGTAACGTACAGCTCGGACAAAATCGGACGTACGGACAAACGCACATACATCGAACCGTCATTTTGACGACCATGTCAAGTTGGCCGCAAGCGGGCTTTACCAAAATGTTTGATATATGCATTACTGAAGTACTAGTAGTTATAGACCCGATATGCTATTTATAAAGTAATGTCAAGATTGTGACGAATACGTCAAGCTGACAGAAAGCGGGCTTCATAAAAAAAATCAGAAAAAAATAAAAAATAAAAAATTTATAAAACATAAATGGTCCATGATGATCATATGTCCTAACCTGAACTCAAAATCTCAATACGTTTGGTATCTGTTTGCGCTGTAATAGTTATAGACTCGAAAAGTTTTTTCTAAATTAACATTGAAGGTCAATATGACAGTAACCCAGTTTCGGCACCCAGTATATCAGCATCGCAACATGCATTCATGTACAAGATTTGGCGCTTGGATGCACTGTGTTGTAAAAGTTATTGCTTGGAAAAACAATAGAAAAAAACTTTATATGCTAAATCAGGGGCACAGTAGAAGTTTAAGTAGAAGTTTTAACTTGATCAAATGCAATATGACATTTTGTCTATATCGAGGGCAATAACAACTGCGTAACACATGGACAAATGTTAAAAGCATCATTCGAGTTATTTCAATTTAAGCGACTAATACCCCGCTTTGTCAAGTTGTCTTTCTTTTTGAGTTTCTTTATATCCATTGTTGATCTCAAATATATCACATGACATTGAAAATGCAACTGAGTTCCATTTGGTAGTCTATATCTACAGTAGTAGGGCATACTTCTGTTTTTTACTTGCTTCACGTTTGGGAAACTTAATTGCTTTCCTTTGTTGAACATTGCTTCAATTTCACTTGAGTATTCGCTGTTATAATTGAACGATCAGAAGCAAGACGATGATGGGCAGAGCTTTGTCTGGATCCTATTCGAACACTCAGACGGCGTTTTAGGTAGCCGTCTGATGGAGTGGCCCGTTACAAGAGAACGTTTCTATGGGCGGCCTGTCAGCTTAAATATCTTACTGGGTTGTACGTTTCTGTTGGTAGGCTGGTAAGTATTCTATGAGTAACTTTACATAACTGTGTTCGTCATACACGTTATCTGGATAACGAAGTTGCATTGTCTCACCGTAATTGTGATAATGGTGTTCTTCATTTTAATCAACGTCATATATCTCATCTTGGGCCAGTAAAATATTATTTGTATTGTCGGTGTACACGGTGTCGGATGGGGTGTTGTACCTTTGTAGCGTGATATGTTTGGCTTGGATCGTTATAATGATATTGGTTCTAATAAACAGATATGACAGTGTTTCATTATAATGGGCCGGGTCCGATTAGCTCAGTCGGTTACGCGTATGACTAACAATCCAGGGGTCGTGAGTTCGAATCCCCGCCCGGCGACAGTGTCCGTGATGATTGATATACAACATTGTGTCTCATTATCATTTGTCTCTCACCGCTGTTTCAATAACTTGCGGAGATGTGCTCGAGTACCAGTTAACGTTTCAGGATCCCAGGAAACAGTGGTTAGGTTAATTGATCGTCTGTTAATCCGCGATGGCATAAAAATGACGCTTAATATTCAATCAATCAATTTATTCAATTCATTATTATGGTTTTCACTTCCTAGTGTGTATATTTTGATGAAAGTGTTTATTCTATACGTGTAAGTGTATAGCCATTCACCTACCACATGACCGTACAATATGTAGAGTTTATTGGATCCAATACATTTTATAGTGTACTGTTCAAAATTCAAGATGGCGATTAAAACAATGAAATAAATTAAGTTGACATTTCAACGATAAAAACAAACAACACAAAATGACGGTCGAGACGTTGAGAAAAGCCGAGTACTCCTTCATCTGCCGCTCCCATGGTTCTTAACTCACGGTTTATTCATTTAAAATGATCTTGATTTTTCTTCACTCTGATAAATGCTTTCAGATTGAGGTATAGAATAAAAATACCAATTTACAGTGTTCTGTACAATATGAGGATATATTGTACTCGTACGTACTGTGGTAAATATCATATTGGACGAGACGCCGCAGGTATAAGTACTCATACAATATATTCTCATATTGCTCAAAACACTTTAAAATAACCTTATAATATCAATATAGAGTATTAACTATCATTTAGCTGGCCAAGTGGTAGTTTACCCCCGGGCATGACACTATGTATGTATATGTATATATATATATAAATATATAAATTTATATATAAATTTGGTGTCGACCATGACTAATATACTATGGATTTACATGCAACACATCTGGACTGAACGGATAATTTACATACATGAAGTAATAGCTTTATATATCGGAAGTAGATACATGTTATATAATTATTATAGCTTTCTCCTGAATCTTCTGCACATGTTACTTAGTGTTTGATCAAAGGGATGATCTCCATGCATATTGTCAATAAACTATTGTTTACGCCGGGCCCGATTAGCTCAGTCGGTTACGCATCTGATTATCAATCCAGGGGTCGTGAGTTCGAATCCCTACCCGGCAACAGTCTCCGTGATGATTGATATACGACATTGTGTCTCATTATCATTCGTCTCTCACCACTGATTCAAGTGGGAAAGTTATCAGTTACTTGCGGAGATGTACTGGTTAATCCCAGGAAACAGTGGTAAAGTTAACTGATTGTTTGTTAGCCCTCGATGGCATAAAAATGACGCTAAATATTCAATCAATCAATCAAACTATCGTTTACGTGTAAACTAGAGAATTAACGTTATGTAAGTAAACTCTGCCCAGTGTGGAAAATTATTGGTCAACCGACTTTCTCAAATTACTTTGGAGACATGCAGAGCGCGCAGTCTATAATGGTAGAACATCATGGATACGTATTGTCCTTGAAAGATAGCTTCATTCGCATGTGCTTGGTACTGGTTTTACCCAGGAAGACTTCGAAGGTGTCTTGTATAAGTTATGAAAACTGGTTTCACAATCGATGTAAAATAAAATAAATAAGTTTAAGACGAACAATAGCATATAATAATCCAATGCAAACACAAATGCGTTTAATTTTTTTATTTGCCAACAATATTAACGGATAAATCTTCTACAGAGTAAAGTAAAAATCCTGAAAATGTTGAAATTCTCACTGAATCCGACCCTTCCATGTGATTCCCTGAGTACGGTTTAAGATGCTTGACGAATACCGCGTCGCCTTGTCCAAGTTTCAAGTTGGCAACATTTCCACCCTGTGCGTCATGCGTACTTTGGATTGATTCAGCGACAGCATCCACTTTGTTAGTCCCATTGACAACAAGCCACACGTACATCTGGTTGACGTCTCTTTCGCCTAAAAAAACAAAACGTCATGTACATTAGTTGATCTTCAAGTCACGTACAAGATTTAGACTGCACTATAACAGGCAAGTATATCTGCAAATTAATTCACTGGTGTATAAAACAACAAATATTAGATCAATTTATTAGTTCGATTTAAAATTAACAAAATACGTGATTAATCTATAAAAGTTCTCTTATATTGAACAGTTGTTTTTCCTACCTATAAAAAAGTTGAAATGGTAGACCCCGGCCATTGGTGCAGTGAAAACTCCCGTGTACTTGTTATATGCATTGCCGTCATTTAGGAGTATTTGGTTAAACACCATCACTTGTTCCATCCCTATACCTTCTAGATCATGGTCCAGATATGCAGTGAAGGCGATGTTGTTTCCGTCGTACTGCAAATCTTGTTATAATGACACGATTATAGTATTATAAAGGTACAAGTATATAAACATACCTGTCTAAATCAATTTAAAGAGAGAGACAGAGACAGAGAGAGGTGGGGGGGGGGGGGGGGGGGGTGGTGGTCGGGTGATCGGGCGTAAGTACTGACGAACGGTACAAGTAAACACATATACCAAAAATGTATTGCCTAAATAAATTTGATGAGAGAGAGAGAGAGAGAGAGAGAGAGAGAGAGAGAGAGAGAGAGAGAGAGAGAGAGAGAAAGATAGAGAGAGAGAGAGAGAGAGGCGTACTGACTTACGGGCGGACGAACGTTTTATTTATCACCAAGTAAATGTTTAAACAATTTTATAATCCAGTCGTTACTTTTTCCATAGTTCCTCATTAGATGTCGGTGACGTGAAAGAATGTTGACTTCAATATTGAATTCAAATGGACTCTTACAGAGTATACAAAGTATGTATTTGGACAAAACACGTGTACAGAAATGTAAACATTAAAACACTCACCCAGTCAACATCAACATTTCTGATTCCAACATAACAAAAATGTTGTCTGCAACTATAGTGTTGACCACCATTATATTGTTGACCACCATTAAAGTGTTGACCGCCGCTATATTGTTGACTACCATTATATGGTTGACTACCATTAAAGTGTTGACCGCCGCTATATTGTTGACTACCATTATATGGTTGACTACCATTAAAGTGTTGACCGCCGTTATATTGTTGACCACCATTAAAGTGTTGACCATCGCTATGTTGTTGACCACACTTTTATTGTTGACCACCATTATAATGTTGACCATCTTTAAAGTGTTGACCACCCTTAAAGTGTTGACCACTATATTGTTGACCACCATTATAGTGTTGACCACCATTATATTGTTGACCACCACTATAGTGTTGACCACCATTATAGTGTTGACCACCATTATAGTGTTGACCACCACTATAGTATTGACCACCTTATAGTGTTGACCATCACTATATTGTTGACCACCATTTAAGTGTTGTTCGCCATTAAAGTGTTGACCACCATTAAATTGTTGACCACCATTATATTTTTGACCACCATTATAGTGTTGACCACCATTATAGTGTTGACCACAATAATATTGTTGACCACCATTATAGTGCTGACCATCATTAAAGTGTTGACCACCATTATATTGTTGACCACCATTAAATGTTGACCAAAACTATATTGCTGACCATTATTATAGTGTTGACCATCACTCTATTGTTGACCGTGATTAAAATGTTGACCACCACTCTATTGTTGACCGACATTATAGTGTTGACCAATATTATCTTGTTGACCACTATTATATTGCTGACCACCATTATATTGGTGAGCACCATTCAAGTGTTGACCACCATTATATTGTTGACCACCATTAAATGTTGACCAAAACTATATTGTTGACCACTATTATTGTGTTGACCACCACTCTATTGTTGACCACCATTATAGTGTTGACCACCACTAAAGTATTGACCATTATTATTGTTGACCACTATTAAAGTGTTGACCACCATTATATTGTTGACCAACATTATAGTGTTGACCACCACTATATTGTTGACCACCACTATATTGTTGACCACCACTATAATGTTGACCACCACTTTATTGTTGACCACCACTATATTGTTGACCACCTTTAAAGTATTGACCACCATTATAGTGTTGACCACCAATATAGTGTTGACCACCATTATATTGTTGACCACCATTATACTGTTGACCACCATTATACTGTTGACCACCATTATAGTGTTGACCACCATTATATTGTTGACCATCATTATAGTGTTGATCGACACCCTATTGCTGATCAAAAATATAATGATGGCACCATTATCTGACCAGTAAGGTAATTTATTGATTTTACCGTTTATACTATTTTAATAATTGTACGAGTGAAATTATAAAAGAAATAATATTCGATTATTTTATAAGTGTCGTTTGGATAACAAAAAAATAATTTCGCAGTATTTAACAATTTGCTAAATATTAAAGAAAACTAACAATATACAGCAACATGGGACAAGCTAGTCTAATGGAACACCATCAACGTTACCTCGTTTTGTTACACCAGGATTCTGTGGTTCATTTATTTTGACAGACAACTCAGCAATAGCGGTCTTCAATTCCGTTATTTCCTGAGAATGTTTCCTTTCAGAATCGATGTGTCGCATTTCCATTTGCTCGATGCGTCGCAGCAACAAGGACACTGATACGCTTTCGGCACCGTCGGCACCATCGGCACCGTCGGCATTGCTAACATATCCTGTAAGAATACATCCCGTAAATAAATATAAGAAAACAGCTGACCACATTTTTCTTTGTTATGGCATGTACTGCAATGGCAATATGTTAGTGTTAAAATATTGAAATAAGTGTAAACATCAAATTGTTATCTGTTGGAATAGTTTATCAAACAGGTCACTATAAGGCGATAGAAACTAATACATTCAAGATAAGAAATATTCAACACTATAAGCAGTAAATATTATATAAGGCTATTTTATGGGTTGTTCATATATACAATGTTTAACATTTTAGCTAGAATAACTGGACTGTTATATCAGATATTCAAAGTCGCTAATTATACGTCTCTAAGACCTATCATATCGTAAATACGGGATATAATGCCCTTCCCAGTCCAGCAACGTAACGCAACATTATAGGTGCTATCATATTGTAAATAAAATCTCACAGTCGATTCTCGTAACGCCAGTTTATATATGCTTTCATATTGTAAATACAGGATACCAAAGGTCTCCTAGTCCCGTCACGTATCTCAAGTTTATAGGCGCTATCGTATTGTAAATACAACATATAATACGTCCTTTAGCCCAGACAAGTAATGCCACTTTATAGGTGCTGTTATATTGTAAATACACGATGTAATACGTCTCTTAGCCCAGACACGTAACGCCACTTTATAGGTGCTGTTATATTGTTAAAAAGGGGTGTAATACGTCTCTTAGCCCAGACACGTTATGCCACTTTATAGGTGCTGTTATATTGTAAATACGGGATGTAATACGTCTCTTAGCCCAAACACGTAACGCCACTTTATAGGTTCTGTTATATTGTAATACAAGTTTATAGGTCCATTGAGGTAATACAAGTTTATAGGTGCTATCATATTGTAAATACAGGATATAAAACGTCTCTCCGTCCATTGATGTAATACAAGTTTATAGGTGCTATCATATTGTAAATACAGGATATAAAACGTCTCTCCGTCCATTGATGTAATACAAGTTTATAAGTGCTATCATATTGTAAATACAGGATATAAAACGTCTCTCCGTCCATTGAGGTAAACCAGTTTATAGGTGCTATCATAGTGTAAATACAGGATATAAAACGTCTCTCCGTCCATTGAGGTAAAACAAGTTTATAGGTGCTATCATATTGTAAATACAGGATATAAAACGTCTCTCCGTCCATTGAGGTAATACAAGTTTATAGGTGCTATCATATTGTAAATACAGGATATAAAACGTCTCTCCGTCCATTGATGTAATACAAGTTTATAGGTGCTATCATATTGTAAATACAGGATATAAAACGTCTCTCCGTCCATTGAGGTAATACCAGTTTATAGGTGCTATCATATTGTAAATACAGGATATAAAACGTCTCTCCGTCCATTGAGGTAAAACAAGTTTATAGGTGCTATCATATTGTAAATACAGGATATAAAACGTCTCTCCGTCCATTGAGGTAAAACAAGTTTATAGGTGCTATCATATTGTAAATACAGGATATAAAACGTCTCTCCGTCCATTGATGTAATACAAGTTTATAGGTGCTATCATATTGTAAATACAGGATATAAAACGTCTCTCCGTCCATTGATGTAATACAAGTTTATAGGTGCTATCATATTGTAAATACAGGATATAAAACGTCTCTCCGTCCATTGAGGTAATACCAGTTTATAGGTGCTATCATATTGTAAATACAGGATATAAAACGTCTCTCCGTCCATTGAGGTAAAACAAGTTTATAGGTGCTATCATATTGTAAATACAGGATATAAAACGTCTCTCCGTGTATTGAGGTAATACAAGTTTATAGGTGCTATCATATTGTAAATACAGGATATAAAACGTCTCTCTGTCCATTGAGGTAATACCAGTTTAAAGGTGCTGTCATCTTGTAAACGATATTCACGTTTCTTTGTGTGCGATTTGAGCATGACATATTTGTACATCATACGTCGTCGTTGACCCAAATATAGCCTGTGAAAGAAATGGTGCTGGCCTGTCTTTCGATGACCAATTAGATATGGCCTTACGACTCTCGGCAAAATGAAACATAAAACTCGGCATCGGAAACATGTTGCAGAGACATATTGTAACACTCCAGGTCGTGTTATTAGATAGATGGGGAGCAAAATATGAAAACAACACGAGGATGGCATAGCTCATTATACGATTTTATGTTTATATGATCAGATACCTCATAAGACAAAACTATCTGATATACAATCAATGAATAATATACTTTATACATACGAAGGTTAAAAATACCGGAAGTGGTGGAACTGGTATTCTTGAACTAAAGAGTGAGCTGAAACCTAAAATTTCTACGCGTTTATATAGGCAAAAGTCTGGGAAGCCGATCATATGCGTGTATTTCATATTCACAGGTTTCCAGAATCTATCTGATCTGAAATGTCCGCTATGTTGTCAGATTTGATACACAAAAAGTTCATTTAACACAATACAATATTTTGTATTGTATTGTATTGTATTGTATTTAACACAATAAAAACACAATTTCCATATCATCAATTAGCATAAAAAGGATGTTACATTGTCACATGCAAATCATGAAAGTTAATATTAAAACTCAAAATAAAGTAGAAATGAAGATGCCAGAATTGAGGTGGACAGATTTTCCCACTCTGGCAACTTTTGAGGAAGGAAATTCAAATACGATTTCTTCATCCTATTTGAGAATATACAGCATTGTTTGAAGGTGTGACATTAATATAATTATTCTTAGTGAATATTCACCATCATAAGTTGTGTTTATACCTTGGGAAAATAGTGTTCAAATAATTGTTGTAGAAATCTGGCAGTACATATTTTGGAAGGTCATTCAAGGCTACTCTCATCTATCATTAGATAGATATAATTAAACTTGTTTAGACTGATTACACTTAAGGTAAAATTAATCTTTATATTTAAAACATTATTTCATTTAGACATACTATCAATTTATAGAGATATAATAACTGAATAGATTTTTTTGTTTAACCCACCCAGTGTCTTGTCAAATCAATATTGAGATTTATGTTGATATTTCAAACTACAGGCATAAGGTGAGTTCATTTATAGTAAATATAGATGATGTATATAATCATTGTTGTTTCATATAGAAAAATAGTCTTATTATTGGCCAGCTCATTCAATACAATGATCGTTTACTGGTAAAACAGATGTAAGGTGGCAGTGTTCTCAAGTAAGTCTTATTCTGTTACAATATGTTAGCACTTTAATAGGACAAATCTCTTTAAAACATGTTTCAAATCAGAGTTTTTCTAGCTTCGATGTAACATAGAATAATTATTGCCATTCATTCGCACAGACTGCGAAACATTGGATATGTACAACTTGGGATATTCGTGGACTGTTCTTACGCTGGACAGGTGAAGCTTTTTTCCCATTGAAAACGACGTCTTCTGTGTTGACAAGTTTTTAAATGAAAACTGACGAAATTATATCAGTATTTCTAGCAATAATTTAAAAAAGGCATTAATATCATTTAAATCTTGCGAAAGGATCGTATGGGAAATATATATTATTGTCAGTTATATCTGACAAGATGGTCGTTTGAAAAGTAAACATTAATATCAGTTATATCTGGAGAGAGGATCGTACGGGATATATATATTATTATCAGTTATATCTGGCCAGAGGATCGTATGGGAAATAGACAATAATATCAGTACTATTTGGCGAGAGGATCGTATTGGAAACAGACATTATTATCAGTTATATCTGGCGAGCAGATCGTATGGGAAAAAGACATTATTATCAGAAATATCTGGCGAGAGGAACGGGTGGGAAATAGACAATGTTATCAGATATATCTGGCAACAGGATCGGATGGGAAATAAACAATATTATCAGTTATATCTGGCGAGAGGATCAGATGGGAAATAGACATTAATATCAGTCATATCTGGCCAGAGGATCGTGTTTTGGAAATAGACATTAATATCAGCCATATCTGGCGAAAGGATCGTGTGGGATTTAGACATTAATATCAGTTATATCTTGCGAGAGGATCGTATGGGAAATAGACATTAAAAAAATATCAGTTATATCTGACGAGATTATTCTATGGGAAATAGACATTAATATCAGCCATATCTGGCTAGAGGGTCATGTGGGAAATAAACATTAATATCAGTCATATCTGGCCAGAGGATCGTGTTTTGGAAATAGACATTTATATCAGCCATATCTGGCGAGAGGATCGGACGGGAAATAGACATTAATAGTAGTTTTATCTGACGAGATTATTCTACGGAAAATAGACATTAATATCAGCCATATCTTGCTAGAGGATCATTTGGGAAATAGACATTAATATCAGCCATATCTGGCGAGAGGATTGTGTGGGAAATAAACATTAATATCAGTTGTATCTGGCGAGAGGATTGTGTGGGAAATAAACATTAATATCAGCCATATCTGGCGAGAGGATTGTGTGGGAAATAGACATTAATATCAGCCATATCTGGCGAGAGGATCGTGTGGGAAATAGACATTAATATCAGTTGTATCTGGCGAGAGGATTCTATGGGAAATAGACATTATTATCAGTTATATCTGGCGAGAGGATCGTATGAGAAATAGACATTAATATCAGTTATATCTGACGAGATGATTTTATGGGAAATAGACATTAATATAAGCCATATCTGGCGAGATGAGCGTGTGGGAAATAGACATTAATATCAGTCATATCTTGCGAGAGAATCGTGTGGGAAAAAGACATAAATATCAGTTATATCTGGCGAGCGGATCGTATAGGAAATATACCTCAATATCAGTTATACCTGGCGAGAGGATCGTATGGGAAATAGAAATCAATAACAGTTATATCTGATGAGAGGATTTTATGGGAAATAGACATTAATATAAGCCATATCTGGCGAGAGGATCGTGTGGGAAATAGACATTAATATCAGCCATATCTGGCGAAAGGATCGTATGGGAAACAGACATTATTATCAGTTATATCTGGCGAGAGGATCGTATGAGAAATAAACATCAATATCAGTTATATCTGGTGAGAGGACGTATAGGAAGTAGACATTAACATCTATTTTATCTGGCGAGAGGATTCTATGGGAAATAGATATTAATATCAGTAATATCTGGCGAGAGGATCGTATGGGAAATATACATCAATTTCAGTTATATCTGGCGAGAGAAGTCTATGGGAAATAGACATCAATATCAGTTATATCTGGCGAGAGGATCGTATGGGAAATAGACATCAATATCAGTTATATCTGGCGAGAGAGTCGTATGGGAAAAAAACACCAATATCAGTTATATCAGGCGAGAGGGTCGTATGGGAAATAGCCATCAATATCAGTTATACCTGGCGAGATGACCAGATGGGAAATAGACATCAGTATCAGTTATATCTGGCGAGAGGAACGTATGGGAAATAGACATTATTATCAGTTATATCTGGCGAGAGGATCGTATGAGAAATAAACATCAATATCAATTATATCTGGTGAGAGGACGTATAGGAAGTCGACATTAATATCTATTTTATCTGGCGAGAGGATTCTATGGGAAATAGATATTAATATCAGTAATATCTGGCGAGAGGATCGTATGGGAAATATGCATCAATTTCAGTTATATCTGGCGAGAGAAGTCTATGGGAAATAGACATCAATATCAGTTATATCTGGCGAGAGGATCGTATGGGAAATAGACATCAATATCAGTTATATCTGGCGAGAGAGTCGTATGGGAAAAAAACACCAATATCAGTTATATCAGGCGAGAGGGTCGTATGGGAAATAGCCATCAATATCAGTTATACCTGGCGAGATGACCAGATGGGAAATATACATCAACATCAATTATATCTGGCGAGAGGAACGTATGGGAAATAGACATTTATATCAGTTATATCTGGCGAGAGGAACGTATGGGAAATAGACATTTATATCAGCTATATCTGGCGAGAGGATTCTATGGGAAACTGACATCAATATCAGTTATATCTGGCGAGAGTATTTTATGGCGAGAGGATTTTATTGGAAATAGACATCAATATCAGTTATGTCTGTCGAAAGGATCGTATGGGAAATCGACATCAATATCAGTTATATTTGGCGAGAGGATCAGATGGGAAATAAACATCAATATCAGTTATATCTGGCGGAGAATTCTATGGGAAATAGACATCAATATCAGTTATATCTGGCGAGAGAATTTTATGGCGAGAGGATTCTATGGGAAATGGACATCAATATCAGTTATATCTGACGAGAGGATCGTATTGGAAATAGACATCAATATCAGTTATATCTGGCGAGAGGATCGTATGTAAAATAGACATCAATATCAGTTATATCTGGCGAGAGGATCATATGGGAAATAGACATCAATATCAGTTATATATCTGGCGAGTGGATCGTATGGGAAATAGACATCAATATCAGTTATATCTGGCGAGAGAGTCGTATGGGAAATAAACACCAATATCAGTTATATCTGGCGAGAGGATTCTATTGGAAATAGACATTAATATCAGTTATATCTGGCGAGAGGGTCGTATTGGAAATATACACCAATAACAGTTATATCTGGCGAGACGATCGGGTGGGAAATAGTCATCAACATCATTTATATCTGGCGAGAGGAACGTATGGGAAATAGCCATCAGTATCAGTTATATCTGGCAAGAGACATCAATATCAGTTATATCTGACGAGAGGATTGGATGGGAAATATACATCAATATCAATTATATCTGGCGAGAGGATTCTATGGGAAATAGACATCAATATCAGTTATATCTGGCGATAGGATCGGATGGGAAATATACATCAATATCAGTTATGTCTAGCCAGAGGATTCTATTGGAAATAAACATCAATATCAGTTGTATCTGGTGAGAGGATTCTATGGGAAATAGACATCAATATCAGTTATATCTCGCGAAAGGATTCTATGGCGAGAGGATTCTATGGGAAATGGACATCAATATCAGTTATATCTGAAGAGAGGATTTCATGGGAAATAGAAATTAATATCAGTTATATCTGGCGAGAGGATTCTATGGGAAAAGGACATCAATATCAGTTATATCTGAAGAGAGGATTTAAGGGAAATAGAAATTAATATCAGTTATATCTGGCGAGAGGATCGTAAATACTGTATGAGTGTTATTTTAAATACGGTTAATGAACCTAACTGTATTATTTTGCCGGTAGCTGTAGTGTTCATCACGAGAAGTCCATGTAACAAGATAATAGACTTTGATGTAAATACGGTATGCATGTTATTTTTATTACAGTTAATGAATCTAACTGTATTATTATGCCAGTAGCTGTAGTGTTTTTCACGAGAATTCCATGTAACAAGATAATCCTTTCAACTGGACTGCGTTCTGTTCGGTTAAACATTTGATAACGTAAGCTTACATATTTTCCTGGCCACTGGCTCAACCTCGTATTAGCGCGCAGTACGCGATAATTTTAGGGAACCAGGCATTAAACGTGTTTGCTGTTTAACGGTTCTGAACGCAGCCCTGGTTTACTACCTCACGGAAATTGTGTTTTCTTTGAAGTTTACCTAACCATGCTCGTATTGTTATTTTTTAAAAAATATATATACATATTCTGCAAAGATAAATACCGAATGGGGAGCCGAACCCAAGATGTCTTGGTCACTTGCAAACGTATGGTGTGCAATGTTTATTTTACACCTATAATTAAGTTTTGTATCAACATATAATTTATATCAGGGGTCATTAGAAGGCTTTAGATTTTCTTTCCGGATCGTAGCAACCATATGACCCATTTTTGGCAATAATTGGCAATAACACATTCTGAATAATTCACAGAAATGTTTTTCTTCTCAAATAGTTGTAGTTATAAAAGTCAAACCAAAAATAATAATCAGTTTAAAATAAAGAATTAACGAACGGACTATTGAATGGGTGGGTGAATGGATAAATTAGATAAATGAAAGAATGAATGAATGGATAAATGAACGGATGAATTAATTAATAAATGGATTGATTATAAATGCAATATTTTATTTATTCCCAATAGAATTGATTGATGTTTGATATAATAACAATCCAGAAAACGTTGAAACTTTATTAGACTTTGCACCCTCCACGTGGTCACCATAATCATGCTTTACACATACCACGTCCCCTTTGGCCAGTTTTAAGTTAGCCACATTGCCACCGTGCGAATCATGCCCATACTGTACTGACTCTGCCACACCGCCTACCGTGTTGTTGTCATTGACGACCAATTGGACATAGATCTGGTTTTCGTTTCTCTCACCTGTCAAAAATAAATCATAAAATTAGAAGCATGACTTTGTAACATATGTATGACTTTTATTTATTTTCCAGTCGTTGAAAACATTATAAAAACGTGAAAAAAGAAAAAAAGTTTTTAAATTAATAAATGTTAATATAAATTAATGCACAGTGTACAGCTATAGTTCATATAATATTACCAATTGCAAAGTCGAAGTGATATACGCCGTCAACTGGAGCTGTAAACTGTCCGGTCTGTTCATTATAACCGTTCCCGTCGTTCAATAGAACTTCATTAAATATAATGACGTCTCCTGTACGTATATCATTCAAATCGTGATCCAGGTACGACGTGAAGGCAACCTGCTGTTGGACTTGAATAAAGCCTGGAATACAAATATATTGATATATACCTTTTTAATGTATTATATGCAATTTCCATTGGCCGGTTTCACTTACTGTCTAAAGTTGAGATTTTCCTCAACTCAAAAATACCAATTTCTTTAATTGGTTACTTGAACTCATTACACATTGAATGGCCACTTCAGTTAATCTTTGCTCATTGGTAAGGGACACATGCAAAATAATCAATGCTAAAGTAATAGCATTTCAAAAAATTGATTTGTGGAAAATCTAAACTTGAGACTGGAGCCTATGAATTACTTTAAATTTGAAATGTTCAGTCTTTTCAACATAACAGGTCTGTATAAAAAGTTGGTTTCGTCTAAGTACCAATGAAATTTCATCCGCAAACACTACAATCGTCATGCTCGCTCGTTGCTTTGTATCGCATCCCTGTATAAAGACATTGTACCGAGTTATCCATATTAAATATGATATAAAAATGCAGTTTTTACTCCTATCAGGCGTTTACAGAATTACAAAATCGTTATCAATGACTTTGGAATAAGATTAAATTTAAAAATGGATAAACTTGTCATTCATGACTTTAAATCGACCAAATGTGACACAAATCGACGGATTATTTAGTCGAAAAATAGATATCACGCTCACAATTCCTGACGACATTCACGTCGGCATTTGGATTCTTTCTCAGATATAATAAACTCAAGAATAGAGCGTATAGGCAAGTTCCGGAAATAGTTTTCAATGTGTTTTGTCAGCGTGTTTACTTTATCCTCGTTGCAATAAAGCTTAGCGAGTATAGCAAAGCATACTGGAACAAAATGTTGTTTTTAATTTTTACAGAATTTTGACAAAATCTGACACATTGTGAAAATGCTGCAAATATTTCACCACAATACCATACCTCTTTTATGAAATTCATTTCCACAATGGATAGGTTTACTGCTTTTTGCTTTTTTTACCTAAAATAAAATAGTGTAATTGTGAAATAATTTCAATCAAATCTAATATATTTTTGATATCTTGTAAGGTAAAAACGACTAATATACAATAATTTCAACACATATGATATATTTTGAATATCGTGTGAGGCAATAACGACTAATATACTATAATTTCAACGCATATATTACATTTCGAATATCGTGTAAAGCAAAAACGACTAATATACTATAATTTCAACACATATAATATATTTAGAATATCGTGTAAGGCAAAAATGACTAATATACTATAATTTCAAAACATATAATATAGTTTGAATATCGTGTAAGGCAAACACGACTAATATACTATAATTTCAACACATATAATATATTTTGAATATCGTGTAAGGCAAAAACGACTAATATACTATAATTTCAACACATATAATATATTTTGAATATCGTGTAAGGCAAAAACGAGTTGTTTTAGATTTTTTATCACTTTATCCAACACCTTTCATTATCATTATCTTGCTCTCATTGATTATATGATTTAAAAAATAGAACTGCAGGTTATCATGCTGAATCAATTGATAAGACTTTTTTTTAAATCTATTTTATGAACGTATTTCTTTAAATTAACATTAAAGATAAAGTTTTATATATTAAAATGTAACTTTAATAGCTGTATTGTCGCGTCACCAGCCGTTTTCTGTATTTTAATTATTTTCAACATATCTATTTTACAGCAGTTATCTTTTCTTCCTGGTAAATCTAGTTTCGACAAATATGGATCCCAGATCCGATCCACCAGACTGTGTCTAGCTATAGTTATACCGTACACAATATACTTCACTATCTGTAACCCGGATCCGATCCACCAGACTGTGTCTAGCTATAGTTATACCGTACACAATATACTTCACTATCTGTAACCCGCATCCGATCCACCAGACTGTGTCTAGCTATAGTTATACCGTACACAATAAACTTCACTATATGTAACCCGGATCCGATCCACCAGACTGTGTCTAGCTATAGTTATACCGTACACAATATACTTCACTATCTGTAACCCGGATCTGATCCACCAGACTGTGTCTAGCTATAGTTATACCGTACACAATATACTTCACTATATGTAACCCGAATCCGATCTACCAGACTGTGTCTAGCTATAGTTATACCGTACACAATAAACTTCACTATATGTAGCCCGGATCCGATCCACCAGACTGTGTCTAGCTATAGTTATACCGTACACAATAAACTTCACTATATGTAACCTGCATCCGATCCACCAGACTGTGTCTAGCTATAGTTATACCGAAAACAATATACTTCACTATCTGTAACCCGGATCCGATCCACCAGACTGTGGCTAGCTATAGTTATACCGTACACAATATACTTCACTATCTGTAACCCGGATCCGATCTACCAGACTGTGTCTAGCTATAATTATACCGTACACAATAAACTTCACTATATGTAACCCGGATCCGATCCACCAGACTGTGTCTAGCTATAGTTATACCGTACACAATAAACTTCACTATATGTAACCTGCATCCGATCCACCAGACTGTGTCTAGCTATAGTTATACCGAAAACAATATACTTCACTATCTGTAACCCGGATCCGATCCACCAGACTGTGTCTAGCTATAGTTATACCGTACACAATATACTTCACTATCTGTAACCCGGATCCGATCTACCAGACTGTGTCTTGCTATAGTTATACCGTACACAATAAACTTCACTATATGTAACCCGGATCCGATCCACCAGACTGTGTCTAGCTATAGTTATACCGTACACAATAAACTTCACTTTATGTAACCCGGATCCGATCCACCAGACTGTGTCTAGCTATAGTTATACCGTACACAATATACTTCACTATATGTAACCTGCATCCGATCTACCAGACTGTGTCTAGCTATAGTTATACCGTACACAATATACTTCACTATCTGTAACCCGCATCCGATCCACCAGACTGTGTCTAGCTATAGTTATACCGTACACAATATACTTCACTATCTGTAACCCGAATCCGATCCACCAGACTGTGTCTAGCTATAGTTATACCGTACACAATATACTTCACTATCTGTAACCCGAATCCGATCCACCAGACTGTGTCTAGCTATAGTTATACCGTACACAATATACTTCACTATCTGTAACCCGGATCCGATCCACCAGACTGTGTCTAGCTATAGTTATACCGTACACAATATACTTCACTATCTGTAACCCGGATCCGATCCACCAGACTGTGTCTAGCTATAGTTATACCGTACACAATATACTTCACTATCTGTAACCCGCATCCGATCCACCAGACTGTGTCTAGCTATAGTTATACCGTACACAATATACTTCACTATCTGTAACCCGCATCCGATCCACCAGACTGTGTCTAGCTATAGTTATACCGTACACAATATACTTCACTATCTGTAACCCGCATCCGATCCACCAGATTGTGTCTAGCTATATTTATACCGTACACAATAAACTTCACTATATGTAACCCGGATCCGATCCACCAGACTGTGTCTAGCTATAGTAATACCGTACACAATATACTTCACTATATGTAACCCGAATCCGATCTACCAGACTGTGTCTAGCTATAGTTATACCGTACACAATATACTTCACTATCTGTAACCCGCATCCGATCCACCAGACTGTGTCTAGCTATAGTTATACCGTACACAATATACTTCATTATCTGTAACCCGGATCCGATCCACCAGACTGTGTCTAGCTATAGGTATACCGAGAACAATATACTTCACTATCTGTAACCCGGATCCGATCTACCAGACTGTGTCTAGCTATAGTTATACCGTACACAATATACTTCACTATATGTAACACGGATCCGATCCACACAGACTGAGTCTAGCTATAGTTATACCGTACACAATATACTTCACTATCTGTAACACGGATCCGATCCACCAGACTGTGTCTAGCTATAGTTATACCGAGAACAATATACTTCACTATCTGTAACACGGATCCGATCCACCAGACTGTGTCTAGCTATAGTTATACCGAGAACAATATACTTCACTATCTGTAACACGGATCCGATCCACCAGACTGTGTCTAGCTATAGTTATACCGAGAACAATATACTTCACTATCTGTAACACGGATCCGATCCACCAGACTGTGTCTAGCTATAGTTATACCGAAAACAATATACTTCACTACCTGTAACCTCCATCCGATCCACCAGACTGTGCCTAGCTATAGTTATACCGTACACAATATACTTCACTACCTGTAACCTGCATCCGATCCACCAGACTGTGTCTAGCTATAGTTATACCGTACACAATATACTTCACTATCTGTAACCCGGATCCGATCCACAAGACTGTGTCTAGCTATAGTTATACCGTACACAATATACTTCACTATATGTAACCCGGATCCAATCCTCCCGACTAAATCTAGCTATAGTTATACCGTACACAATATACTTCACTACCTGTAACCTGCATCCGATCCACCAGACGGTGTCTAGCTATAGTTATACCGTACACAATATACTTCACTATCTGTAACCCGGATCCGATCCACCAGACTGTGTCTAGCTATGGTTATACCGTACACAATATACTTCACTATCTGTAACCCGGATCCGATCCACCAGACTGTGTCTAGCTATAGTTATACCGTACACAATATAGTTCACTATCTGTCACCCGGATCTGATCCACCAGACTGTGTCTAGCTATAGTTATACCGTACACAATATACTTCACTATCTGTAACCCGGATCCGATCCACCAGACTGTGTCTAGCTATAGTTATACCGTACACAATATACTTCACTATATGTAATCCGAATCCGATCTTCCAGACTGTGTCTAGCTATAGTTATACCGAAAACAATATACTTCACTATCTGTAACCCGGATCCGATTCACTAGACTGTGTCTAGCTATAGTTATACCGAAAACAATATACTTCACTATCTGTAACCCGGATCTGATCCACCAGACTGTGTCTAGCTATAGTTATACCGAAAACAATATACTTCACTATATGTAACCCGGATCCGATCCACCAGACTGTGTCTAGCTATAGTTATACCAAAAACAATATACTTCACTATCTGTAACCCAGATCTGATCCACCAGACTGTGTCTAGCTATAGTTATACCGTACACTATATACTTCACTATATGTAACCCGAATTCGATCTACCAGACTGTGTCTAGCTATAGTTATACCGAAAACAATATACTTCACTATCTGTAACCCGGATCCGATCCACCGGACTGTGTCTAGCTATAGTTATACCGTACACAATATACTTCACTATCTGTAACCCGGATCTGATCCACCAGACTGTGTCTAGCTATAGTTATACCGTACACAATATACTTCACTATCTGTAACCCGGATCCGATCCACCAGACGGTGTCTAGCTATAGTTATACCGTACACAATATACTTCACTACCTGTAACCTGCATCCGATCCACCAGACTGTGTCTAGCTATAGTTATACCGTACACAATATACTTCACTACCTGTAACCTGCATCCGATCCACCAGACTGTGTCCAGCTATAGTTATACCGTACACAATATACTTCACTACCTGTAACCTGCATCCGATCCACCAGACTGTGTCTAGCTATATTTATACCGTACACAATATACTTCACTACCTGTAACCTGCATCCGATCCACCAGACTGTGTCTAGCTATAGTTATACCGTACACAATATACTTCACTATATGTAACCCGAATCCGATCTACCAGACTGTGTCTAGCTATAGTTATACCGAAAACAATATACTCCACTATCTGTAACCCGGATCCGATCCACCAGACTGTGTCTAGCTTTAGTTATACCGTACACAATATACTTCACTATCTGTAACATGGATCCGATCCACCAGACTGTGTCTAGCTATAGTTATACCGTACACAATGTACTTCACTATCTGTAACCCGAATCCGATCTACCAGACGGTGTCTAGCTATAGTTATACCGTACACAATATACTTCACTATCTGTAACCCGCATCCGATCCACCAGACTGTGTCTAGCTATAGTTATACCGTACACAATATACTTCACTATCTGTAACCCGGATCCGATCCACCAGACTGTGTCTAGCTATAGTTATACCGTACACAATATACTTCACTATCTGTAACATGGATCCGATCCACCAGACTGAGTCTAGCTATAGTTATACCGTACACAATATACTTCACTATCTGTAACACGGATCCGATCTACCAGACTGTGTCTAGCTATAGTTATACCGTACACAATATACTTCACTATCTGTAACCCGGATCCGATCCACCAGACTGTGTCTAGCTATAGTTATACCGTACACAATAAACTTCACTATCTGTAACCCGGATCCGATCCACCAGACTGTGTCTAGCTATAGTTATACCGTACACAATATACTTCACTATCTGTAACCCGCATCCGATCCACCAGACTGTGTCTAGCTATAATTATACCGTACACAATATACTTCACTATCTGTAACCCGCATCCGATCCACCAGACTGTGTCTAGCTATAGTTATACCGTACACAATAAACTTTACTATATGTAACCCGAATCCGATCTACCAGACTGTGTCTAGCTATAGTTATACCGTACACAATATACTTCACTATCTGTAACCATCATCCGATCCACCAGACTGTTTTAGCTATAGTTATACCGTACACAATATACTTCACTATCTGTAACCCGGATCCGATCCACCAGACTGTGTCTAGCTATAGTTATACCGTACACAATATACTTCACTATCTGTAACCCGCATCCGATCCACCAGACTGTGTCTAGCTATAGTTATACCGTACACAATAAACTTCACTATCTGTAACCCGGATCCAATCCACCAGACTGTGTCTAGCTATAGTTATACCGTACACAATATACTTCACTATCTGTAACCCGGATCCGATCCACCAGACTGTGTCTAGCTATAGTTATACCGTACACAATATACTTCACTATCTGTAACCCGCATCCGATCCACCAGACTGTGTCTAGCTATAGTTATACCGTACACAATAAACTTCACTATATGTAACCCGAATCCGATCTACCAGACTGTGTCTAGCTATAGTTATACCGTACACAATATACTTCACTATCTGTAACCTGCATCCGATCCACCAGACTGTGTCTAGCTATAGTTATACCGAAAACAATATACTTCACTATCTGTAACCCGGATCCGATCCACCAGACTGTGTCTAGCTATAGTTATACCGTACACAATAACTTCACTATCTGTAACCTGCATCCGATCCAACAGACTGTGTCTAGCTATAGTTATACCGAAAACAATATACTTCACTATCTGTAACCCGGATCCGATCCACCAGACTGTGTCTAGCTATAGTTATATCGTACACAATAAACTTCACTATATGTAACCCGAATCCGATCTACCAGACTGTGTCTAGCTATAGTTATACCGTACACAATAAACTTCACTATATGTAATCCGAATCCGATCTACCAGACTGTGTCTAGCTATAGTTATACCGTACACAATATACTTCACTATCTGTAACCAGCATCCTATCCACCAGATTGTGTCTAGCTATAGTTATACCGTACACAATATACTTCACTATCTGTAACCCTGATCCGATCCACCAGACTTTGTCTAGCTATAGTTATACCGTACACAATATACTTCTCTTTATGTAACCCGCATCCGATCCACCAGACTGTGTCTAGCTATAGTTATACCGTACACAATATACTTCACTATATGTAACCCACATCCGATCCACCAGACTGTGTCTAGCTATAGTTATACCGTACACAATATACTTCACTATATGTAACCTGGATCCGATCCACCAGACTGTATCTAGCTATAGTTATACCGTACACAATATACTTCACTATCTGTAACCCGGATCCGATCCACCAGACTGTGTCTAGCTATAGTTATACCGTACACAATATATTTCACTATCTGTAACCTGCATCCGATCCACCAGACTGTGTCTAGCTATAGTTATACCGTACACAATATACTTCACTATATGTAACCCACATCCGATCCATCAGACTGTGTCTAGCTATAGTTATACCGTACACAATATACTTCACTATATGTAACCTGGATCCGATCCACCAGACTGTGTCTAGCTATAGTTATACCGTACACAATATACTTCACTATCTGTAACCCGGATCCGATCCACAAGACTGTGTCTAGCTATAGTTATACCGTACACAATATACTTCACTACCTGTAACCCGGATCCGATCCACCAGACTGTGTCTAGCTATAGTTATACCGTACACAATATACTTCACTATCTGTAACCCGGATCCGATCCACCAGACTGTGTCTAGCTATAGTTATACCGTACACAATAAACTTCACAATATGTAACCCGAATCCGATCTACCAGACTGTGTCTAGCTATAGTTATACCGTACACAATATACTTCACAATATGTAACCCGAATCCGATCCACCAGACTGTGTCTAGCTATAGTTATACCGTACACAATAAACTTCACTATATGTAACCCGAATCCGATCTACCAGACTCTGTCTAGCTATAGTTATTCCGTACACAATATACATTACTATCTGTAACCCGCATCCGATCCACCAGACTGTGTCTAGCTATAGTTATACCGTACACAATATACTTCACTATCTGTAACCCTGATCCGATCCACCAGACTGTGTCTAGCTATAGTTATACCGTACACAATATACTTCACTATCTGTAACCCGGATCCGATCCACCAGACTGTGTCTAGCTATAGTTATACCGTACACAATATACTTCACTATCTGTAACCCGCATCCGATCCACCAGACTGTGTCTAGCTATAGTTATACCGTACACAATATACTTCACTATCTGTAACCAGAATCTTACCTTTGCTTTTTCTAATCCATCGCCGAGTCCACTTGCCATGTTTAAAACGTTCAGCGTATCTTGTTTGTCGGTAGATTTAACATGTTTTAATTCTTTTTGTAAGTCATACAACTCATTGTGTAATTCAGTTATGGTTTGTATCAACTCTTTTTCCGTATTTTCAAACTTAGCGTGTAATTGAGAAATGTCCGTTCTGTGCTGTGTATCAATTTTTTCAATATTTTCCAACAACACAGACAATGTGTTATCGCCCGAACTATGATCAAACGCTGCAGTAAAGTCGTAAAAGAGCAACAAAACTGCCAATAATGCCTGCCCCATTTTCGTGAAATTATCTCAATAGAACAACAGATACATATGAAAACTGAAATAGAAATATTATCACATTTTGAATTTACGGTCATCTGTAGATAAATCAGGTTATTCACTTTCTATAAAGGGCGTCACATTTACAGACCTTAGATAAAGACTTGTGTTTGGGACGTTTTACTTTTTAGGTCATTTCGTTTGGTGGAAACAAAAATGTGGCTAGTGTTTCTGTTATATGTATCGGGTGTAGGGAAGTGTGTGGCAACAGGAAATGCCTACAATACCGACGACAAAGCAATCACAGATTTGCTTCAACATGTTGAAACAATGAAGACAAAACACAAGGCTGAAATAAAACTCCTGTCTGACAAGTTTGTTGAAACAGAAAGACTTCTAACACGAACACTATCTAGACTGAACACTGATGTGGCCAGTGTTCGTGAAGGGTTGAGCACTGCGAGGATTGATCACCAACATCACGTACAGGGACTCACTGATACAATTGCTGAACTTAGACATCAACTCGGTAGCTGTAAGAAGACACAAGAAACAACGGTAAGAAGCTGCACAAGTCTTAGACTTGACTTTATAAAACATGTAAAAAAACATTTTTGAGCTTCATTTGTTTATTCCCTGTGAACGCTATTTCCGTTTATGAGACCAATTTTCTTAATAATTCTTTTAACATTCGCACACTCGTACTTTGATAAAACAAAACAAAAGTATTTAGTCAAACACAAGTGAATCTTTGTTTTCTTTAGTATTTGGTTTCATTATGAAAAACTTTTCCGTGACAAAATTTATATTCATTCTAGAAAATCCATGCTATTTGTCATTGCCCATTTAAATGAGTTTACCCATTTTTTTATACTCATTTACTTAAGGTCTCTCAGCGTTTTTGTCAATCGCTACTAGTTCCTTTCTAGAGTAGAACCGGAACTAATTATTCGTTTTGGAGAGGTCATCGGGGCGACCTGTAACCTTTGGCGTAATCGATGAACATCATATCCACTACACCACGGCCCCGCTTACTTGTTGAGCTTGACTGTTGCATGGTTATAGTTTTGTCAAAGACCGGGTATTTTGCGATATATAACTATAACTGTCAGATGATAAAACGTTCGCTTATGGTGAGTAATACATGTGTTACGTGATGTAAATATTAGATTTCCTTTAGCACATAATCGAACGCTGTTACCACCATTTCATTTCGTAGTTGATAATTTTCTTATTTTTCCTTTATCACTAGACATTTGTTAATGTTGTACACATATAGTTTTATAAAACAGTAGTGTACATATGTTTATAATTCTTTCATTATGTAATACTATACATACGCCTGATAGAGTACTTTTCTGTTCTGTACAAACATATAAATTACACACACGCTCTCAAACATGTAGATTTAAAATGTTGGTCTAATATATTATAATTATATTATATCCTATTATTTTTAGATATCAGTTTCAGAGACAAATGCAAGAAGAACATTTAAGAAATCGCTTGATTATACAATGGCAAATGTCGACAACAAGGACATGGTGTTGTATAAAAGAGGTACACAATTATGATCTAGCTGTACAAATGATATTTTGGTCTTATATAAATTAGATCATTTACATATTACACTATGTTTCTGGTGTAATAAGTTAGAACTGCAAAAATTTGTGGTACGAATAACGAAATGTATCAAATTGTATTTCAGTTAAATTATGAGAAGTCAATTAGGTTGTAAATGAATTGTATAACTACAACTTGCTCAAAGACAATCCTTCAAAAATGTACAAACCAACGCATGGCATACATTTATAAAAGATGTAAGTTACATTGTTTGCTGTACTTTTTTTTTTAGAGATATTTCATTTAAAGAGGAGTCCTGTCAACACACAGGTATAGTATACTGTTGGTCTAATCTATCATAGCAATATTAAACAATATGCAAGGTGTCTTTTCCAGTTAAAAAGAAAAGCCTCATCTATATTAACGTTTCGAACAAGAAAAATATTGCTGAGAAAGTACCATTCACATCTACGAGCTGTAGATGAGACAGACGTGTTTAAGTATAAGTATGTAGAACCAAGAATTGGGTTTAGACGGAGTTGTAAATATCCTATAAAAGCATCTGGATCCAAATTGTTAGTATACTTAAACGTAAGTTAATTTTAACCTGTAAATAATACGTGCACGGAAAACAAGTATTTTACAGGTAAAAAAGAAAAACATTAACTTACTTTAAAAATGTTTGAATGTAAAATAATAATCGCTGCATACTTGCTGAGGACATGGCCACTTAGGAGTGGACAATGCCATAATATTCATCAATTCATTTCAATTCAAGAATATTCAGGCATAATATCATCTTCTTAAAATAATGACATTATTAAAAAACACGTTTACAGACCATGATATAGATCGTGCAAAGGTGGCATACTAGTAACAAATGAAAACAATGTACGATCTTACAAACTGGGACGATCATTTGAGCAAAATGTCAATAATTAGATTACCACAGAAATCTTAAAATATCTCACATCTAAAGAATACCACCTATAATGTATAATATCACACGAAGACAAATAAGTATTTGGCTAAAAGCACAATGACACCTTGATGTATGACACATGTTGTACGGACAGGCACATACATTATACATCAAAGTGAAAGGAAACCCGTGAGTGATCATTCAATTAAGTAGCACTATCGACTGAATATTTAATAATATGCAAATACGTACACACTAACAGAAAATAGGTATTAATATGAAAGGGTAAACAGCTGCCGAAACGGTTGATATGGGCCTTCTCTCTTGTATCGTCCTTAGTTATCTTGCTACTCTGACGTACTGTGCGCACAGCACCATACATATATGTAATATATATGTGTTGGTGTGAATGCTGTCGTATTTGTAAGATAATGCTCTGGTAGGATTAGTTCTATTTATACGGACTACTTTTTTATGTGAAGACTAAGTTGGGGGCACCAATACCCCGAGTTTAAGCTCCAAGGCTGTGACCCCTGTTATCACGTCTTCTGCAGGAATGATATAACGTATTATGTGGTATCTCCTGTTTGACCCATTTTTCTTCTAATTTTCTAATTTTCCAGGTCTCTATCAAGTTCAAGAGAAAGTGGCTTTTACGGCCTATTTAGACCATGACCTGGATGATATTGGCTCTCGAGATGTCATTACTTTCAATAAAGTACTGCTGAACGATGGCAACTGCTACAACGCACACACAGGAGAATTCGTCGCTCCCATCGACGGCGTTTACCATTTAAACTTCGTAGTTGGTAAGCTTTATATGATCTCCAATATGATCACAATAGCAGTGTCATGTGTTGTATCGCAAATATCGCTCTTTACCTTGACCCAGTGCAGTTATTAGTGTTTGTTCCTTGCAACCATGAAGCTTGTTTAGTGTTGTGCTAAACAGATACCTTATAACCCGCTGGTTTCGTTAGTGTATTGGTTTAAACATATTTTATTGCCATAAATATACAATTGCAAATCATCAAATACGCATAACAGCATATTTATACCAAAACGGTATTTTATCCTGTTTAATGACCTGTGTCATCGTATGTCTCTGTAATATAGAACTCTGATCCATATTGACCAATTGATAGCGACTATGGCTCACATTCTATCTATATAATGGCTATACTAAAACAGCAACGAATAATACGTGGAACGGGAAGTGTTGACCTGTTTATTCATGTTTTTTTTCACACAAGATGACCAACAGTGACGTAACCAAATATTATATTGTAACTTCATGTCAAATTTTAAAATTCAATTAAATCATGAAGATCATTTACTGACACACATTTACGGGCGAGGCCTCATTAATATCATTACTGATATAACTAAATGTAATGCACATGTGATTAAACTTGTTGATAGACGTTTGTTCTAGATAATCAAATGTGTAATGCTAACATATACCATTGCGTTAAATTGCTATTAACTTGTTGGAGACGGCGCTATGGCAGTTAGTCGTTTCAAGATCACTCTTCAAATAATGACTTATAATTTGAATAAGTTTTCACTGGACCCTGTTTCTGAAAACATTTATCTAAACATGATGGAATTAAGAAAATAGTCTCCAGTATGTGTGCAGACCATTTTTAGAAAAGTTTGTCTATTTTCAGAAAGGAACAAAACTGTTGTTGTAACTTATAGAAAGGCATTATTGGTCGTGATAAAACAAATATATTTAAAAATATGATCTTTCGATCAGTTTTTATCGGTATCCTAGAAAAAAAACAATCAAAGGAAATATGAATGTACGCATGTTCGTGCGGTCGTGTTAGTCGTGTACTACGCTCTTTCTTATTGTTTATATCGTAGCTGAACGTGACGAAGAGCAGATTTATGTACAGTTAGTTGTAAATGGTAACAACATGGTAGACGCCGTGGCTGAGTCGGTTCAAGATAGGCATGATTCCCAGGGCGGTAATGCGGCCAACCTGAAACTGACAAAAGGAGATACAGTGACGGTTAAACACCGCATCTACGGGGACCATATAGAAGGTTCTCGAACGTCACGGGTTACGTCATTCTCTGGCTTTTTGCTGTACCAAACTGTGTCTATACCGATTGTTGGTAAATAAATAAAGCACATCCGCTGAATTTACCAGACAATTATATTATTTATATATAAACGCATCTTTTTCAACAACATAAATTAAGTACCAGCGTTATGCCCGTGGGTCTCAATTTAAAGATGCGTTTTGGGGCAACCCAAAGAAACGTGGAGCAAAACGATTTCACGACAAAAACATTGAAATGAATGAAAACATAATTATCCAGGTGTGTGAAGTTCATAATATAAGCTATAGTCTTACAAAGAAGATCAATTATTTTAGGACCAACTCAGAATCTATATATAAAGGAAAGAACTTTAAGATTTGTTTTTCGTTTTAAAGGTAAAACACCGCTATTAATTAAAAAAAATACAATTATTTAAAATGTATACAAAGTATCTCGTTAGCATTAATAAAGTAAATGCTTCGGTATTTCAAATCCTCTCAAGGCGTTCACTTCGTCACTCGAACTCTTTTTTAAAGATGAAACAAAGTATACGATATGCAACCAATATGACGGATCAAATCAATGTGTTTCATCTCCCCCAGATGACGTTTATATCTCCGATTGGCTAGGTTATTATAGCGTGGGCGGTTAAAAGGCATGGATTATATGAATAATGACATGCTCATAAATAACCTTTTTGAACATATTTTACTTCAAAATGAATTTGGGATTGGACCACAATTATGAAAATAGAAATGAATGTTCTGATCACAGATTCAGTTTCATTAAATATGTCAACGTGAGATTTCCTCAATTATTGTGTAAATCCATTCATAATAAACATTTTGCATATTATATTATAGCAATTAGTAAATATATGTTCTGTCTTTAATTCTGTGTGGTCATTTAATATGTACACAATGAGTTCATGTAATAATTTTGAGAAAATGAGATTATAGTTGAAGGAAATTTCAGCTCAAGATGTTCAGTGAAACCGTGTCATGGTTGTTAACTTATTTAGTCAAATATATGTGTAGTGTAATATAAACAACCACTTATATTTCATTAGAAGTTAATGTGTTTAAAGAGAATGGATCAACAATTGACAATTACCACAGTTAAAATCGATTAAATATTCAATAATACAAGACAAAAGCCTAGGTTTGAACAGAATACAATACACAAGAGCAGACTTGGTTGGAAACAAAACCTTGCAACAACAAATAAGGTAACATACTCAGTGTTAATGAGTTGTTCATGAAGAGGTATGAAATATGCAATTCGGTTTACCCCCTCCCCCCCCCCCCCCCACCCACACACACACACTCGCCTTTCACACAGTTGCTCAGTAAAACGACGGAGCTTTCAAGAGTTGAATGATACCGTTACCACGCCAGCATTAGCATACTCACTTCATGATATATACCAAACATACATTCAGAAGTGACAGCAGTGTCACTACAGTGGAACGGGCACCAATAAAACACTCACTTAGGAGTTTCAACCAGTTAAAGGCTGTACCCAACCGTGCTCTGACCCATAGTGTTGTAACAAAAATGTTAATAATGTATTAATCAAGAAGTTTCAAGCAGTCATACATGGATATTTATAAATTCATATTGCTATACGTAACTACTGATCTGATGCACGAGCATGAGTCAACATCGATTTTAACATGGATATTAGTGAGTCGTATTGGTCATTTGCGGTGACAAAATGTTACAGTCACGAGTATTTGCTTAAAAATTAAAGCAATTTACATCTCGTAACCCAGGAACCATTGCAATGAGCACAACATTTTCAATTCCACAGATAATGGTCACAAAAACTATTTTTTTATAATTACTTTAATATGTGAATGTACCAAATAGGTGTAAAATAAAAGTATGCAACGTAACAACATGTCAGTATTTGAACGGAAACAGAGTTAGCACGTTGGCGCGAACCAACGTAACTTTATGCTATGGGGTCATGTGAAAAATCGGTAGAAAAGTGCCCGCTTCATTTTTGCAAATAACTTTCTTAATATTTCATGAAAATAAACGAAAGAGAGCGGGCGCTTTCCCTCCGATTTTTAACACCATTCCATAGCATTAGTTCACGTGGGTTCGCCACCGTGGTAACATTACTAAGATATCGGCCAAACTTTTCAAACGTGTGCACAAAGCACCATATATTATATCTGATCGAGTCAAAACAATAATGATGATTTCTGCTTCAACCTACATCTTATAAAAGTAAGAAAACCCAGCAAATGCGATAACCTTCTAACAAGCAGAACTCTTACAATTAACATTTGGGTCAGTTTCTCCCAGATGTTTTTCCTGCTAATTGACGTATCCAACGTACCAGTGTAAATATTGTTATAAATTGCAAGAGAAATGACAAAGGAATGAACAATTATTGATTGCGTTTGTAACCATCTTTGGACAATAAAATCATAGCATGCAAAAATTAATAATTTCTTTTATAAGAACGAATGTCAGTTTTGAATTGAAAATGTTTCTGACATGTTTTCTGATATAAATACTGCGATGGGCGAATCTAAGGAACGGGGCCAAAGGTTCTGAGAATAAGTCTTTGTTGTGATTATGTTTGAAAATATGGTGCCCGAGGTCCATATAAAACAGGCTAGGGATTTCCCGCCAAAATCATCAAACAGTCGATTTAAATAGAATATTCTCTTGAACAGAAAGACTCGTTTTCCATTTGTAGTGTACCAAGTTTCTATAAAATGTCCCTTTAGCAATCATCTTTGCCAAGATATTATTCTTTTATGTTTGATTCACTGCCTGTATTAAACTTACATGGAATCATTTTTTATCAATTTTTATTTTTTTGACGTTTTCTAAATTTCCCTTCAATTTATGTTTAGATACTGTATTAATTTTCTTTGGTTATTCTTCTTTCCCTGTTCATCTCTCGTTCTTCCATTCAATTTATATTTAGTTGCTGTTTTAATTTTAATTGCCTACTCCACTTTCCCTGTTAATCTCTCTTATTCTTTCAATGTTACTATGATAATTTTCTTTACCTATTCCACTTTCCCTGTTTATCACTCGTAATCCCTCGAATTTACGTGTATATTTAATCACTGCGTTAATTTCTTTACCTATTTTACTTGCCCTTTTCCAACTTTTATTTTATTACTTTTATACTAACTAGGTCGAGTTTAATAAAAAAATATCTGAATTAAGTAAATACTTATTATAAGTGTACGCGTTCATGTAAGCGCTGCGTTTGTTTTACGTATGCCAATACACGTTTTTTGCATGCTTTACGTTGCTTAGTAAAGTTAATGTTGGTGAAACCGAGGCCAGCCGCATACACGTTAACAATGAACAGCGAACTTTAATACGAAGTTTGTGTAACTAAACATACATAACAGTACATGCACTGTTATATATTGGGATTTTAATATATAGAACATCTGTTAAGACAACGTGTTGCCTAGCAGGCCTGATGTAATTTATTTTCCAACAACTGGACCAGATTCTACAGGGTATATCAGAAATCCAGAAAACGTGGACAGTCTCACATCGGATCCACCCTCTATATGAGTTCCTGTGTTCCTATGTCGGACGTAGACGGCGTCGCCCTTGGCTAGTTTAAGGTTGGCCGCGTTACCACCTTGCACATCTTGGTACTGCTGCACAGCTTCCGCTGCTGCTGCCAGTTGGTCATTACTGTTCACGGCTAGGTACACGAATATTTGGTTTGTATTCCTCTCACCTGAAAATAACAGTTTTACAAAATAGTATTTGCAGATCGGTTCCTTTTTTATAATTAAAGAAATGATTTAATGCCATCATAATACTAGTAAATCAAAAGAAAAAAATGACAATTGAGGAGTTCTGTAAATATTGACCATTTTTTGGTAAAGTAATCGTCTGTGCGGCTTTTATTTTCAAAGGCAGGTTGAGAGAAATGGGATATGATTAATACACGCCAATAAGGGTGCAAAATAAACAACTTTTAATTTTATATAAAGATGTTCATGTAGACAATAATGCACTCGTGTACAGACCAAGTAAAATCATTGAAGCAGGGGCAGACTACTTGGTAACGAGTATGGCGGTCAATCAAGAGGTCTTCTATTTGAATCCCGGCCCGGCCACAGTCCGTGTGACGAATAGACATGAACATTGCTCAATGGTCATTCCTCATCTGGATATATGGGTAAATAGTAAGTGATTTGCAAGGGTAAAATATGTCTTGTAATGGATAGCCGCTTAGTCGATCTCAGGAAATAATAACACAATGTATAGTAGGCCATCCAAACACAGGAAAAAAACTGTTGATGGCAAATTTGAGTAGAATTTGGCATTCATGCTTAATATCTTCCTTGGTATGTATACAAACCTGTGAGGGTGAATGCCAATCATGAAATTGCCTCATAATCTCAAAATAAGGTCAAAGGTCAACTGGGTGCAGTAATTGATATATAGAATTAAGAACACTGTCTTGTTAAAATATTTATTTATTTATTGAACTAAAAACTATAGAAATATGTCTGTTGTAAGCAACTTCTAGGAAAATGAATAAAATATGTTAAAAATTGTGTTGTCAAATTGAAGTCAAAGGTCAAAAGGTGGGTAAAATTTATGAATTTTGAATTTCTTGCAAAATACAAGCTTCTTATACATAAGAACAGGCAATTATTTTAAATCAAATGAAGTGAATACATAAACAAACCTTATGAGAAATTAAGCATATTAAAATAGAAGGAAAAAACTTCACGAGGTCACAATAGAGGTCGGACAAAACTAATAGCGGTATAGAAATACTTAATATTCTCTGATATTGCTCATAAGAGAAAGCTAATGATTTATACTCGTTTTAATATACACTAGTATACTACTTAATACATTGTTATATAAAAATGATATTTGTTAGAATGCAGAAAGTAACTATTCGGATAGCATGCATTCGAAAAGCCTGAATCATAGTGTGACTATCAATGAGTATGTACCATTGCAGTGAAGAATTAGGAAAGTCATCAAGTTAAAATCGACATTCAATAATTCAGTCTTTGTGGTAGAGTTCCTAAATCATACAACCCTAGCAAGTGGCAGACAACTTGTGTTTCAGCACAGAACCAATTTCTACATTTCAGCTAGCATTTACAGCTGACAAAGATATGTTTAAACGTTTAAATGTTTAAAAGACTCTGAAGTAGTTGTTTGTCAACTTTAGTAACCTGAACTTTCTGCATGTTTGAAACATCATATATCAACGCAAATGTTTTGGAGAGTTTTTCTTCAAAGGATCATACTCAGAAAATGTCAAAAGTATCCATTGGTTTGATCAAAACTTGAACATCAGACTCATTAAGATCAGTTCCTAAAGGCAGACAATCATATCTGGTGTAGGTATGGTCTTCCTCTGCATCATTTTCTCCTTATAGTGACTTCTCTAACACACCCGACTGAGTTGTCAAAGTGACACAGAATTTGACTCTGGCTCGGTCATTTTGTGTGATTCCTATTTTCATATTGTTCATTTCACAAATGTTTTCATCCATCTTGTTGCTTTATCAGTGTTCAGTGATTTTGCTCCTTTTGACTATAAAAAATCTTATGACCCAAAATCAGACGCATAGATGGTCTAATTAACTGTGCTTTTGGGTCAGTAGCTTTTTTGATGTCTTCATAGAACGATCCTCTTATTTGCTTGGAACAGACTGATTTAATACCCGCTTACTCGTAAAATAGCTACTCAAGTCGCCACCAATAATCACCGTAGCTAAACCCTTTTCCAGTTCAAATCATAATTCTGTCATTAGTGTATCATCTTCGATAGTATCCTTATACTTCACAATTTGTTTAAACTTTGACAGAGATTTTAGAATGTATCTTACTTCGGACGCAATAAGGTCATTTACAGCCGCAATACATATTCTCGAAAAAATATCACTCTTATACAGTGTAACTTTTTTACATCTTCCGACTGAAATAAAATACAACAACTCCAATCAGTGGGTAATATTTTGCTCAAGTTGCTGAACGGACAGGAGCATCTTTCAACAATTCTTCAACACTATTAATAGAAGGTCCAGGAGGTCCCATTTTTCCTGTGGGTTTATTAATTTTGTTTTCGGAATTGAATGCACTATAACAAATTTTATGCCATTAAATATTTTAATCTCGCCAAGTGTCACGATCAAAACCGTCAAATCTGTCAAGAACTTCTAAACTGGAGGTAACAAGTAATATTCTACGAATCTCAGATACTTTGTATGACGTCTTTATATATGTGGTGACAACTTTTACTAGTTTTACATACAATTAAGGCAATTTGATTACATCATAACATAAACTCTCTTTCTTTTACATTTACCTTTTTATATATATTCTTAATTGTTATTTATCCTTGAATCGCATTCCAATCGGAAATAATACATGATAAAAACTATGCACCACTGTGTATTATCGTATTGTGTAGAACATACGGACGTTCAAGCGTACACATAACCTTAAGAGTTAATTTTAGTATTTATCTTCAAAGATATATATAATATTCAAGGTTAATAACAAATTACAGATTTGCAATAAACAACAACTACTGAAATTGTCTACATTTTAAATGCACATATTGAACTTTCGGCCAGTATAAAAACAAGCAGAAAGACAGGCATGCTTCAATATCCTTTAAATAGATGCTTCATTGTCCTTTACACTGTTTCATTAAACTATTTACAACATGTCATTACAGAACAAAATATATAAAGCAACATAATTGTAACAATAATTTATATACAATACCGTTTTATTAGCATTTTGCACCTGATTGACCTTTGACCTCAACTGTGACCTTAAAACGCAATTTCATGAGTGGAATCCATCATCACACGATGCTATACATATTGGGGAATGATGTTATGGTACTAAAACAATTCTACTAAAAATTGCCATCAAAAGTTAAAATAGGGTCATTTTGCTTTTTGAATGGCCTACTAGTAATGATATCAAACAAATGATAGTCGACCTCAGGAAATAATAACACAATGTAATGATATCAAACAAATGATAGTCGATCTCAGGAAATAATAACACAGTGTAATGATATCAAACAAATGATAGTCGATCTCAGGAAATAATAACACAATGTAATGATATCAAACAAATCAAACAAATGATAGTCGATCTCAGATTATAATAACTCAATGTTATGATATCAAACAAATGATAGTCGATCTCAGGAAATAATAACACAGTGTAATGATATCAAACAAATGATAGTCGATCTCAGGAAATAATAACACAATGTAATGATATCAAACAAATCAAACAAATGATAGTCGATCTCAGGTAATAATAACTCAATGTTATGATATCGAACAAATGATAGTCGATCTCAGGAAATAATAACACAATATAATGATATCAAACAAATGATAGTCGATCTCAGGAAATAATAACACAGTGTAATGATATCAAACAAATGATAGTCGATCTCAGGAAATAATAACACAATGTAATGATATCAAACAAATCAAACAAATGATAGTCGATCTCAGGTCATAACAACTCAATGTAATGATATCAAACAAATCAAACAAATGATAGTCGATCTCAGGAAATAATAACACAATGTAATGATATCAAACAAATGATAGTCGATCTCAGGTCATAATAACTCAATGTAATGATATCAAACAAATCAAATAAATGATAGTCGATCTCTGGAAATATTAACACAATGTAATAATATCAAACAAATGATAGTCGATCTAAGGAAATAATAACATAATGTAATGATATCAAACAAATGATAGTCGATATCAGGTAATAATAACTCAATGTAATGATATCAAACAAATGATAGTCGATCTCAGGAAATAATAACACAATGTAATGATATCAAACAAATGATAGTCGATCTCAGGAAATAATAACACAATGTAATGATATCAAACAAATCAAACAAATAATAGTCGATCTCAGGTAATAACAACTCAATGTAATGATATCAAACAAATCAAACAAATGATAGTCGATCTCAGGAAATAATAACACAATGTAATGATATCAAACAAATGATAGTCGATCTCAGGAAATAATAACACAATGTAATGATATCGAACAAATGACAGTCGATCTCAGGAAATAATAACACAATGTTATGATATCAAACAAATGATAGTCGATCTCAGGAAATAAAAACACAATGAAATGATATCAAACAAATGATAGTCGATCTCAGGAAATAATAACACAATGTAATGATATCAAACAAATGATAGTCGATCTCAGGAAATAATAACACAATGTAATGATATCGAACAAATGACAGTCGATTTCAGGAAATAATAACACAATGTTATGATATCAAACAAATGATAGTCGATCTCAGGAAATAAAAACACAATAAAATGATATCAAACAAATGATAGTCGATCTCAGGAAATAATAACACAATGTCATGATATCAAACAAATGATAGTCGATCTCAGGTAATAATAACTCAATGTTATAGTATCAAACAAATGATAATCGATCTCAGGAAATAATAACACAATGTAATGATATCAAACAAATGATAGTCGATATCAGGTAATAATAACTCAATGTAATGATATCGAACAAATGATAGTCGATCTCAGGAAATAATAACACAATGTAATGATATCAAACAAATGATAATCGATCTCAGGAAATAATAACACAATGTTATGATATCAAACAAATGATAGTCGATATCAGGTAATAACAACTCAATGTAGTGATATCAAACAAATCAAACAAATGATAGTCGATCTCAGGAAATAATAACACAATGTAATGATATCGAACAAATGATAGTCGATCTCAGGAAATAATAACACAATGTAATGATATCAAACAAATGATAATCGATCTCAGGAAATAATAACTCAATGTTATAGTATCAAACAAATGATAATCGATCTCAGGAAATAATAACACAATGTAATGATATCAAACAAATGATAGTCGATATCAGGTAATAATAACTCAATGTAATGATATCGAACAAATGATAGTCGATCTCAGGAATTAATAACACAATGTCATGATATCAAACAAATGATAGTCGATCTCAGGTAATAATAACTCAATGTTATAGTATCAAACAAATGATAATCGATCTCAGGAAATAATAACACAATGTAATGATATCAAACAAATGATAGTCGATATCAGGTAATAATAACTCAATGTAATGATATCGAACAAATGATAGTCGATCTCAGGAAATAATAACACAATGTAATGATATCAAACAAATGATAATCGATCTCAGGAAATAATAACACAATGTTATGATATCAAACAAATGATAGTCGATATCAGGTAATAATAACTCAATGTAGTGATATCAAACAAATCAAACAAATGATAGTCGATCTCAGGAAATAATAACACAATGTAATGATATCGAACAAATGATAGTCGATCTCAGGAAATAATAACACAATCTAATGATATCAAACAAATGATAGTCGATCTCAGGAAATAATAACACAATGTAATGATATCAAACAAATGATAGTCGATCTCAGGAAATAATAACACAATCTAATGATATCAAACAAATGATAGTCGGTCTCAGGAAATAATAGCACAATGTAATGATATCAAACAAATGATAGTCGATCTCAGGAAATAATAACACAATGTAATGATATCGAACAAATGATAGTCGATCTCAGGAAATAATAACACAATCTAATGATATCAAACAAATGATAGTCGATCTCAGGAAATAATAACACAATGTAATGATATCGAACAAATGATAGTCGATCTCAGGAAATAATAACACAATGTTATGATATCAAACAAATGATAGTCGATCTCAGGAAATAATAACACAATGTAATGATATCAAACAAATGATAGTCGATATCAGGTAATAATAACTCAATGTAATGATATCAAACAAACCAAACAAATGATAGTCGATCTCAGGAAATAATAACACAATGTTATGATATCGAACAAATGATAGTCGATCTCAGGAAATAATAACACAATGTAATGATATCAAACAAATGATAGTCGATCTCAGGAAATGATAACACAATGTAATAATATCAAGCAAATGATAGTCGATCTCAGGAAATAATAACACAATGTAATAATATCAAACAAATGATAGTCGATCTCAGGAAATAATAACACAATGTAATGATATCAAACAAATGATAGTCGATATCAGGTAATAATAACTCAATGTAATGATATCAAACAAATCAAACAAATGATAGTCGATCTCAGGAAATAATAACACAATGTAATAATATCAAACAAATGATAGTCGATCTTAGGAAATAATAACACAATGTAATAATATCAAACAAATGATAGTCGATCTCAGGAAATAATAACACAATGTAATGATATCGAACAAATGATAGTCGATCTCAGGAAATAATAACACAATGTAATGATGTCGAACAAATGATAGTCGATCTCAGGAAATAATAACACAATGTAATAATATCAAACAAATGATAGTCGATCTCAGGAAATAATAACACAATGTAATAATATCAAACAAATGATAGTCGATCTCAGGAAATAATAACACAATGTAATGATATCGAACAAATGATAGTCGATCTCAGGAAATAATAACACAATGTAATGATATCGAACAAATGATAGTCGATCTCAGGAAATAATAACACAATGTAATAATATCAAACAAATGATAGTCGATCTCAGGAAATAATAACACAATGTAATAATATCAAACAAATGATAGTTGATCTCAGGAAATAATAACACAATGTAATGATATCGAACAAATGATAGTCGATCTCAGGAAATAATAACACAATGTAATGATATCGAACAAATGATAGTCGATCTCAGGAAATAATAACACAATGTAATGATATCGAACAAATGATAGTCGATCTCAGGAAATAATAACACAATGTAATAATATCAAACAAATGATAGTCGATCTCAGGAAATAATAACACAATGTAATAATATCAAACAAATGATAGTTGATCTCAGGAAATAATAACACAATGTAATGATATCGAACAAATGATAGTCGATCTCAGGAAATAATAACACAATGTAATGATATCGAACAAATGATAGTCGATCTTAGGTAATAATAACACAATGTAATAATATCAAACAAATGATAGTCGATCTCAGGTAATAATAACTCAATGTAATAATATCGAACAAATGATAGTCGATCTCAGGAAATAATAACACAATGTAATGATATCAAACAAATGATAGTCGATCTAAGGAAATAATAACACAATGTTTATTTATACCACAATAAAGCCATATCTTATTTCCAGATCCATTGATAGATTCTGCGTAACTTGTTTCATATAGTTTATAAGTTATTGAAAGTAAGTCACTAAAATATTGCTAGTATAAAAATCACAGCACAGTCAGATCATTTGACAAAAAACAAATACAAATATACAATACATGCAAACAATGAGAGGACAGATAAATATCAATTTCCGATTGTGTTAGATTTCTTATCTCAGCTCATTGAATAAACAATACAATAAATCATTTAAAGCAAAGCTATAATTTGAGTTCAGCGACTGGATGAATTGAAAAAATGACAAATTTCGCCAATATATCTTCATATATACTTTTTCCCGAATATCTTTAAACACATTACATATCAAAACGAAATGAAACTTAGCTTCTATATCACCAGAGGCACAGAATTGATATAATCTTGCATTTTTTTCTTGATATACCATATATTCTAGTTTCAATATGAAGTCTCTGATTCTACTCATCAACTTATACCACTTCTATATTTTCACGTTTTAATATAATGTTAAAACACTATGTTTGCAATATCCGAGCTCCAATTTTGCATAAAGACATCAATTAATGCGATTGTTTTGTTGTTGTTGTTTTTTTTTTGAAAATAGAAATAAAAGTGTTTGGGTTTTCTAGCAATATGAATTAACCAACTCACCTACAAAGAAGTCAAAATGGTATACCCCATCAACGGGGACACTGAATACGCCGGTGTGAACATTGTAACCGCCGCCGTCATTTAACAAAGCTTGATTGAATATAATCGTCTGATCCAATCCCACGTTATCTAGGTCATGGTCAACATACGCCGTGAATGCTATGTTATTTCCTTCGTAGCCCAATGCTGGAATAAAATGTTGATGAAAAAGTAACAATAAAACCATAATAGTTACTAGTACACCAGAGAGTTTATATGTGTAGTCAAATGGGCAGGTATCTTCAGCATAATCATCAGGTCACTACTATGCATATACCGTCGTGTCATTTGTAACACTGTGAACACTGGCTGTATATAGAGCGAGTTGTGGCCACAACATGACGTGTATACACGTTTTGGAGATTTTAACAGTTCTTGTTATTTACCTATTTTCAAAAATAGCCGTATGTATTGTTGTATTCTTTCATTTTGAAATGGTATTTTAAGTTAAAGTTCGATAATCTAGTTAAACTTTATTGAAACACTAGAAATTAAAAGAGGAAAGTTTATTGAAAGTCAAAGTTTGAGATCCCTTAGATCTTCTTCCTCAATATTACATGATAGAACGTTGGTTAAACCGTCTTTCAGGATAAATTTGACGGGGAAGGCAATAATAAAACAAAAAATATACCTCTTTTAGCAGGTGTAGGTTTTCCTTCAACCTGTTTATAAAAAACACAATAGAAAAAAATGAGACAAATGTTAAATATAAAAGATTACAGTTGGCAGTATGTTAAACTGACCGGCATTAATTGTATATATTAAAGTGTCTGTCTTCGGTCGTTGAAACCATTGTTTAAACTGTTTTAGGATGAAATCGGCAATCGAAGACTAACATTCGTGAGGGGTTGGCTCTTACATCGATATTGAATACCAGCCTACTTCTACAAACGTAGAGCGACACTCAAAACGATTTCAAGTCGGAGACTGACAATGAATCGAAGGAATTCTCTTTTATAAAAACTAGTTTCTCATATTTTCATACACACACATATTTAACAGCTTTAGTTTAAAAATATGAAAGCAACTTCTTATATCTGTAATGATATTATGCTTAAAGGTGCAAATATTAATTTGATATGAGAGCATTGGTAAAATAGCATTGACGTATTACACGTTTTTTAACTTCTATGTGATTTTTTAATTCCGAAAATCTTACGTTAAAGTTATGTAGTTGCACAATCTTTTCCAGACGCTCGACCTTTCTGTCTTGTGACTTTGCTGATTCTGTCAGCAGAGCTACTTTGTTGGCGAGTTCCTCATTCCGAACTTTAACTTCATTTTCTGCACTCACAAACGTTTCGGTCAATTTTTCGACATCTGCCCTGTGGCGCGCTTCCAGTGCCTCCATACGTTGAAGAATCAATGTCCCTTTTGCAGAATCGCTTCCATACGTTGTACTCAGATACCCCAGCAGGGAGTACACGAATAAACTAATCCTCATATTTTATTTCTTTGACTTTGAAGCCTTTGGGCGCCTGTTTACCTACTTTATATATTACAATATACCGGTCGTTGGTATATCTATTATCTAATATCTATTAAACGTTGTTTGACTATCATATTAAATGTTAATGGAATATTGCATATTGGCCAACGCATTTTTCCCCAATTCGTATCTACTGTTTAAACGAACTTTTAAAAAAAATGCCATAATGAAATTGAAAGAAAATTGGATTTCAATGATTTGCATATTCATTAATTAAAAAAAAAAAAGGTTCATAGACTAAATTAAAATGCCAAAAATATGTAAAGTATGTGAATGAATTATATAAACTCGTATATAAAACATATGTAATATCTGTGTATGTATCATATAAACACGTATATAAAACATATATAATATATGTGTATGTATCATATAAACACGTATATAAAACATATGTAATATCTGTGTATGTATTATATAAACTTGTATATAAAACATTTATATATATCAATTATCTTAAAATCTTAGTAAAGATTACTAGAAACTCAAAGAGGTTTAGTAACTATGAAAATAACTTTATTGACCATTACCGAGCAGATTATAGCAACGATAAATAACATGTCGCTAAATGTTAAAACTCCCAATAAATGTGGACGTGTTAAACCTCGGCTTTACTGCCATTAAATATGAAAACATCATCTTACCAATACTATCACTCGGTATATCAGAAACAAATAGCTCAATTTGTAATCTTACTATCAACTTTTCTGGTTTTAACATCTAACGATTAATATCTTAGATACATATCACTGTTGATTTTTAATATTTGACAGTGATGCGCTTTTAACATTGATCTGAAGGTAGGTCAATGTTTAACATTGATCTGAAGGTAGGTCAATGTTTAACATTGATCTGAAGGTAGGTCAATGTTTAACATTGATCTGAAGGTAGGTCAATGTTTAACATTACTTTTAGAAGTTTTAGGGGAATATTAACATTTATCGTTGCCGCACGTGTGACAAGTCACTGTTATTATTGACGGCTCGCATTCTCTTCCATCTCGCTTTCATTGTAGAAAAATGAATAAATGCTTTAACGGTGCCTTTTTATATATTCGTTCCAGTACAAAATAATAAATTGGCAAAAAAAACAAAACATTTTTATTATTGACTACATCAAATAAAGGTAAATATTTCTTACAACTTAGTTGTTGCTATTTTCTGGCGTACCGAAACCACGTAGAAATATGAAAATAATTGTTGAACAAATTTGATTTAAATTAAAGTACATAGATAGCTGGACATTTGTTTCACTCCCTTTTCTTATCAAATTGTCTACTTTATGTCTATATAATGTACAGAACGTGGTAACCCACCACTAGCCGATATATATCTAACCTTTATGAAAGGACACGGGCATTGTCATTTAACTTTGTTTCTTAAAAGTTTTTTTTAGATATGATAATGAACTAGCTTGTGCGGTCCTTTGATTTCTTGTTAATTGGTAAAAGTCACCATTTTCCGCATATTTGCAGGCATATATGACAAATAAGTGTAACAAACATGCTGTTTCTTCTATTTATATCGGTATGAAATAGTATTTTAGTAAAGTCTAGTATATTTAATTCCTTGTATGGATGTAATAATTATGAACCGTATACGAAAACAGTATATTTTACTAAGATTATAAAATATCTATTTTATGACTTCAGTACTCAGGTATAACCTTGACATTTTAATCTGATTGTTTTATTCTGCACATCCGCCTGATGTGGCTAACATTGTCTATATATGTAAAAGTGATGAACCGAACACGCAGACATTACATATATATATATATATATATATATATATATATATATATATATCGTAACTTCAACGTTACATGTGACCTTGACCTTTCAGGTGCAGACCTGGTTGTTACAGTCCTGCACGCCGTCTTGATGTAGTGAACATATGTATCAAGTTATATTAAAATCATTACAAGCATGTTAAATTATTAGACCGGACATGAAACATTACGTGTTTATATATAAATATATTTTTATATAAATTCAACGCTCCGATGTGACCTTGTTTTTTGCGTTTTGCACGTCGTCTTGGTGTGGTGAACATTTGTATTCAGTAATATTAAAATACTTTTGTGCATTTAAAAAGTATGGATCGGACACAACATCATGCTCTTTATATATATAAAAAAGTGTTTTATGACTTCAACAATGACCTTTGCAATACCTTCACGTCAACTTGATTATAGTTCATAGTGATATTCAATTAAATAGTTCATGGATGTAAGAGTTATGAACAAACTGAACAGACGGAGACCATGTACTAGATATATACCACACAACAGACGGCGACCATGTACTAGATATATATCACATAACAGACGGAGACCATGTACTAGATATATACCACAAAACAGACGGAGACCATGTACCAGATATATACCACACAACAGACGGAGACCATGTACCAGATATATACCACACAACAGACGGAGACCATGTACCAGATATATACCACATAACAGACCGAGACCATGTACCAGATATATACCACACAACAGACGGAGACCATGTACTAGATATATACCACACAACAGACGGAGACCATGTACTAGATATATACCACACAACAGACGGAGACCATGTACTAGATATAAACCACACAACAGACGGAGACCATGTACTAGATATATACCACACAACAGACGGAGACCATGTACTAGATATATACCACACAACAGACGGAGACCATGTACTAGATATATACCACAGTTACGCTATTCTTAAATGTAACAGTTCAGATAGTAATGTGTCCATATGGTTTGAGTTCCCATGTTCAAAGATAACGACAACATTTCAGCATTGCGTAGCCGATAAAAATGTACATGGAGTATGTGCTTTATCGTATTTCAAAGTTCAATATAAATACACATCATTCTCTGTTGTCTTTATGTGATGGTGTATATATCTGCTAGCCAGTTAGCCACACAATCGTTTAATTTTGATTACGTCAGCATGATACTATCTACGGTTCGTTATATACCGGTATGTCAAATTGAACAACGTTGCTTATTTAATTTGCTAATTATTACAACTTTAGTAGATGACGAAAAGTGTTATAGTTTTGCCAAGTCCTGCCATCAATATTCCTCAAATCGACATAACTAGAGCTATGCCGAAGTATTTCACTGGTTTTATAATGAACGAACGAATGAATTAGGGTTTTTCGGTGAACTAAAACTAAAACGGCTATTCGACGTCAGCATGAAGGCACATTCCAGACTTGCTTCCCATGTATAAAGGCAAACTAGCATACATAATGAAATACTAGTATACAAAAAAACAAATGACCATGCAGACTCAATCTATATTCTATAACGGCATGTCTTCAGAAAGTTATTTATCAGCTACTGGATTGGTCGCCACTGAGACACAGCGATGAACATGGCAAATTAAATTAACTTGATACGCATATGGAGGATTAACATCCCTCAGCAATGATCTTCAGTTATCCCTTTTCACGTAAGGGGAGCATGGATGGGATTCGTCTGGTGCGGGCCGTTCCACAGAGTCAACAGATATGGACAGTTATGTTAAGTTTACACCATTTGAAATTAGCTCGACTGCAACAAAAGCTCAGAGTCTATAAGAACCGTTCTCGATACTACTTATTGGGCAGAGCTAGTACTGAGTGTTGTCTTTTTGAGCGGCATCGGGTAGAGCTTAGGATTGAACCCGCAACTTCCAGAGTGAGCGGCCAACAATCTACCCATTGTACTCTCGTCCTTCAGTTCTATTTATACAGACATGCGACAGTGAACCGTTCTACATCTGGCATTGGTACAAGAGAATGTATCATGATTATAGGGTAATATCTGTAGGCATCATCTAGCAGTGGTAGGAAGTGTAACCAGATTACAATGATAGTCGATCTCTGGAAATAATAACACAGTATAATGATATCAAACAAATGATAGTCATCTCAGGAAATAATAACACAATGAATGTATCCATATTACAGGAGAGTATCGGTAGGCATCATCTGACGGTAGTAATGAATATATCCTGGTTACAGAGGAGTATTGGTAGGCATCATCTGACGGTAGTAATGAATGTATCAATATTACAGGTAAGTATCGGTAGGCATCATCTGACGGTAGTAGTGAATGTATACAGTTTACAGGGAAGTATGGGTAGGCATCATCTGACTGAAGTAATGAATGTATCCAGATTACAGGGGAGTATCGGAAGGCATCATCAGGTGGTAGTAATGAATGTATCAAGATTACAGGGTAATATTGGTAGACGTCAACTGGCAGTGTTTATGAATGTATCAAGATTACAGAGAAGTATCGGTGGGCATCATCTGACGATAGTAAAGAATGTATTAAGATTACAGGAGAGTATCGGTAGGCTTCATCTGACGGTAGTAATGAATGTATCCAGATTACAGTTGAGTATTGGTAGGCATCATCTGACGGTAGTAATGAATGTATCCAGATTACAAGAAAGTATCGGTAGGCATCATCTGACGGTAGTAATAAATGTATCCAGATTACAGAGGAGTATGGTAGGAATCATCTTGCAGTGTTTATGAATGCATCCAGATTACAGGGTAGTATGGGTAGGCATCATTTGACTGAAGTAATGAATGTATCAAGATTACAGGGGAGTATCGGAAGGCATCATCAGGTGGTAGTAATGAATGTATCCAGATTACAGGGTAATATTGGTAGGCGTCAACTGGCAGTGTTTATGAATGTATCAAGATTACAGAGAAGTATCGGTAAGCACCATCTGACGGTACTAATGAATGAATCAAGATTGCAGGGAAGTATCGGTAGGCATCATCTGACGATAGTAAAGAATGTATCAAGATTACAGGAGAGTATCGGTAGGCTTCATCTGACGGTAGTAATAAATGTATCCAGATTATAAGAAAGTATCGGTAGGCATCAATTGACGGTAGTAATGAATGTATCCAGATTACAGACGAGTATTGGTAGGCATCATCTTGCAGTGTTTATGAATGCATCCAGATTACAGGGGAGTATTGGTAGGCATCATCTGGCAGTGTTTATGAATGCATCCAGATTACAGGGTATTATGGGTAGGCATCATAAGACGGTTGTAATGAATGTATACAGATTACAGGGGAGTATTTATATGCATCTGACGGTAGTAATGAATGCTTAAAAATTACAGGGGAGTATCGGTAGGCACCATCAGGCGGCAGTAATGAATGTATCCAGATTACACAGGAGTATCAGTAGGCAACATCTTGCAGTGCTTATGAATGCATCTAGATTAAAGAGGAGTATTGGTAGGCATCATCTGACGGTAGTAATGAATGTATTCAGATAACAGGGTAGTATTGGAAGGCACCATCTGACGGTAGTAATGAATGCATCCAGAAAACAAGGAAGTATCGGTAGGCATCATCTGACGGTAGTAATGAATGTATCCATATAACAGGGTAGTATCGGTAGGCATCATCTGACAATAGTAATGAATGTATTCAGATAACAGGGTAGTATCGGTAGGCATCATCTGACGGTAGTAATGAATGCATCCAGAAAACAAGGAAGTATCGGTAGGTATCATCTGACGGTAGTAATGAATATATCCATATAACAGGGTAGTATTGGTAGGCATCATCTGACGGTAGTAATGAATATATCCAGATTACACAGGAGTATCAGTAGGCAACATCTTGCAGTGTTTATGAATGCATCCAGATTAAAGAGGAGTATTGGTAGGCATCATCAGACGGTAGTAATGAATGTATCCATATAACAGGGTAGTATCGGTAGGCATCATCTGACGGTAGTAATGAATGTATCCATATAACAGGGTAGTATCTGTAGGCATCATCTGACAATAGTAATGAATGTATTCAGATAACAGGGTAGTATCGGTAGGCATCATCTGACGGTAATAATGAATGCATCCAGAAAACAAGGAAGTATCGGTAGGCATCATCTGATGGTAGTAATGAATGTATCCAGATTACACAGGAGTACTGGTAGGCATCATCTGACAGTGTTTATGAATGCATCCAGATTACAGAGTAGTATTTGTAGGCATCATCAGACGGTAGTAATGAATGTATCCAGAGTACACAGGAGTATCGGTAGGCAATATCTTGCAGTGTTTATGAATGCATCTAGATTACAGGGTAGTATGGGTAGGCATCATCAGACGGTAGTAATGAATGTATCCATATTACAGGGTAGTATCTGTAGGCATCATCTGACGGTAGTAATGAATGTATCCAGATTACAAGGAAGTATCGGTAGGCATCATCTGACGATAGTAATGAATGTTTCAGATTACAGAGGAGTATTGGTAGGCATCATCTGACGGTAGGAATGAATGTATCCATATTACAGGTTAGTATCGGTAGGCTTCATTTGACGGTAGTAATGAATGTATCCAGATAACAGGGTAGTATTGGTAGACACCATTTGACGGTAGTAATGAATGTATCAAGATTACAGTGTCGTTTGTGTATGTATCATATGACGGTAGTAATGAATGCATCCAGATTACAGGGGAGTATCTGTAGACATCATCTGGCAGTGTTTATGAATGCATCCAAATTACAGAGGAGTATTGGTAGGCATCATCTGACGGTAGGAATGAATGTATCCATATTACAGGGTAGTATCGGTAGGCATCATTTGACGGTAGTAATGAATTTGTCCAGATTACAGGGAGTATCGGTAGGCATCATCTGACGAAAGTAATGAATGTATCCAGATTACAGGGGAGTATCTGTAGACATCATCTGGCAGTGTTTATGAATGCATCCAAATTACAGAGGAGTATTGTAGGCATCATCTGACGGTAGGAATGAATGTATCCATATTACAGGGTAGTATCGGTAGGCATCATTTGACGGTAGTAATGCATTTGTCCAGATTACAGGGAGTATCGGTAGGCATCATCAGACGGTAGTAATGAATGTATCAAGATTACAGGGGTGTATTTATAGGCATCATCTGACGGTAGTAATGGATGCATCCAGATTACAGAGTAGTATGTGTAGGCATCATCAGACGGTAGTAATGAATATATCCAGATTACACAGGAGTATCATTAGGCAGCATCTTGCAGTGTTTATGAATGCTTCCAGATTACAGAGGAGTATCGGTAGGCATCATCTGACGGTAGTAATGAATGTATCAAGATTACAGTGGAGTATTGGTAGGCATCATCTGACGGTAGTAATGAATGTGTCAAGATTACAGGGGAGTATCGGTAGGCATCATCTGACGGTAGTAATGAATGTATCAAGATTACAGGGGATAACTATAGGCATCATCTGACGGTAGTAATGAATGTATCAAGATAACAGGGGAATATCGGTAGGCATCATATGACGGTAGTAATAAATGTATCCAGATTACAGGGGAATATCGGTAGGCATCATCTGACAGTAGTAATGAATGTATCAAGATAACAGGGGTATTGGTAGGCATCACATGACAGTAGTAATGAATGTATCTAGATTACAGGGGTATTTGTAGGCATCATATGACAGTAGTAATGAATGTATCCAGATTACAGGGGTATTGGTAGGCATCATATGACAGTAGTAATGAATGTATCCAGATTACAGGGGTATTGGTAGGCATCATATGACATTAGTAATGAATGTATCCAGATTACAGGGGTATTGGTAGGCATCATCTGACGGTAGTAATGAATGTATCCAGATTACTGGGGAATATCGGTAGGCATCATCTGACGGTAGTAATGAATGTATCCAGATTACAGGGGAATATCGGTAGGCATCATCTGACGGTAGTAATGAATGTATCAAGATAACAGGGGTATTGGTAGGCATCGTATGACAGTAGTAATGAATGTATCCAGATTACAGGGGTATTGGTAGGCATCATATGACAGTAGTAATGAATGTATCCAGATTACAGGGGTATTGGTAGGCATCATATGACAGTAGTAATGAATGTATCCAGATTACAGGGGTATTGGTAGGCATCATATTACAGTAGAATGAATGTTTCCAGATCACAGGGGTATTGGTAGGCATCATATGACGGTAGTTATGAATGTATCTAGATTACAGGGGTATTGGTAGGCATCATATGACGGTTGTAATGAATGTATCTAGATTACAGGGGTATTGGTAGGCACCATATGACAGTAGTAATGAATGTATCTAGATTACAGGGGTATTGGTAGGCATCATCTGACGGTAGTAATGAATGTATCCAGATTACAGGGGTATTGGTAGGCATCATATGAGTAGTAATGAATGTATCCAGATTACAGGGGTATTGGGTAGGCATCATATTACAGTAGAATGAATGTATCCAGATCACAGGGGTATTGGTAGGCATCATATGACAGTAGTAATGAATTTATCCAGATTACAGGGGTATTGGTAGGCATCATATGACAGTAGTAATGAATGTATCTAGATTACAGGGGTATTTGTAGGCATCATATGACGGTAGTAATGAATGTATCCAGATTACAGGGGTATTGGTAGGCATCATATGACGGTAGTAATGAATGTATCTAGATTACAGGGGTATTGGTAGGCATCATATGACAGTAGTAATGAATGTATCCAGATTACAGGGGTATTGGTAGGCATCATATGACGGTAGTAATGAATGTATCCAGATTACAGGGGTATTGGTAGGCATCATATGACGGTAGTAATGAATGTATCCAGATTACAGGGGTATTGGTAGGCATCATATGACAGTAGTAATGAATGTATCCAGATTACAGGGGTATTGGTAGGCATTATCTGACGGTAGTAATGAATGTATCCAGATTACAGGGGTGTTGGTAGGCATCATATGACAGTAGTAATGAATGTATCCAGATTACAGGGGTATTGGTAGGCATCATATGACAGTAGTAATGAATGCACCAGATTACAGGGGAGTATCGGTAGGCATCATCTGACGGTAGTAATGAATGTATCCAGATTACAGGGGTATTGGTAGGCATCATATGACAGTAGTAATGAATGTATCTAGATTACAGGGGTATTTGTAGGCATCATCTGACGGTAGTAATGAGTGTATCCAGATTACAGGGGTATTGGTAGGCATCATATGACAGTAGTAATGAATGTATCCAGATTACAGGGGTATTGGTAGGCATCATCTAACGGTAGTAATGAATGTATCCAGATTACAGGGGTATTGGTAGGCATCATATGACAGTAGTAATGAATGTATCTAGATTACAGGGGTATTTGTAGGCATCATCTGACGGTAGTAATGAATGTATCCAGATTACAGGGGTATTGGTAGGCATCATATGACAGTAGTAATGAATGTATCCAGATTACAGGGGTACTGGTAGGCATCATCTGACGGTAGTAATGAATGTATCTAGATTACAGGCGGCGGTGATAGTGAGTGTGTTTATTTTATAGCGGAGACACAATATGACGGTTGTAGTGACTGATAAATATTATACAGAGACGTACTGATTTTCATCACCTGATGGTAGCCTTGTAGCTATTTATAGATTACGCAGAATTACTGACAGGCATCATCGTATGCTATCATCGGGTCATGCTCTGTCGAACTAATACTTGCAATATGTGAATAAAGTGCCTTATTATTGAACACGAGGCATACTCGCAAAGGGGGTTAAGCTCGCGACCATCAAGATTACAGGAGAGTATTGGTAGGCATCATCTATATTTAAACTGCAAATGTATATCTGTTTGTGTGGTACACTGCCTTTTTATGCATTACGTTTAAGTATGTTTGAAAAACAGACAAAATACATCGACGGAAGTCATTAAGTTTATTCGTTTCCCTGTATTGTGTCTTAAAAGAATATTTTCTACAGAGACGTATATACATGTGTGTATGTCTATGTTGTCCGGTCGACAGACGTTAGTTTCATTTTTAACAGCGATATTAAACTATATCATTTAAAAAAAAATTAGAAGTAATTGGAAATACATAGTAACATTATTTAAAAAAAAAACAAGACAACAAGTCATGAAACTGAATAGAAAGAAATGCAAAACAAATCAAATAATTTGACTCCAATATCCGCTGTACGTACATTGTGTTCATTTTTGTGTTTGAATGCGTATAAACATATCGTTTTAACAAGGAATTAGATAATTCCTTGATTTTTAATAAAGATTAAAATAATAATTTAATACATGCCCTTTATTCATGTTACGCTTATTTTCATAATAACATAAATATATATACATGATATGTTCCACATACAGTCACTGCAGAATAGGCCTATATTTGGTATGCATAATATATTCTCAATAAAATGAGAAGAATTCTTTAAGAATATTGTATTCTTCCATTCTAGATAATCCTCTACATTTTGTATATTGTACTTGTTTATCTGAAAATACTGAAAATAAAATATGTTTAAACAAAAATGAAAAGTTCGAATTAATGCACAACCAGTTTACAGGTAAAGGATCGTAACGACGAAGTTCGAACTGAAATTGGTCCGAAATGAATATGTTCTCATCCGTGAACGGGCCCGAGAATGCAATACCCGAAAAGAACATGCTACGTCATTGATTTTTGCCGTGTTTGCACCCATTTCGAAGCATTTGATTTACGAAGATTATTGTTAGAGGGGAGTTGGGAGAAACTTTAATTTCGGAGGATTTATAACTTCAAAATGCGCTAATCATGGTAGAATGATGACCTTCCTAAAAGTCCATACTGTTCGAGAAGCATACGAAAGTAAATACAATAACAAAATTTTCAGTGTTCAAAACTACAAAAAAACTTTGTATCAAATGGTAGAAATTTGTTATTTTTTCAGGCTATATATGATATCTCTCTTAAAGTGATTAGAAATTTGTTTATTTTTTTTCTAGCTATATCTCTCCTAAAGTGAGTAGTCCCTAGCCTGTGAGCACTGATACCTTTTTTTAAAGTTCTTGTACATATCGTATGAGCGATTGAATATTTCTTACCATGCATGTATTACAACAATAAACATATAAATATGATCTATATACATGTATATATGTTTATTGTTGTAATACATATAGTTCTCCTTAGAATGAGGACATTTTTTCATTATGTATGTCTGCCCCTCGAGAATATAGGGCCTATACTTTTTTAAGAAAGGCTGGTAAAAGTAGTTCTGTCAGACCTCCATGTTGGTACCAGTTGGAAACCATAGTAACTCTTTGTAACTTGGGCTAACATGACGGAATGCAAAGTTTTCTGCAATAGATTGATTAATTGAATATTTAGCGTCATTTTAATGCCATCGATGGCTTACAGACTATCAGTTAACATAACCACTTTTTCTTTAGCAGGTGAGGTCCAATGGCGAATAGAACCAGTAAATGGATCTTACAATGCAGAAAGTACTGTATCTTTCTGTATCCGGTGAGGATCTATGGCGGATTGCATCAGTAAATGTGTCTAGAAATGCAGATACTACTATATTTTTCTATATCAGGAGTTGTCCAATGGCGGATTACACCAGTCAATGGATCTAACAATGCAGAAAGTACTGTATCTTTCTATATCAGATGAGGTGCAATGGCGGATTGCACCAGTAAATGGATCTAACAATGCAGAAAGTACTGTACCTTTCTATATCAGGAGAGGTCCAATGGCGGATTGCACCAGTAAATGGATCTCATAATGCAGAAAGTACTGTATCTTTCTATATCAAGTGAGGTCAAATGGCAGTTTGCACAAGTCAATGGATCTAACAATGCAGAAAGTACTGTATCTTTCTATATCAAGTGAGGGCCAATGCCGGATCGCACCATCAAATGGATTTAACAATGCAAAAAGTGCTGTATCTTTCTTTATCACATGAGGTCCAATGGAGGATTGCACCAATTAATGGATCTAACAATGCAGATACTACTGTATCTTTCTATATCAGGAGAGGTCGAATGGCGGATTGCACCAGTAAATGGATCTAACAATGCAGATACTACTGTATCTTTCTATATCAGGAGAGGTCCAATGGCGGGATGAACCAGTAAATGGATCTAACAATGCAGAAAGTACTGTATCATATGAGGTCCAATGGCGAATTGCACCAGTAAATGAATCTAACAATGCAGAAAGTACTGTATCTTTCTATATCAGGAGAGGTCGAATGGCGGATTGCACCAGTAAATGGATCTAACAGTACAGAAAGTATTGTATATTTCTATATCAGGAGAGGTCCAATGGCGGATTGCGCCAGTAAATGGATCTAACAACCCAGAAAATACTGTATCGTATGAGGTCCAATGGCGGATTGCACGAGTAAATTAATCTAACAATGCAGATACTACTGTAACTTTCTATATCAGGAGAGGTCGAATGGTGGATTGCACCAGCAAATGGATCTAACAATGCAAATACTACTGTATCTTTCTATATCAGATGAGGTCCAGTGGCGGATTGCACCAGTAAATGAATCTAACAATGCAGAAAGAATTGTATTTTTCTATATCAAGTTTGGTTCAATGGCAGATTGCACCAGTAAATGGATCTGACAATGCAGATATTACTGTATCTTTCTATATCAGATGAGGTCCAATGGCGGATTGCACCAGTAAATGGATCTAACAATGCAACTACTACTGTATCTTTCTATATCAGATGAGGTCCAATGGCGGAATGCACCAGTAAATGGATCTCATAATGCAGAAAGTACTGTATCTTTCTATATCAGATGAGGTTCAATGGCGGATTGCACCATTTAATTGATCTAACAATGCAGAGAGTACTGTAACTTTCTATATCAGGTTTGGTCAATGGCGGATTGCACCAGTAAATGGATCTAACAATGCAGATACTACTGTGTCTTTCTATATCAGATGAGGTCCAATGGCAGATTGCGCTAGTAAGTGGATGTCACAATGCAGAAAGTACTGTATCTTTCTATATCAAATGAGGTCCAATAGTGGATTGCACAACTTAATGGATCTCATAATGCAGAAAGTACTGCATCTTTCTATATCAAATGAAGTCCAATAGCGGATTGCACCAGTAAATGGATCTAACAATGCAGAAGGTACTGTATCTTTCTATATCAGGTGAGGTCCAATGGCAGATTGCGCTAGTAAGTGGATGTCACAATGCAGAAAGTACCGTATCTTTCTATATCAGGTGAGGTCCAATGGCAGATTGAACCAGTAAATGTATCTAACAATGCAGAAAGTACTGTAACTTTCTATAACAGGAGAGGTCCAATGGCGGATTGAACCACTAAATGGATATAACAATGTAGAAAGTACTGTAACTTTCTATATCAGATGAGGTCCAAACGGCGGATTGCACCAGTAAATGGATCTAACAATGCAGAAAGTACTGTAACTTTCTATATAAGGAGAGGTCCAATGGCAGATTGCACCAGTAAATGGATCTAACAATGCAGAAAGCACTGTATCTTTCTATATCAGATGAGGTCCAAACGGCGGATTGCACCAGTAACTTGATCTTACAATGCAGATACAACTGTATCTTTCTATATCAGATGAGGTCCAAACGGCGGATTACACCGGTAAATTGATCTAACAATGCAGATACAACTGTGTCTTTCTATATCAGATGAGATCCAATGGCGGATTGCACCAGTCAATGGATCTGACAATGCAGAAAGTACTGTATCTTTCTATATCAAGTGAGGTCCAATGACGGATTGCATCAGTAAATGGATCTCAAAATGCAGAAAGTACTGTATCTTTCTATATCAGATGAGGTCCAATGGCTGATTGCACCAGTAAATGGATCGCATAATGCAGAAAGTACTATATCTTTCTATATCAAGTGAGGTCCAATGGCGGATTTCCATCAAGAAATGGATCAAACAATGCAGAAAGTACTGTATCTTTCTATATCAGGTATGGTTCAATGGCGGATTGCACCAGTAAATGGATCTAACAATGCAGATACTACTGTATCTTTCTATATCAGATGAGGTCCAAATGGCGGATTGCACCAGTAAATGGATCTAACAATGCAGATACTACAGTATCTTTCTACATCAGGTTTGGTTCAATAGCGGATTGCACCAGTAAATGGATCTAACAATGTAGAAAGTACTGTATTGTTCTATATCAGAAGAGGTCCAATGGCTGATTGCACCAGTAAATGGGTCTCATAATGCAGAAAGTACTATATCATTCTATAGCAAGTGAGGTCCAAACGGCAGATTGCACCAGTAAATGGATCTAACAATGCAGATATTACTGTATCTTTCTATATCAAATGAGGTCCAATGGCGGATTGCACAAGTAAATGGATCTAACAATGCAACTACTACTGTATTTTTCTATATCAGATGAGGTCCAATGGCGGATTGCACCAGTAAATGGATCTCATAATGCAGAAAGTACTGTATCTTTCTATATCAGATGAGGTCCAATGGCGGATTGCACCAGTAAATGGATCTAACAATGCAGAGAGTACTGTAACTTTCTATATCAGGTTTGGTCAATGGCGGATTGCACCAGTAAATGGATCTAACAATGCAGATACTACTGTGTCTTTCTATATTAGATGAGGTCCAATGGCGGATTGCACAAGTAAATGGATCTCATAATGCAGAAAGTACTGCATCTTTCTATATCAAATGAGGTCCAATAGCGGATTGCACCAGTAAATGGATTTAACAATGCAGAAGGTACTGTATCTTTCTATATCAGGTGAGGTCAAATGGCAGATTGCGCTAGTAAGTGGATGTCACAATGCAGAAAGTACTGTATCTTTCTATATCAGGTGAAGTCCAATGGCAGATTGAACCAGTAAATGTATCTAACAATGCAGAAAGTACTGTAACTTTCTATAACAGGAGAGGTCCAATGGCGGATAGAACCACTAAATGGATATAACAATGCAGAAAGTACTGTAACTTTCTATATCAGATGAGGTCCAAACGGCGGATTGCACCAGTAAATGGATCTAACAATGCAGAAAGTACTGTAACTTTCTATATCAGGAGAGGTCCAATGGCAGATTGCACCAGTAAATGGATCTAACAATGCAGAAAGCACTGTATCTTTCTATATCAGATGAGGTCCAAACGGCGGATTGCACCAGTAAATTGATCTAACAATGCAGATACAACTGTATCTTTCTATATCTGATGAGGTCCAATGGCGGATTGCACCAGTAAATGGATCTCATAATGCTGAAAGTACTGTATCTTTCTATATCAAGTGAGGTCCAATGACGGATTGCATCAGTAAATGGATCTCAAAATGCAGAAAGTACTGTATCTTTCTATATCAGATGAGGTCCAATGGCTGATTGCACCAGTAAATGGATCGCATAATGCAGAAAGTACTATATCTTTCTATATCAAGTGAGGTCCAATGGCGGATTTCCATCAGTAAATTGATCAAACAATGCAGAAAGTACTGTATCTTTCTAAATTAGGTATGGTTCAATGGCGGATTGCACCAGTAAATGGATCTAACAATGCAGATACTACTGTATCTTTCTTTATCAGATGAGGTCCAACTGGCGGATTGCACAAGTAAATGGATCTAACAATGCAGATACTACAGTATCTTTCTATACCAGGTTTGGTTCAATAGCGGATTGCACCAGTAAATGGATCTAACAATGTAGAAAGTACTGTATTGTTCTATATCAGAAGAGGTCCAATGGCTGATTGCACCAGTAAATGGATCTCATAATGCAGAAAGTACTGTATTTTTATATAGCAAGTGAGGTCCAATAGCAGATTGCACCAGTAAATGGATCTAACAATGCAGAAAGTACTGTATCTTTCTATATCAGGTGAGGTCCAATGGCAGATTGCACCAGTAAATGGATCTAACAATGCAGAAAGTACTCTAT